>JAKSZT010054462.1:19815903-19891328 GCA_026826555.1 Tolypeutes matacus | reverse complement strand
TTTCCTTCTTTTGCTATGGATATCCAATTTTCTCAGCACCATTTGTTGAATGGACTGTTCTGCCCAAGCTGGGTGGGTTTGACCATAGATGTGAGAGTCTGGTTTTGGTTTGTTTTTTTTTTTTTTTTTTTGAGAGTCTGGTTTTTAACCATCAGTTTGGTTCCATCGGTCTATTTGTCTGTCTTTATGCCAGTACCATGCTGTTTTTATCACTGTAGCTAGGTAGTACGACTTAAAGCCTGGAAATGTGGGTCTTCCAACTCCGCTCGTGGAGTGGCTTGCGCTTCCTAAATAGGGTGATCACCGGCATCAGCGATGTGGCCTGTAATTTTCTGGAGAGGCTGGCACAGCTCTCCCCAGCTTCCTCTCTGCCCGAGATGGGCCTGGGGCTTACGCTAGAGCTGCAATCTGATCTAGATGGAAAGAAGCCGGTCCCTACCAGCTCTGTGATTTTCAGTCAGCCCCGCTTCCCCTCGTGTCAGGCGTGGAGTTAAGATGGCAGCCACTGGCCTCTTTCTGACTTGGACAGGTTCAAACTTTAGCTGTTCTTAGGATTATACTTTAGCCCGCTGAATTTACTAATCAGTAACTGAAGTTGGTGCCCAACCGTTTCTTCCTCCCTGGTTTTGGGAAGTGGAGCTTTCAATTCCAGCTGCGGAACAGCTCCCCAGGCGGCTTATGCCTCCAGTGGAGGATGGGCTCTACTTACAAATCTTCTCTGCAAACGGGCAGCCTCCTCCTTCCATTCTTTCGAGGATGTTGCAGGATGCACTTCTGGTCTCCTGCAACCCACAAATAAGTGCTCTAGAATAGCTGTGGATGATCATCAACTGCCCTGTAGCAGGAGCTGATTCTAGGAGCTTCTTACCCTGCTGCCATCTTGCTGGTTGTCGCAGCAATGATACATTTTTTACTTTTTTATTTTACTGCCCTGCCTACTTTTAGTTGCTTCTAATAGCAATGATATATTAATGTCCTCTTTTTATTGTTAATTTTGTTGTATTGTGGTAAAAAATATAACATGAAAATCATTTTATCCATTTTAAGTGGACAGTTCTTTGACTTTGAGTATATTGACACTACTGTATAACTTTTATCATTATCTATTTCCAGGCTATTTTTATCATCTTAAACCAGAACTTCTACCCATTTATTAATAACTCCCCATTCTCCTTTCCTTTTATTTACCCTTGTAATCATTATTCTGCTTTCTGCCTCTATGAATTTGCTTATTCTAAGTATTAGAGAAATCATAGAATATTTGTCTTTTTGTGTCTGGCTTATTTCATTCAACACGTCTTCAAGGTTTATCCATGTTGTAGCATGTACCAGCACTTCACTTCTTCTATGGCAGAATGATGTTCCATTGTATGGATATAACACATTTTGTTTATCCATTTATCTATTGATGGGCACTTGGGTTGTTTCCATTGTTTGGCTATTGTGAATAATGCTGCACTGAACATTGGTATAGAACTATCTGTCCAAGTCCCTGTTTACAGTACTTTTGGGAATATACCTAGGATTGGACTTGAGAGGTCTTATGGTAATTCTATGTTTAACTTTCTGAGGAACCACCAAACTTATTTTCACAGTGGGGGCACCATTTTACATTCCCAAAAATGTACGAGGGTTTCTGTTTCTCTACATCCTTGCCAATACTTGTTATTTTCAGTTTTTAAAATAATAGCAATTGTAATGTGTGAAGTGGTATCTAATTGTAGTTTTTTTTTTTTTTTTTTTCATTGTAGTTTTAATTTCTATTACTCTAATGGCTAATGATGTGGAGCATGTTTTCATGTACTTATTGGCAGTTTGAATATCATCTTTGAAGAAATGTCTATTCACATCCTTGGCCCATTTTTTAATTGGGTTGTTTTGTCTTTTTGTTGTTGAGTTGTAGGAGTGCTTTATAAATTCTGGATATTAAACCCTTATCAGATGTGTGGTTTCCAAACATTTTCTCCCATTCTGTCAGTTGTCTTTTTCTTAATAATGTCCTTTGATGCACAAAAGTATTTCATTTCGATGAAGTCTATTATATCAATTTTTTCTTTTGTTGCTTATGCTTTGAGTGTAAAATTTAAAAATCCATTGCTTACTACAAGGTGGGTTGAAGATATTTTCCTATTTTTTCATGCAAGAGGGTCATAGTATCAGCTCTTACATTTAGGTCATTGAGCCGTTTTGAATTAATATTTGTATACTGTGAGCGGTAGGGGTCCACATTCGTTCTTTTGCTTGTGGATTTCCAGTTGACCCAGCACCACTTGTTGAAGAGGCTGTTCTTTTCCAATTGAGTGGACTTGGCATCCTGGTTGAAAATCAACTGACTGAAGATGTGAGGAGTTATTTCTGGACTCTTAGTTTCTTAGTTCTATTCCATTGTTCTATAAGTCTGATCCTTGTGCCAGTACACACTTATTTTATTTTATTTTTTTTTTGTAAAAAATTATTTTATTTTAATTTTATAAGTAACTAATTTAAACTGAAAAATGATGAAGGAAAAGTTTACAGCACTAATCATCACTTCCATACATCAACATTTAAGTTTAAGTTAATATGGACTAATGTAGAGATATTTTCTTTTTCCCAGTTTATAACAGCGTATTTTCTTCCAAAGCCATTATATATATATTTAAATACATTATAGAAATCAGATGCCTTAAACTATTTAAGAAATAAAATAATAAAAAATAATTCAGATGCACATATTCAGAAAAAGCGTATGTGACTTAAAAGTCAATACAATGTCCTTTTCGTTCCCAATCTCTATATCGAGTAGGTTCTGGGCCCCTGGGTCCACCCTTTTTTTTGGTAACAGGATTAACATCATCTGGAAATTTTTCTGGTGGTTCCTTCTCTAAATGGGAACCCTCTGGTACATCAAAACGACCTTCTGGTAACTTTGGCTTCTTAAGGGATTGTTTAACAGATTCAGACTTTCCTTCTGGAGAAGAACTCATTTTCCTCAAAGAGTAGCACAAAAGGGGTGATCTTGCAGCAATCCACGCTGTGGCCCGAACATGGCTAAGCAGCCTGGCAAGGTACAAAGAGGTCATGCCACCTGCTTCTGCAGCTCCTGCGATGGTCCGATGCAGGGGACACACACTGTTTTAATTACAGTAGCTTTGTAGTAAGTTTGAAATCAGGGATTGTGAGCTGTCCAACTTTGTTCTTATTCTTCAAGATTGTTTTGACACTTCCGTATACTTCCGTATGAATTTGAGGATCAGATTTCCCATTTCTGCAAAAAAGGCTATTGGAATTTTTTTTTTCTTTTTTTTTTTCTTTTTTTTTTAATTTCTTTTTTGGGGATGCTGAAATTTTGATAGGGATTGCATTCAAGTTGTAGATCACTTTAGGTAGTACTGATCACTTAACAATGTTTATTCTTCCAATCCATGATCTGGGGATGTCTTCTCACTTATTTAGGTCTTCTTTAATCCCTTTTAGCATTATTTTATAGTTTTCAATGTACAAGTCTTTCACCTTCTTGGTCAAATTTATTCCTCAGTCTTTTATTCTTTTAGATACTATGGTAAATGTAATTGTTTTCTTGATTTCCTCTTCAGTGTGTTCATAACTGGTTAGAGAAACTGAATTGACTTCTGCCTGTTCATCTTGTATCTTGCAACTTAGCCGAATTAGTTTATTTCTAGTAGCTTTCTCTCTCTTTTTTTTTTAAAGATTTATTTTATTTATTTATTTCTACCCCCCACCCCCACCCTTGTTGTTTTGTGCTTGCTGTCTGCTCTCTGTTTGTTTTTCTGTGTCTACTTGTCTTCTCTAGGCGGCACCAGGAAACGATCCTGGGACCTTCTGGAGTGGGATAGAGGCGCTCAACGTCTTGCACCACCTCAGCTCCCTGGTCTGCTGCATCTTTTATTATCTTTCCTCTGTGTCTCTCTTTTTTTTTTTTTTTTTTTTAACAATTTATTGAAGTATATTATTCATATATGAACACACATAAACTATAAATGTTCAGAAAACATCATGAACTTACAAAACAAACATGCATAACATCATGCAGGGCTCCCACACATCACCCCCCCACCCCAAACACCCTGCATTGTTGTGAAACATTTGTTAACAAATCATGAAAGAGCATCGTCAAAGTATTACTACAGGGGGTCAGATGTGGCTCAACTGGTTGGGCGTCTTGTCACCCATATGGAGGGACCCGGGTTCGATCCCTGGGACCTCCCGGTAAAAAAAAAAAACAAACAAAAAAAACACAAAGTATTACTACTAACTATAGTCCATATTTTCCTCTCCTATACATTTTTTTAAAGGATTTATTTATTTATTTACTTTTATCCATTTTTACGCACGCACACACACACACATACACACACACACACCATTTTTGCTGTTTCTGTGTCCATTCGCTGGGCAACTCTCTGTGTCCGTTTCCTGCCCTGTCTTCTCATCCTCCTCCTCCTGCCTTCACTAGGATTCGATCCTTGGAACCTCCAAAGTGGAAGAGAGGCATCCTACTGCCTGCGCCACCTTAGTTCCTGGTTTTTCAGTGCATCTCATCTTGGCTCTCCCTTGTGTCACTCTCCTGTTACATCATTATCTTGCTGAGTGGCTTGCAGGGCCTGGCGGCTCACCCGCACGCGAGGCCTGGCAGCTCACCTGGGACCTGGCGGCGCACGTGCGCACAGGGCCTGGTGGCCCACGCTCATTCTATATTTTCCTTTTTTTATTTTTACCGGGAAGTCCTGGGGATCAAACCCAGTTCCCTCCATAAGGGAGACAGACGCCCAACCACCCGAGCCACACTGTCCCCCTGCTATATCTCTTAAGGTTGACCAAAGATACCCAAAGTTACAGTCTTTTCCCATACAGGATGGTCATATAATAAATCAGGCTTTGTTTATCACCAGCATTCTGAAAACCAGACCTAGGGAGAAAAACTAGGTCTGGGGACACATGCGTGGTTTCTAATATAGCAAATGTTTAGCCAACCCTGATTATCACAAAATCAGAACAGTGAGAATATTCGCAATCTGTGTCTATTTTTGTTGTGTCATCTTGCTGCACCAGCTCCCTGCACGGGCCAGCTCTCCGGTGCAGTCCGGCTCTCCTGTGCGGTCCAGCTCTCCTGCATGGGCCAGCATTCCTGCACAGACCAGCGCTCCATGTGGGCCAGCTCTCCGTGCGGGCCAGCTCGCCATGCGGGTAGCTTGCCTTTCACTAGGAGGTCCCGGGAATAGAACCCTGGACCCCCCATATGGTAGACGGGAGCCCAGTCGCTTGGGCCACATCGGTTTCCCTCTAATATCTTTCTTGTGGATTATTTGGGATTTTCTATATATAGTATGTAATCTTCAAATTGGGATAATTTGATTTACTATTTTACAATTTGGATGCCTTTTATTTCTTTCTCTTGTCTGATTGCTCTGACTAGAATTTTCTAGCACAATGTTAACAGTGGTGAAAGCAGGTAATCCTTGTCTTGTTCCTGGTCTTAGGGGGAAGGCTTTCAGTCTATCACCATTTAGTGTGATATTTGCTGAAGGTTGCTCATAAATGCCCTTTTTGTTCCTGGTCTTAGGGGGAAAGCTTTCAGGCTTTCACCATTGAGTGTGATATTTGCTGTGAATTTCTCATAATTGTCTTTTATCATGTTGAGAAAATTCTGTTCTAGTTCTCTGAGTGTGTTTTTTTTTTAATAGTTTTTTTAAAAGCTTTTATTCCTCCCATCCCGCCCCGAAATGGCTCCCTCATCTGTCTGCTCATTGTCTGCTTGTCTTCCTCAGGGGGTACTGGGAACTGAACCTGGGACCTCCCATATGGGAGGTGAGTGCCCAACTGCTTAAACCACTTCTGCTTGAGCCATTGCGGCTCGTTGCAGCTCGTCTTCGTTAGGAGGCACCAAGAACCAAACCCGGGACATCCCATGTGGTAGGTGTGTGCCCAATTGCATTGGATTTTGTCAAATGCCTTTTCTGTATCAGTTGCAGTGATCATTTGTTTCCCCCCCCTTCATTTTATTAGTGTGGTGAATTACATTGATTGGTTTTCTTATGTTGAACCATCATTGCATTCCTGGAATAAATCCCACTTAGTCATGGTACATAATCCTTTTACTAAATACTGTTGGATTCGATTTGTTAGTATTTTGTGAGGTTTTTTGGCATGTGTATTCATAAGGAATTTGGTCTGTAATTTTCTCTTCTTGTCCTTTCTTTATCTGGCTTCAGTATCAAGGTAATGTGGCCTCATAGAATAATTTAAGAAGTAATTTCTCCTCTTCTATTTTTTTGGGGAAGAGTTTGAGAAGGATTGGTGTTAAATCTTCTTTAAATTGGGAAGCGGCTGTGGCTCAATCAGTAGGGCTCCCGTTTACCATATGGGAGGCCCCGGGTTCGGTTCCCGGGGCCTCCTGGTGAAGGCAAGCCCGCCCGCACGGCGTGGTTAGCTGACCCAGCGAGCACAAGCAGCAAGGGGGGGATAAATGAATAAAAAAAAAAAATCTTTAAAAAAAAAAAAAAAAAAAAATCTTCTTTAAATGTTTGGAAGAAAAAGTAAAAATAAGAAAAAAAATTTAAAAAAAGAAAAAAAATGGAAGAATTCAGTAGTAAAAATATCTGGTCCTGGACTTTCTTTGTTAGGAGGTTTTAATTACTGATTCAATCTCTTTGCTTGTTATAGGTCTGTTGAGATTTTCTATTTCTTATTGTGTCAGATGACATCATTTGTATGTTTCAAGGAATTTGTCAATTTCGTCTAAGTTTTCTAACTTGTTGGCATAATAATTATTTTTATTGTTATAATCCTTTTTATTCTGTAAGGTCAGTAATAGTGTCCCCACTTAAATCCTTCATTTTATTTATTTGTGTCCTCTCTATCTTTTTCTATCTCTGCTCTGATGTTTACTATTCCCTTCCTTCTACTAACTTTGTGTGTAATTTGCTCTTCTTGTTCTAGTTTCTTTAGGTGTGAAGTTAGGTTATTGATTTGTCATCTTTCTAAAATGTGGGCATTTAGAGCTATAAATTACTCTCTGAGCACTACCTTTGCTGCATCTCATAAGTTTTGGTATGTTATGTTTTCATTTTCATTCATCTCAAGATATTTTCTAATTTCCCTTGTGATTTCCTCCTTGACCCATTGGTTGTTTAATAGTGTGTTAATTTCCACATATGTGTAAAATTTCTAACTTTCTGTAACTGAGTACTAATTTTATTCCCTTGTGATCTGACAAGGTACTTTATATGACGTCCATATTTTTAAATTTATTAATACTTGGTTTGTCTAAATCTTTGCTCTGTCCTGGATAATGTTCCATGTGTACTTAAGAAGAATATGTATTCTGCTGTTGGGTGGAGGGTTCTATATATGTCTGTAGCAGTTTGATATTGTTTATGAATTCTAAAAATAGATATTGGATTATGTTTGTAAACTGGTCTGTTCCTCCGGGTGTGATTAAATTATGATTAGGGCTTTGATTGGGCCATGTCAGTAGGGTGTTGGGTCCCAGCGCCTTGGTGGGTGGGGACTCCAGATAAAAGACACGGCAAAGGGAAGCGGCTGTGGCTCTATCAGTGGGGCTCCTGTTTACCATATGGAAGGCCCCGGGTTCGGTTCCCGGGGCCTCCTGGTGGAGACAGGCCTGCCCGCACGGCGTGGTTGGCTGACCCAGCGAGCACAAGCAGCAAGGGGGGGATAAATGAATAAATAAATAAAAATCTTTAAAAAAAAAAAAAAAAAAAAAAAGACACGGCAAGGACAGAGTTGGGGTCTTGATGCTGCGTTTTGATCTGGAGTCCGGGAAGTGAACACACAGGAGAAGAACACAGAGGAATAGAGACAGCTCCTTAGACATGGCAGAAGCCCTGGGGAGAGAGACAGAGCCATTCACCTAATAATCTACAGCTGGCCTTGTGGCGAGAGCACAACAGCTGAGCCTGGAGAGAAATGGAGCCTCGGGAAGAGAGGAATCCAAGAAGGCTGAACTCTTGGCATATGTCGGCAGCCATCTTGCCCCAACATGTGGCAATAGACTTTGGTGAGGGAAGAAACTTAGACTTTATGGCCTGGTAACTGTAAGCTTCTACCCCAAATAAATACCCTTTATAAAAGCCAACAGATTTCTGGTATTTTACATTAGCACCCCTTTGGCTGTCTAATACAGTGTCTATTAGGACTAACTGATTAATAGTGTGTTCAAGTCCTCTATTCCCTTATTGATCTTCTGTTTAGATGTGCTATCAATTACTGAAAATAGTGTATTGAAGTCTCCAACTTTTATTGTAGAACTATTTCTTCCTTCAATTCTGTCAATTTTCACTTCATATATCTTTAGTCTCTGTTGTGATGTGCATTTTATGTTTATACCATTACATTTTCTTGCCATACATCTTTTATCAATGTATAATACAATCCTTTGTCTCGTGCAATTTTTTTTTTTTTTTTACATTAAGGATTTATTTATTTACTTACTTTTATCCATTTTTCACACACCCCCCGCCGGTTTTGCTATTTCTGTGTCCATTTGCTGGGCAACTCTCTGTGTCCATTTCCTGCCCTCTCTTCTCATCCTTCTCCTCCTATCTTCACTGGGATTTGATCCTCAGAACCTCTGATGTGGGACAGAGGTGTCCTACTACCGCCTGTGCCACCTTAGTACCTGGTTTTTCGGTGTGTCTCGTCTTGGCTCTCCCTTGTGTCACTCTCCTGTTACGTCATCATCTTGCTGTGTCGCTTGTGGGGCCTGGCAGCGTACCCACACACAGGGCCTGGGGGCTCACCTGCGCCATGGGGTCTGGCAGCTCATCCGCTCACGGGGCCTGGCAGCTTACCCATGGATGGGGCCTGATGGCCCATGTGCCTTCTATATTTTTCTTTTTTTTTGTTTTTACCAGGAGGTCCCGGGGTTCGAACTCAGGTCCTCCATATGGTAGACGGATGCCCAACCACCCGAGCCACATCCGTCCTCCTGCTATATCTCTTAAGGTTGACCAAAGATACCGAAAGTTAGTCTTTTCTCATACAGGATGGTCATATAATAAATCAGGCTTTGTTTATCACCAGCATTCTAAAAACTGGACCTAGGGAGAAAAACTAGGTCTAGGGACACATGCATGGTTCCTAATATAGCGAATGTTTAGCCTACCCTGATTATCACAAAATCAAGACAGCGAGAATATTTGCATCAATTTTTTTTTTTAACGTAAGGTCTGTTTTGTCTGACAATAATATTTCCACTCAGGTGCTCTTGATTACTCTTTACTTGGACTATGTTATTCCACCCTTTTACTTTCAGCTTTATTCTGTCTCTATATCTAAGGTGAGTCTCTTATGGACAGCATATAGGTGGATGATGCTTTTTTCATGCAGTCTACCAATCTCTGCCCTTTTTTTTTTTTTTTTTTTAAAGATTTTATTTATTTATTCATTTATCCCTCCCTTGCTGCTTGTGCTCGCTGGGTCAGCTAACCACGCCGTGCGGGCGGGCTTGCCTTCACCAGGAGGCCCCAGGAACCAAACCCGGGGCCTCCCATATGGTAAAAGGGAGCCCTACTGATTGAGCCACAACCGCTTCCCAATCTCTGCCCTTTTTTAGGAGAGTTAAATCAGTTGATAAAGGTAATGCCTGAGAAGGAAGGATTTACTTTTCCTATTTAGCTCTTTGTTTTCTTTGTCTTGTATGTTTCTTTGTTCCTTATTTACTCCATTACTACCTCTTTTTTTGTATTTAGTTGTTTTTTTGTAGTGTACCATTTTGGTTCCCTTCTTCTTTCCTTTCCTCTATATATTTTAGTTATGTTTTTAAGGGTTACCTTTATAATTACAATTAAATGTTAAATTACTGCCAGCCTAGTTCAACTAGTACCAACCTAAGTTCAGTAGTATACAAACTTTCTACTCCTATATATCTCTGTCCCTCAAATATTTTATGCTCATTAACATAGATTTTCAATGTTATTTTGTACATTTGCCTTTTAAGTCTTTTGGGGACCTAGAGGTGGTTTAAATACTTTGTCATTCCATTGTCTTCTGACTTCCCTGATTTCTGAATAGAAATCTGCTGTTAATCTTCTTGGTGATCCCTTTTATGTGACAAATTGTTTCTCTGCTGCTGCTTTCAAGATCCTTGTCTTTGGAGTTGACTGTTTCATTCTAATGTATCTTGGTGTAGATCTCCTAGGTGTAGATCTTGTAGAATTTAACCTGCTTGGAGTTCGTTGAGCTTCCCGGACGTACATCCATGTCTTTCATCAGATTTGGGAAGTTTTTGGCCATTATTTCTTCAAATTATTTTTCTGCCCCTTTCTCTCTCGTCCTTTTGGGACTCAGTGATAGTATGTTGGTATGCTTGATGGTGTCCCACATGTCCCTCAGGCTCTGTTCATTTTTCATTCATTCATTCATTCATTCATTCATTCATTTATTTTTATTTAATTTTATTTTTTTAACATTTTTTAAACTTTATTTTGTACATTTAATAATTGAAAATATAAACAATTAAAAACTAAAAAGTAAACACAGATGAATAAATACATACATTTCTCAATTAAATGTACTGCATACATATAATTTTTTTTTTAATCAAATAATATGTTACACAATATATTTGTTTCATAGTAATGCAATCATACAGTGTTTTTCCTTTCGTGTCTGGCTTGCTTCACTCAACATAATGTCCTCTAGGTTCATCCATGTTGTCATATGATTTACGACTTCATTTATTCTTACAGCTGCATAATATTCCATCATGAGAATAGACCACAGTTTGTTTATCCATTCGTCTGTTGATGGACCACCTGGGTTGTTTCCAACTTTTGGCAATTGTGAATAATGTTGCTGTGAACATCGGTGTGCAGGTGTCTGTCTGTGTCACTGCTCTCAGTTCTCCTGGATATATACCCAGTAGTGGTATTGGCAGGACACGTGGCAAGTCTATATTCAATTTCTTAAGGAACTGCCAAACAGTCCTCCACAGTGGCTGTACCATTCTGCACTCCTGCCAACAAAGAATAAGTGTTCCTGTCTCTCTACATCCACTCCAACACTTGTAGTTTTCTGTCTTTTTAATAGTGGCCATTCTGATAGGTGTGAAATGATATCTCATTGTGGTTTTGATTTGCATTTCCCTACTCATTAGTGATGTTGAGCATTTTTTCATGTGATTTTGCTATTTGTATTTTTTCTTTTGACAAATGTCTATTCAAGTCTTTTGTCCATTTTTTAATTGGGTTGTTTGTCTTTTTATTGTTGAGTTATAACATCTCTTTATATATCCTGGATATTAAACCCTTATTGGAGATGTGATTTCTAAATATTTTCTCCTGTTGAGTCGGTTGCCTTTTCACCCTTTTGACAAAGTCGTGTGAGGTGCAAAAGTGTTTAATTTTGAGGAGGTCCCATTTATGTATTTTTTCTCTTGTTGCATGTGCCTTGGGTGTTAGGTCCAAGAAACCACCACCTACTACAAGGTCCAAGAAACCACCACCTACTACAAGATATTTCCCTACATTTTCTTCTAGTAACTTTATGTTCCTGGCTTTTATATTTAGGTCTTTGATCCATTTTGAGTTGATTCTTGTATAGGGAGTGAGATAGAGGTCCCCTTTCATTCTTTTGGTTATAGATATCCAGTTCTCCCAGCACCATTTGTTGAAGAGCTTGTTTTGTCCCGTTAACGTGGACTTGGTAGGTTTGTTGAAAACCAGTTGACCATATAGATGAGGGTTTATTTCTGGGTTCTTAATTCTATTCCACTGATCAATGTGTCTGTTTTTATATCAGTACCATGCTGTTTTGACCACTGTAGCTTTGTAATATGTTTCAAGGTCAGGCAGTGAAATTCCTCCCACGTCGCTCTTCTTTTATAGAATGCTTTTGGCTATTTGGGTGCACTTTCCCTTCCAATTGAATTTGGTAATTGCTTTTACTAATTCTTTAAAGTAGGCTGTTGGAATTTTGATTGGTATTGCATTGAATCTGTAAATCATTTTGGGTAGGATTGACAACTTTATGATATTTATTCTTCCAGTCCATGATCATGGATTGTCTTTCCATTTGTTTAGGGTTTTTTTAATTTCTTTTAGCATTGTTTTATAATATTCTGCATATAGGTCCTGTACTTCTTTGGTTAAATTAATTCCTAGGTATTTGAGCCTTTTTGTTGCTGTTGTAAATGGAATTTTCTCCCTGATTTCCTCCTCAGATTGTTCTGTATTAGTGTAAAAAAAACATTACTGATTTTTGTCTGTTGATCTTGTATCCTGCCACTTTGCTGAACTCATTTATTAGCTCAAGTAGCTTTATCATGGATACTTTAGGATTTTCTAAGTACAGGATCATGCTGTCCGCAAACAGTGAGAGTTTTACTTCCTCTTTTCCTATTTGGACACCTTTAATTTTTTTTTTCTTGTCTAATTGCCCTAGGTAGAACTTCTAGTACAATATTGAATAACAGTGGTGGCAGTGGGCATCCTTGTCTTGTTCCTGATCTTAGAGGGAAAGCTTTCAACCTTTTCCCATTGAGTACTATGTTGGCTGTGGATTTTTCATATATGCCTTTTATCATATTGTGGAATTTTCCTTCTATTCCTATCTTTTGAAGTTTTGTTTTTTTTTTTTAAAAACAATTTATTGAAGTATTTCATTCATACGTGAACATACATAAACAATAAGTGTTCAGTAAACATTGTGAGCGTACAAAACAGACATGCATAACATCATATAGGGCTCCCACACATCACCCCACCACAGATACTTTGCATTTTTGTGACACATTTGTAACAAATTATGAAAGAGCATTGTCAAAGTATTACTACTAACTATAGTCTGTATCTTACTCCCCTATACTTTTTTTTTTGGGTTTTTTTTTTTTTTTTTTTCCCCCCCCCCCCCCGTTTTTCCTGTTTTTGTGTCCATTTCCTGGGCAATTCTCTATGTCCGTTTTCTGCCCTCTCTTCTCATCCTTCTCCTCCTATCTTCACTGGGATTTGATCCTCAGAATCTCCAATGTGGGAGAGAGGTGTCCTACTGCCTGCGCCACCTTAGTTCCTGGCTTTTTGGCGCATCTTGTCTTATTTCTCCTGTGTCACTCTCCTGTTACGTCGTCATCTTGCTGCGTGGCTCATGGGACCTGATGGCACACCCACACATGGGGCTTGGCAGCACACCTGCGTGCGGGGCCTGGGGGGCTCACCCACTCATGGGGCCTGGCAGCGCACAGGCCCCGGGTGCCTTCTAAATTTTTCTTTTTTTTCTTCTTACCGGGAGGTCCCAGGGATCGAATCCAGGTCCCTCCATATGGGAGACGGATGCTCAACCATTTGAGCCACATCCATTCCCCTGCTCTCTCTCTTAAGGTTGACCAAAGATACCTAGAGTTACAGTCATTTCCCGTACAGGATGGTCATATAAGAAATCAGGCTTAGTTTATCACCAGCATTCTAAAAGCCAGACCTAGGGAGAAAAACTAGGTCAGGGTACACATGCATGGTTTCTAATATAGCTAATGTTTAGCCTACCCTGATTATCACAAAATCAGGACAGCGACAATATTTGCACTTGAAGTGTTTTTATTTAAAAAGGATGCTGGATTTTGTTGGATTCCTTTTCTGCATTGATTGAGATGATCATGTGGGTTTTTCCTACAATTTGTTCATTTGGTATATTATGTTGATTGATTTTCTTATGTTGAAACAGTCTTGCATACCAGGAATATATCCCACTTGGTTGTGATGTATAAGTCTTTTGATATGCTGTTGGATTTGATTTGCAAGTATTTGGTTGAGAATTTTTGCATCTATGTTCATTAGAGAGATTGGTCTGTAATTTTCTTTTCTTGTAGTACCTTATATGGCTTTCGTATTAGGGTGATGTGAGCTTCGTAAAATATGTTGGGTAATTTTCCCTCCTCTTCAATTTTTTGGAAGAGTTTAAACAGGATTGATGTTAATTTTTTTCGAAATGCGTGGCAGAATTCACCTGTGAAGCCATCTGGTCCTGGACTTTTCTTTGCTGGGAGATTTTTGATGTCGGATTCTATCTCTTTAAATGTGAGTGGTTTGTTAAGTTCTTTTTCTTGTAGGGTCAGTGTAGGTTGTTTGTGAATTTCTAGGAACATGTCCATTTCATCTAGGTTGTCTACTGTGTTGGCATATAGTTTCTCACAGAAATAAAATTGTTTTTATTTCTGTGTGGTCAGTTATAATTTCCCCCCTTTCATTTCTATTTATTTGCATTTTCTGTTTTTTTTTCTTTGTTAGTCTAGCTAGGGGTTTGTCACTTGTATTGATCTTCTCAAAGAACCAGCCTTTGGTTTTGTTGATTTTCTCTATTTTTTTGTTCTCAATTTCATTTATTTTTGCTCTAATATTTTTTATTTCTTTCCTTCTACTTGCTTTGGGATTGGTTTGCTGTTCCTTTTCTAGTTTCTCTAGTTGTTCAGTTAAATCTTTGAGTTTAGCTCTTCGTTTTTATATAGGCATTTAGGGCTATAAATTTCCCTCTCAAGACTGCCTTCACTATATCTCATAAGTTTTGATACGTTTTGTTCTTGTTTTCATTTGTCTCAATATATTTACTGATTTCACTTGCAATTTCTTCTTTGACCCACCAAATATTTAGGAGTGTGTTGTTCAGCCTCCACACACTTGCATATTTATATTTTTACTGTCTATTATTGATTTCTAGTTTCATTCCATTATGATCCGAGAAGGTGCTTTGTATAATTGCAGTCTTTTTATATTTATTGAGAGCTGCATTGTGACCTAACATGTGCTCTATCCTAGAGAAAGATCCATGGGCACTTGAGAATGTATAACCTGCTGAGTTTGGATGCAGTGTTCTTTATATGTCAGTTAGTTCTAAACTCGTTCTAGTTCTGTTTCCTTGTTGATCTTCTGTCTAGTTGTTCTATGTAATGATGTGAGTGGGGTGTTGAAGTCTCCAATGATTATTGTAGAGATGTCTATTTCTCCCTTCAGTTTTGCCAAAGTTTGTCTTATGTATTTTGGAGCATCCTGGTTAGATGCATAGATGTAAATGACTGTTATAGCTTCCTGGTGGATAGTCCCTTTTATTAATATATAATGGCCTTTTGTGCCTTTTAGAACTTTTTGCATTTAAAGTCTGTTTGGTCCGATATTAGAATATCTACCCCTGCTGATTTTTGGTTGCTATTTGTGTGGAGTATCTTTTTCCAGCCTTTCACTTTCAGCTGGTTTGTTTCCCTGGGTCTAAGGTAAATTTCTTGTAAGCAGCATATGGATGGCGCATGTTATTTTTATCCATTCTGTCAGCCTGTATCTTTTGTTTGGGGAGTTTAATCCATTCGTATTCAATGTTATTACTGTAAATGCATTATTTACTTCCATCATTTTATTCTTCGGTTTTCATATGTCATATATTTTTGTCTGTCCTTTTGCTCTTTTTGTTATCCTTTCTCTATTCTTTCTTCTGTACTATCCTCCAGGCCTCTCTCTACTGTTTTTTCTTTTTTTTTTTTTTCCCTCTTGTTTTTTATTTCAGGTTCTAAGGCTTCCTTTAACATTTCCTGCACAGGTGGATTCTTTTTTTGCAAACTCTTGTTTTCTGTTTGTTTGTGAGTGTTTCATACTCATCTTCATATTTGAAGGACAATTTTGCAGGATAAAGAATTCTCGGGAAGCGGTTGTGGCTCAATCAGTAGGGCTCCCGTTTATCATATGGGAGGCCCCAGGTTCGGTTCCCGGGGCCTCCTGGTGAAGGCAAGCCCGCCCGCATGGCGTGGTTAGCTGACCCAGCGAGCACAAGCAGCAAGGGGGGGATAAATGAATAAATAAATAAAATCTTAAAAAAAAAAAAAAAAAAAAGAATTCTCAGCTGGCAGTTTTACTCTTTCTGTATGCTAATTCTATCATACCACTGTCTTTTTGACTCCATGGTTTCTGAAGAGAAATTTACTGGTTGCCCTTGGATGTGATGGTTTGCTTCTCCCTTGCTGCTCTGAGAATTTTTTCTTTGTCTTTTTGTTTTGCTTTTGTTTGTTTTCATTTTTTAATTTTTATTTATTTATTTGCCTTTTGCTTTTCTCTCTTTATTTTTGACATTTGACATCTGAGTAGTATGTGTCTTGGAGTGGGTCTATTCGGATTTATTCTGATACAGTGAGCTTCTTGGACATGTAAGTTCATTTCTTTTGTGAGAGTTGGGAAAGTTTCAGCTATTATTTCCTCAAATACTCTTTCTGCCCCTTTTCCCTTCTCTTCTCTTTCTGGAACTCCCATGACAGGTATGTTGTTGCATATCATGTTGTCATTCAACTCTCTGAGTCCCTGCTTAATTTTTTCCATTCTTCTCTCTCTGTTCTTTTCAATTTCAGCTATTCTGTTTTCTCTATCACTTATTATTTCTTGTATCTTTTCAATTCTGCTGTTGTATACCTCTAATATGTTTTTGTTTTTTTTACTTTTTAATCTCCCCCCCTTGCCGATTGTGCTTGCTGTCTGCTTTCTATGTCCATTCACTGCGTGTTTCCTCTGTGTCTGCTTTTCTCCCTTTGTTGCATCATCTTGCTGCCTCTGCTCTCCATAGGTGTGGCCAGCTCGCCCTCACTGGGAGGCCCTGGGAACCAAACCTAGGCCTCCCACATCGTAGACTGGACCCTAACCACCTGAATCATATCTGCTTCCCTCTGATGTGTTTTTGGTCTCACCTATTGTGTCTTTCATTCCCATGTGCTTTGTTACTTTTCAGGATTTCCAATTCTTCTTTGCGATCGCTCAGTGCCTTCTTGATGTCATTTATCTTTTTAACTTTACTGTCTTTCAACTCCTTAATTTGATTTTGGAAATTTGTGTGCATCTCGTTAATTAGTTCTCTAAAATCCTGCGTCTCTTCTGCTGCTTTTGTATGTTCCTTTTCTTGGGCCATGTCTTACATTTTCTTTGTATGACTCATAATTTTTTGCTCATATCTAGGCATCTGATTAGGATGTAGTTTACTCAGATGCTCAATTTCTCTTTTGTAGGGATTTAGTGGTGGAAGGCTGTGTGTTACTGCTGCTCTTTGATTTGGGGCTTGACCTGGATCATTACAATTGTCCCTGCTAGTTGCTCAAAACTGGGCTCTGGACCCAGTAATTGGTTGCAGATCCACTTCCTAGGGCTTTGGGGAGGAAGGCTATAAAGGCCGGGAAAAGCTTTCTTATTTTTCTCATGTGCACTTTCTTGGTCTGCCAGCAGATGGTGCTCTTTGGCAGCCCTCTCTGTTCAGTGCCTGGTCGGAGTGTTTTTGTTGTAACACAGACCGGATCAATGTGATAGAGCTTCCTGCCTGGAGGCTAAGAGCCTTGTAATTCACACTTTCTCAGAGACAGTTCTCCAGCCTTCCCTAGTAGTCTCTTCCCTTTTCCCCGGTAGGAAGTAATTCCACTCCCCTCTGAGTCCTCAACAATCAGTCCTGGTTAGTAGAGAAGGAGATTGGGAGGGTCATATATCTTTAGCCCCTTGCAGGCTCCCAAGGCAAATAATGGCATGCCCCCCTCCCCTTCACCCCCCGCCCCCCGCCCTTCCAGCCTGGAAGGGCTTCTGGGACATAGCAGACCAAATTTGTAAGTCAACAGTTGAGTCAGCCTTAGGCTGTGTTCCTCTCTCTCCCCTTTCCTGGGGTGCTGAATCCCTGGAGCACCCTTTGTCTATAGCTGCAGGCTCAGAGATCTGAGAATTTTAACAGTTCTTTAGTGTGGGGGAGGGTGCCGGTGGCAGCAGCTACTGGTTTCAACTGATAGTTCTCTGGTCGCGATTCCCCTCCTTTATCCCTCTCTTCTCTGGCCAGTGTTCAGCCTTCACCTGGTGTCCTAAACCCTAGAAGATCTTTTGCCAGGCTGTTACAGCATATTCTCTAGCTATTTTTCTGGAGGAGAAGTCATTTTTCTTTCTGATCCTCACACTGGATAATTTCAATTGTCTTGTCCTCAAGCTCACTGATCCTTTCTTCTACCTATTCAAATCTGCTGTTGAGTCCATATAATGAGTTTTTCATTTCAATTACTGTACTTTGCAGCTTCATAATTTCTGTTTGGTTTCTCTCTCTTTTTTTAAATTTATTGAAGTATATCACTCATACATGAACATACATAAACAAATGTATAGTAATAGTTGTGAACTTACAAAACACACATAACATCATACAGGGCTCTCATACCTTACCACCCTACCACCAATACCTTGCATTGTTGGGAAACATTTTTAACTAATGATGAAAGAGCATCCTCAAAATATTACTACTAACCAAAAGTATTTTTTCAATATCATTTACACATGAACATACATAAACAATAAGTGTATAGTAAAAGTTATGAACTTACAAAGGAAACATTCATAACATGTTACAGAGGCTCCATACATCAAACCTCCACCAACACCTTGCATTGTCGTGAGACATTTGTTACAAATTATGAAAGAATAATGTCAAAATCTTATTACTAATTATAGCCCTTATCTTACATTTGGTGTATTTTTCCTCCACTCCAACCTATTATTTTTAAAATATATTTTTATGACAGAAGTTGTAAACTTACAGAACAATCATGCACATGTGCAGAATTCCCAACAACACCCCTCTATCAATACACCACACCCTGGTGGAATATCTGTTACAGATTATGAGATATATCATCTGATTTTTACCAGGTCCACAGCGTACATTTGGCACACATTTTTCATACTCCCCCATTATCAACACAGTATATCTTTGGCATAGATGCTAGAATATAGCATTATTACTGTTAACCACACTCCATAGGTCACTCCAGTTGTATTTTTCCCATGCTTCTCCACATTCCCACCACCCTGCAATACTGATGTACATCTGCTCTAGCTCACAATGGACACTCTTGCATCTGTACCATCAACCATTATTCTCATCCACCTCTGGGTTTGCTATGCTATTCAGTCCCTAGATTATTTTCTAGCTTTCTGTCAATTGGCATTTACATCATAGACTACCATTTTGAGCCACATCCCCATTTATAGACCTCCTGTTACTCACTATAATATGTTACAGTCAACTCTGTACATTTCCACACTTTTACCATATAGCTAATTAAAACTTCTACATACATTAAATATCGGTAGTCCAACTCAGTCCTCCTCTTATCTCCGTTAAGAATCCACCACCTACCACCAGGTTGTGAAGATATTTTCCTACATTTTCTTCTAGAAACTTTATGGTTCTTGCTTTTTTTTTTTTTTTTTTAAAGATTTTATTTATTTATTAATTTATCCCCCCCTTGCTGCTTGTGCTCGCTGGGTCAGCTAACCACACCGTGTGGGCGGGCTTGCCTTCACCAGGAGGCCACGGGAACCAAACCCGGGGCCTCCCATATGGTAAACGGGAGCCCTACTGATTGAGCCACAGCTGCTTCCCTGGTTCTTGCTTTTATATTTAGGTATTTGATTCATTTTGAGTTAATTTTTGTATAGGGTGTGAGATAGAGCTTCTCTTTCCTTCTTTTGCTATGGATATCCAATTTTCTCAGCACCATTTGTCGAATGGACTCTTCTGCCCAAGCTGGGTGGGTTTGACAGGCTAGTCAAAAATCACTTGACCATAGATGTGAGGGTCTGTTTTTTAACCATCATTTCGGTTCCATTGTGTGTCTGTCTTTATGCCAATACCATGCTGTTTTTATCACTGTAGCTCGGTGTATGACTTAAAGTCTGGAAATGAGAGTCTTCCAACTCCGCTTTTCCTTTTCAAGATGTTTCTAGCTATTCAGGACCCCTTACCCTTCCAAATAAATTTGATAATAATGTTTTCCTTTTATTTAAAAAATGCTGGTAGAATTTTTTATCAGGATTGCATTGAATCTGTAAATCAATTTGAGTAGAATTGACATCTTAATGATATTTATTCTTCCAATCCATGAGCATGGAATGTTCTTCCAATTATTTAGGTCTTTTAAAAATTTCTTTTAACAATGAGTTGTAGTTTTCTGAATACAAGTGCTTTAAATCATTGGTTAAGTTTATTCCTGAATATTTGCGTTTTATCTGTCATATTTTATGACAGTTTTAGTTTTATTGATATAATCTTCATTTCTAGACTCTCTTCCAGGCCCCTCTCTCCTGTCTTTTCTTTTCAGGCTGTAGCACACCCTTTAGGGTCTCCTACAAAGCAGGTCTCTTGGTTACAAGCTCTCTCAGTTTCTGTTCATCTGTGAATATTCTAAACTCACCCTCATTTTTGAAAGACAGTCTTGCCAGATATAAGATTCTTGGCTGGAAGTTTTTCTCTTGCAGTATCTTAAATATATCATACCACTGTCTTCTTGCCTCCATGGTAAGAAGTCAGTACTTAATCTTAATGGGTATCTCTTATACGTTATGCATTGCTTTTCTCTTGCTGCTCTCAGAATTCTCTCTTTGTCTTTGGCATTTGACATTCTGATTAGTATATGTCTCAGAGTTGGTTTATTCAGATTTTTTGGATGGGAGTACGTCATGTTTCTTGGACATGGATGGATATCTATGTCCTTCAGTAGGGTTGGGAAATGTTCTGCCATTATTTCTTCAAATATTTCTTCTGCCCCTTTTCCCTTCTCTTCTCCTTCTGGGACACCCATGACACGTATGTTTGCACGCCTCTTGCCGTCCTTTAGTTCCCTGAGACCTTGTTTAAGTTTTTCCAATCTTTTCTTCATCTGTTCTTTTGTATGTTCACTTTCACAGGCCATTTCTTCAAGCTCACCAATCCTTTCTTCTGCTTCCTGAAATCTGCTATTATATGATTTCAGTGTATTTTTAATTTCATTTATTGCACCTTTCATTCCCATAAAATCTTCTAATTTTCTATGTATACTTTCAGATTCTTTTTTGTGCTCATCCAGTGTCTTCTTAATATCCTTAATTTCTTTAGCCATCTCGTTGAATTTATTAAGGAGATTTGTTTGAACATCTATGATTAGTTTTCTCAGCTCCTTTATGTCATCTGGAGGCTTATCTTGTTCCTTTAACTGGGCCAAATCTTCCTGTTTCTTGGTGTGGATAGTACTTTTTTGTTGGTGTCTTGGCATCTGGCTTACGAGATGTATTTATTCTGGGTGCAGTTTTTCTCCTCAGTTTAGGGCTTCCTGCCCTTCTCCCTTTCTGGTTGTGTTGTAGGAGCCAAGGATGTAGTTGGTGCTGTAAGCTGTGGAGGCTCAAGCTACCCTCATTTCCCCAAGGACCAATGAAGCGTCTCCCAACTTTCTCCTTTGTCCGGGGTAGGGACAGAGCCATAGCTGTGTGGAATAATCCAACTCATGCAGGCCTAGAACCTAGTTGCCCAGAGAGACTGATGAAGCTTCAAGCCCCTTTCTCCCCTGCCTGGGGCAGGGATGGAGCTGCAGGTGTGGGCAGCAATCTATGCAGTGCAGGTCCAAGATAACCACAGTTGCCCTGATAGACTTCCCATTATTCAGTCTGTGCCAGCTAAATGTACCTGCAGTTCCCTGGATAGACTGGTGCAGGGCCTGTCAGCTTCCTCCCTTGCTAGAGGTGGGGATGAATCCTAGGCTAGGGCCGCAGGCCAATGTGGGTGAAAGAAACCACATTGGGGAGGGGGGAAGCTGAAGGGAGCTGCGCCAGCCTCTCTGGGAAATTACAGACCACTCTGCGGAGGCCGGTGATCATCCTACTTTGGCAGCCACCGAGATGGGCCTGGGGCCTAGGCTAGAACGGCAATCTGATCTAGATGGAAAGAAGCCGGTCCCCACCAGCACTGTGATTTTCAGTCAGCCCCGCGTCCCCGCATTTCAGGCGCGGAGTTAAGATGGCGGCCACTGGCCTCTTTCTGACTTGGACAGGTCCAGACATTAGCTGTTCTTAGGATTATACTTCAGCCTGCCGAATTTACTAATCCGTAGCTGAAGTTGGTGCTCAGCCATCTCTTCCTCCCCCATTTTGGGAAGTGGAGCTTCCAATTCCAGCCGCGGAACATCTCCCGAGGCGGCTTGTGCCTCCCGTGGAGGATGGGCACCGGCCTCCATGGTGTGGAGGGCTCTACCTACGGATCTTCTCTGCTGATGGGCATCTCCTCCTTCCATTCTTTCAAGGATGTTGCAGGATGCACTTCTGGTCTCCTGGAGACCCCAAACAAGTGCTCTGGATAGCTCTGGGAGATCACCAACTGCCCCGTAGCAGGAGCTGACTCCAGGAACTCTTTACTCTGCCGCCATCTTGCTGGTTGTTTGGTTCCTTTTTATAATTTCTGCCTCCTTATTTTTTTCCCATGAGGTTTTCCTAAGTTTTTTTATTGATTCCTTTAGCTCATTGAGCATATGTAAGACCGTTATATTTAAGTCATTACAAATTGTTCAAGTGTATGAACTTCCTCAGAGATAGTTTCTAGCAAATTCTTTTTTGTTTTTGAATGGGCCATACTTTCCTATTTCTTAGTGTGTTTTGTAGTTTTTTCTTGAGGACTGGGCATTCTGAGTATTATCTTATTATAACTCTGGAAATCTAGTCCTCCCACTCCTCTGGCACTGCTGGCTTTGTTTTTGTCGTTATGGGCTGGATCCACCAATTGGTGATTTTATACTTTTTGCTCCTAAATGGGGAATGAAAAGAGAAAAGAGGGGGGAAAAACCCCAAACCCATAGGTATTGCCTCTTTAAGACTCCTCTGTTCTTTTGCCTGAGGGGCATTTGGAATACTTGGCTGTCCTCAGAGCTGGCTCCCAGTCATCTGAAACAGTGATTTTAAAAAAACAGTCATCAGTAGTCAGACCACACACAGCCTGATTTGGTGGACTACTTCCTTATAGCCAGTTATTGCCAGTTTAATAGTTGTTTTGGTGTAAGGACTGTTCCTGGAACTTCTTACTCTGCCCTCTTCCCACAATCCTCCTTCCTCAGTTTGTTCTTAAATATTGAGTATTATTGCTGAAGAATTTGTGGAATACTGATTTTAAAACAGTTTTTCTAGAATGGTAGCTTTTCTTTTTTTAAAACATAACACAATGCAGTATTTTGTCATTCTTGAGACTTTCTTCTGAAGAATTCTAAGTATATTATCTCTTTAAGTATAGATTCGCATTCTCAAGTCACCAGAAAATGTAAAACCTGGTCAAAGGCACTATAATATGGCAAAAAGTTTCCCAAATGAAGAAAAGGATGCTTGGGATGTGAAGATGTTACTAGAGGTAGGTCATGAAATTTTGGATGTGATGCTATAACAGGGAATCAGTCACTAATAGATTTTCTTGTACACTACTTTCTGATATCTTATATATGGATTCTTTCTGCCTTAATGAAGGGACATATTAGGAAAGGTATTGAAAAACAGAAACACTGCCTCAGCTGATCCATCATTGACCCCATAGCCTGTAGCAGGGCAAACAGCAAGATGGGCAGAAAAGTTGAAAAAAAGAGAAATGTCATAACTAATGCTTTTTAACCTTAATATCTTTGAGAATCTAATGAGGTAATAATGGGTCTTCATTAGAAAATAGCATGTATACCTAATATATAAATTTTTTGGACATCATTTTGTTAATACAGGTCTCCCTGAAACTTATCAATGGATCTCTATGGGCAGTAATTATCAAACAGAGGATATAAAAATGTCTTGGAGAGTAGAAATATTATTTGAAGATATGAAAGTTCTCTACCAGAATTTAAAAATTTTGTTCTGGTCATAAATCTAAAGTTAGTTTCCATAAAAAATTCTGTTATAAAAAAATTCTATGTTATACATTCTTGCTTTATAACAGGATACTGCCATATGATTTCAGTGTCTGAGTTTGTTTGTACTATTACTTTGTTGTAAACACTATCTATGAATTGATAGTGTTTATTTATTTTTTTTTTTTGAAAAAATTTTTAATTAGGGAAGTTGTTACAGAACAATCATGCATAAAATACAGAATTCCCATATACCACCTTATTACTAACACCTTGCATTGGTGTGGAACATTTGTTACGATTGATGATAGCATGTTTTTGTAATTGTAATATTAACTATACATTCAGTGTTTATCTTTTAATATGTTGGTAAGTTTGTTAGTTTTCTGTTGCTGCTGTAACATATTAGCACAAATTTAGCAGCTTAAAACACTTTTATTATTTATCTCATAGTTCCCATGGGATAGTCCAGGCACAGCGTGGCTCATCTGGATTCTCTGCTTAGGGTCTCACAAGGTCGAAATCAAGTTTTCAAAGCTTGAATGGATTTAAAGGATATTGTCAACTCTTTATCCAGTTTGAAAACCATAAAGTGCTGTATCTGTATAGTACTCTGACATACCTTATCTCATTTGATCTGCTAACCACTTTGAGAGGTAGGTTGAGGTAGCACCATTACTCTTATAAAGAGGCTTGGCACAGTTAAATGACTTGTCCATGGTTAGTTATACAACTAAGTAATGACAGCCAGAATAGAGTGTCAGATCTCCCAGCTCACGAACAGCTGAACCATCACACCTCTCTGATTTTCTGTGGGCCTTCGCATAGCTCATCTCTGGAGGAACAGAAGGGAAGAATGACCTATATTTACAGATGCTCCTTTCCAGTTCTTTTCCCTAAAGCTTAAAGGAGATCACACTTCGCATAGCTCATCTCGGGAGGAACAGAAGGGAAGAATGACCTAAATTTACAGATGCTCCTTTCCAGTTCTTTTCCCTCAGGCTTAAAGGAGATCACACTGTGGCCAGGGAGACATCTTGCAAGGAACACTTCACTCCTCATACAAGGCTTTCTGACCTCTCATTTTTTAAGCATTTTTAAAATCAGGGGTTCTTAACATGGAGTCTTTGGACTGTTCTTGTAGCGCTTTTCCAATTAATACGTGAAGCCCTTTTAAATTAAGAAAAAAAAAAAATCCTCACAAACCCCCAATGTTGATATAAATTGATTTTTAAATTTTAATTTAAATAATATGTTTTAGATATGTACACTTTCTTTTAAGTTTATATTTATAATTTGTAATACAGTTGTAAAACCAGAACAAATATAAAGAATAAAATTATATAAAACCAATAAAATACTTGAAATACTTTAGAGGGATCTTTTTTTGGTGTGAATGCTGAGATACCCTGGAATAAGAATCAAAACCACTGGAGCCTTACAGAATTACAGTGTCTTCATTGCTGGGCTAAACATCTTTAAAGCAGCTTTCTAAGGAACAGTGATTTAGTTCTGATTAGCTATAAAAAGCTCCCCAGCTCTTCTCTTTTTGCCACCCTGCCAGATAATAGTCTCTGCCTTCTCGCCTGTTTAGGTGGATGAGCACCCTAGGTACAGAGCACTGTACTGCCTGACTTTGTGGTTTTTAGATCAGAACTACAGTTAATCATATGCTGCTGTTCTAGAATCTTTAGTTGAAATACTCTTTAGGCTGATGTTTTGTTAATCTAATTTTTTTTTTTTTTTTTTTTTAAGCAATTTAGCTTTGATATAGCTGAGGAAGCATCCAAAGTCTGCCTAGCACATCTTTTCACATATCAAGATTTTGATATGGGAACACTTGGATTAGCTTATGTTGGTTCACCCAGGGCAAACAGTCACGGGGGTGTTTGTCCAAAGGGTAAGTTTTCCCATTTGTTATGTGAATATGATGCTGGAATAGTAGGCAGTTGGGTTATCATGTAATTCTGTATTTAACAAGCATTTTGTCTCTTTCCTTTTTTCTTAGCTTATGTTAGTCCAGTTGGAAAGAAAAATGTTTATTTGAATAGTGGTTTGACCAGTACAAAAAATTATGGTAAAACCATACTTACAAAGGTATGTTCTTTTATTTTTTAAAAGGATAGATTTGGAATTTAGTAGGACTGAAGGGTAGAATAGAGGAAGAAGGGGAGAAAAGAGATATTGGGTAAGAAATATTAGTATCTCATACACTGGTATTTTGACTGTGATGCTGAACTGAGTGGAGGGATTCTTTTCCCCTCACTGTGCCCTTAAATCTGGCAACTCATGTTTTTATGCTAAATTTTCTTGTATTATTTCTTTGATAATTTTTTCTCTCTCTCTTTTTTTTTTTTTTTGTTCTACCTGAACTCCATTAAAGCAGGTATTTGACCTCCTAGAATGAATCTTGATTTTCCTTATTTTTTTCTCCTACTTTCCATTTGTCTTTTTTGTTCTATTTTCTCTCTAGACAATGGTCGCCACCTTATCTCCAGTCATTCTTTTGAATTTTTTATTCTTGCTAAGATTTTTTTGGTTTTTGTTTTCAAATATCCCTTTGCTTCTTTTTTATAACTTCCTGTTCTTGTTTCATGGTTGCAGTGTTTCTTTTTTTCTTTAACTCACCTAATTTTTTCATCTTCAAAAAATTTTTGACATTGTTTACTGTTGTCTTCTTTCCTGTTCTTTATTCTTATTGGGTTATATCTTTTTTATTCCTTTACTGTTGTGTTAGTGGGATTTCATGAAATAGCAGTGGTCAGTGCATATATGCACTGTTTAACTGGAAGCTTCCCAGTTTCCAGTTAACTCTAAAAAGCAGAAAAGCTAAACACAGCATTGGGGGAAGAGTGGCAGTATTGGTGACTGAAAGAAAAATCAATCTTGTGGGAGGTTGGAATGGGAATTACAGAAGTGGCCAATAGTTTTAAGGTTTTTGTGCTGCTGTAACGTAATTCCCTCCATCTTCTCAAGTCTTCTGAAATTTCTGCCACATAACAAACAAGCCTACCCCCCAAAAGAAAGTGAAACATAGTGGAAATTTTGAAGACTTCACAATAGAAACTGCCATGACCATGTAGAAAGAATAGGACAGAAGAAAGAAAGTAACAGAGTAAGTGAAAATGATTATTGAGGAGTAAGAATATTAAAATTTCTTGGACACAAAAAGTGGGGTAAGAGAAGAAAAAGACACTAATCGTCTTCTGGAAACCTTTTCATTTCCAAAATTATTTCTTTCTTATAGTGCTCCTTTACCTTTTTGGTGTCACAACATCTTACTGGTTTGATTTCATGATGTATTTTCCTCTGTCTTCCAGAAGTTTTCTCTTTGAAGACACAAACAAAGCAGAAAACAAATTTGGTTTGACATTTTTGAGATATTTTTACAGCATCAAGTCTGTTAGAGAATCTTCTAATGAATTTTCCTAAGGCACAGTTAGGAATTACTTTTCCATATTATGTCTTTGGGATTTGCGTGCTTTTTGACCCGAGATGCCAAAAATTCAAAGTGTTCTCCACTACCATTTTAATATGAACATGTGGAAAGCCTCAGGAGTTGGACATCAGCTCCAGAATTGGAACTGTTCTTGTCTGGAAAAGTGACTTGCAAAATATTAAATTCTCAGGTTCCAGTAATCTTAAGTTTGTTGTTTTTACATTTTTTAATACAGATAAATTTGGGGAAAAATTTTTAGCTATGCTGGCTAAATTCATTATTATGTTCTATTCAGATAGAAATCTGATAGATGAAGTATAACCTTTTACTTGGATTCTAATAAACCCTCTGGGTTGTTAAGATTGTCATTATATATGAATTCAGTCACTGAAATAAGGAACATTGTTTTGTTCTTCCTCAGTTGTCTTGATTTTTTTCACTTCTTGCTTGTTTTTTCTGCTTGGATGCTTTAGATTTTAACAGAAGTGTGATTTAGATGTGGGGAAAGTGGATGAGGCTTTGTGAATTAACTACATTTAGCTGTTAGATTTAGCAATACCAGCCAGTATATGGTTGGAATCACTAGTGTTTGGTGTTCTGTTATGAATGTTCCAGTACGTTTTTTTTTTTTAACAAATTGATTTTATTGATACATATTTTTTAACAAATCAATTTTATTTATGCATATTAATAAAGCATAAATCCATCCAAAGTGTACAATCAATGGTATTGTAAGTTATATTTTCTTAAATTGATTTAAGTTCATACTGATAAAGCTGTTTAATAGTTTTAGATAGACTTGTACTTATTCTGTTTAATATCTGTAATTGATAGAAGAAATCATAGTCCAACTGTTATTCTTTTATTGATCTGATTAATCAGGGCCCTATTTAAGATGGCACAGGCCCAACTGGCCAAAGTAGCTGATGGTTATTGGGTGTTGGGAAATAATATTTTCTTTGCATGATCCTTAAGGAAGCTGATCTGGTTACAACTCATGAATTGGGACACAATTTTGGAGCAGAACATGATCCTGATGGTCTAGCAGAATGTGCTCCAAATGAGGATCAAGGAGGAAAATATGTTATGTACCCCATAGCAGTGAGTGGAGATCATGAGAACAATAAGGTATGTTTCTTTTGAAGCTTTTCTTATGTTTGGAAAGGGAAACGAGACTACATTTGACTATTACGAGAGCTTAGAAAAGGATTCCATTTATGGGTATTTCTCTAGGGATGGAACAGCAAATTACAGTGAATCTTGAAACTTGGTTGTGTGTTTTAGGATGAAGCATGGCCCATCTAAATCTTGTTACAGCTATCATTTGGGACTGGTTTGTAATCAGGGTTAATTGGGTGTAGATTTGGCCTTTAAGGAAAATTGGTAATTGTAATGTTTATATTAAAGCTCTATATTTCAGGGTCTGGCAGCCTCAGGCTTTATGGTAAACTGTTCCTGTCTTTTCATTTACAAGTTGTGACTCATTTTAACTCTATGGTTTCTTTCTTGTTTATAGCCCTATTGCCATTGTCTAATAGAGTACCTGGCATATACAAAATATTCATTAGTAAATAAATAAACAATTTGTTATTGAAAGTTTCTGATAGAGTGTACCAGTTGATTTGGGATATTGAAAAAAATTTCAGAAGCCTTAAGTGTGCTTGTGGCTAAGTCTTAGAGTCTGAATTACAATTGTATTTGAAATCCATTCAAATAAAACTTCCATTTCATTTGAAGTCAAGCATCATCAGACAATATGAAGAGAACATATTGGTTCTGTTGGTGAGTTAAAGAGGACTTAGAGGGTGGGCTGGTGCTAAGGGCATCTGCATCTAATTAGGAAGGAGTGGTACAGTATGTGTACTGCCTTGCTGTTGAGCCAGGCCATAGGCTATTCAAAGCCTGACCAGGGCGATTTAGAGGAAAGGATTGCCTTTGGGTTTTTCTGGCTCTGACTCTGCTTTTTAAAATTTTTGCCTTTTTGGAGGGGTAAGAGGAGGAGGGTGTCTTTTTTTTTTAATTGCTGCATCTCCTTTTCTTGGCTACAAATTTGCATAAACATTATTTTTCATCTACTTGACAGCTTATTCCTGAGAAACCTTTTCCTACTCAATTCTGCCCATTCTTCTAACATGTGAACATCCTGTTGAAATTTCCTTTTTTTAAGGTTGTCTCTGCATTTCTCATCACGTACATGTTCACTTTCAGTGATGTCAAATAGAACTTTTGATAATGATGGAAATGTTCTGCATCTGCTCTGCCTAGTGCAGTAGCCAGTAGTCATATGTGACCACTGAGTACTTGAAATGTGGCTGGAGAGACTGCAGAATTGAAGTTTAAATTTTACTTTGTTTAAATTTCATAGTGATGGGAAGCGGCTGTGGCTCAATCAGTAGGGCTCCCGTTTACCATATGGGAGGCCCTGGGTTCGGTTCCTGGGGCCTCCTGGTGAAGGCAAGCCCGCCCGCACGGCGTGGTTAGCTGACCCAGCGAGCACAAGCAGCAAGGGGGGTATAAATGAATAAATAAATAAAATCTTAGGGAAACGGATGTGGCTCAAAAGGTTCGGCATCCGTCTACCATATGGAGAGACCGGGGTTCGATCCCCGGTACCTCCCGGTAAAAAAAAAAAAAAAAATTTCATAGTGGTTGCCTGGTGCTGGTAATGGAAATAGGAATTAACTGCACAAGGACTTGAGGGACTGAGGGTGGAAATGTTCTAAAACTGGTTCATGATGATGGTTGCACCATATGGGAAAGGTATTAAACATCACTGAATTGTGCACTTGAGATGGGTGAATTTTATGATTGGTAAAGAACACCTTTGTAAAGCTGTTAAAAAACACACAAACAAGAAAGCCAGTTTGAGAATAGAGGGAAACTATGAGTTGGGTATATGGGGGTCCATGAAACCATTCTGACCACTTTATTTATGCTTGAAAATTTCTGTAATAAAAAGTTTAAAATATGTGACCAGGAAAAATTTAAATAGCTGCATATGGCTAGACTATCATATTGGCTACTGCAGCTACAGTTGATAGTTATTTGCTTCTTGGTTCTGAGGAGGGGGTCAGAGCTTTGGGAGAAAATGTTTTACTTTTTTTTTTTTTTTTTTTTTTTTTTACCGGGAGGTACCGGGGATCGAACCCCGGTCTCTCCATATGGTAGACGGATGCCGAACCTCTTGAGCCACATCCGTTTCCCAGAAAATGTTTTACTTTTGAGACTCTCCCTCAAGTCAGCATGTTGCTCTTAATGCTGTAAGTTCTTCCTAAGTGAACTCTTCCTATTGGGTTCTTCGAAATAGCCCTGTAAAGAGCTTGCTAATGAGAATGGAGCCTGGGTGGATCTGCTAGTCTGTCAGATCAGAACAATGTATTCATTTATTTATTTATTTTGTCCTGAGCATATCAGATTTAATGTATTTTTCAGTTTGGTTTCTCCAAGTAGCAGCTACCTTGCAAGAAGATATTATATCTTCTAGTCTAAGTTTTAAGTGAACCCCTTAATAAGAATGTTTTTAACTACATAAAAAGGGCTCCAGGACAAAAATAAGGTGATTTCTCAACCAAGAGAAGAAGACAGGGAATGCTACTGTCCACTAGACAAGCTGATGAGAAGCAACATCCATGGGTGGGCTTAACTGTAAGCAGATGCAGTGAGTGAAAATGAATAGATACCTTCTGGGATTGTAGCCTTTCTTGAAGGTATATTGAAGGGAAGAGGAGGTTTTGTGGCTGCAGTGCAAACAGCAGGCTACGGGTCTTCAGGAGTTTGTAGTCAAAGGAAAGCTGCATAAAGGATTGTTTACTTTTTCCTTAGCCCTATCCACTATCCAGGGGATCCTGCTGCCTGGGAGGTGTGCTATAGTTTAGTAAAGAGGTGTGCTTATCTTTTTATTTTATTTTATTTTATTTTATTTTTATTTGTAAAATGATCTATAAATATATATGCATATATGTGCATTTGCTTACAAAAATGTTATTTATATATATATAAATATATTTTAAGAGGTGCTTAGATTACCCAAAATATTACACGGAACCCACTGGGATTCCCATGTTGCCCACCTCCTACACCTCCCACCATATCCCACACAAACATCTCCCACAAGTGTGGCCCACCACCCTCAATGGACTTACACATCCTGGGGCCTTGTCACCAACGATAGACCACAGTTCACATCGTAGACCACACTTTCTCCCACACAGTTCTGAATGGTGTGTGCTGATTTACAATGGCCTACATCCGTTGCCACAACGGTACTCAGGACAACCTCCAAATGCCAAAGAAGCCCCTGTATTTCAACTGCTCATCCCCTCCCTGCCCTGAAAGTGTCAAGTGGCCACTGGCTCCACCTCATTGTTATAATTTCTTCCATTGCTAGAATCACCATATGTGAACAACAGAATACCATCAAGTCCACTGTAGTCCATAGTTCTTCCCCCAATCCTAAGGGGACTGGGATGGTGATGTCCACTCCACCCCCAAGTGAGAGAGGGCTTATATCCCATGGATATGGTGGGTGGGATGATCCTGCCTGCAGATGCAGGCCCTCTCCATTCCCTGGGCTGGCCGTTGCCCATCGTTGTCTCCTTGCCAGGTGACTTGGATGAGTCCATTGAGCTGTAGGGTAGGAGTTGCAGCTCCACCGAGATTCCACGCACACCTGGCACATAGGTAGGCAAGAGGCTCCAGTCTCTGGAAGTATACCTAAAAACTTCAGAATCACATATAGGTTTGACTAGAAGGGACTGATGAACCATGTGCAGGGAGGACTTATTTGAGTCCAATTCTGTCACTCTCAGGAGCACAGATTCCAAAATAGAGCCCACTGATAAGGCATCAGTCTCTGAGTCTTTCCCCACTTATATAGGACCTGGGTGTCTCCAAAGCTCTCAGGAGCCCCTCTGTGTGGGGTGATAGGCACTTAGATGTTCTATGAGCTCCTGCTGAGGTGTGCGTAAGAGTTACCTCTGGGATGACCTCCCGACTCTCTTTGAAGTCTCATAGCCACTTGAACTCATTTGTCTTTACCTTTTCCCCCTTTAATTCAAGGTCTTTTTCTAGTTGTGTTGCCAGTTGGCAGTTGGTATTAATCCCTCGTTGCCAGGGAAGCTCATCCCCGGGAGTCATGTCCCACATTGGGGGGAAGGTAATGCGATCATATGCTGAGTTTGGCTTGGAGAGAGGCCACATTTGAGCAACAAGGAGGCTCTCAGGTGGCAACCCTTAGGCACCCCACAACCACAGGCTAAGTCTCAGTTACAAGAGCAAAGACTCACAAGGGTAATCATCAATAAAAAGAACACATCAGTGGGTCATCCTCTTTTGACAGACACTGTCCCTGCACTCAGAGGACTATTGCTGCTCCCTTGGAGACTGTGGCAGTGCTCTCCAGGCTAGGAATTCAGATTCCCTCATTTATTGTGTGATTGTCCAGCCATCGTGACCATACCCCATCTTTTGATCTTTTGAACAATTTTGTATATCTTTCATGTATATTCGGATGAACTAATTCCCATGAAACCCCCTCCCAGACACCCCCCCACCAATAATCCCCTGCAGTTCCCATTGTAACCCTTCTGTGATCCAAATCCTCCATGCACATGTAGTCCATAAAATAATCAAATACACTTACTAGGAAAAAGAAACAACTATGATAAGCTTACATGCAAGAGACAAACATAAGGAAACTCGGGAAAAAAAAAAGAGAAGGAAAAAAAAAACAAATAATCAAACAAAAAACAAAACAAAACAAAATATAATTAGCAGATTGGGACATTCAAAAAATGGTCAAAAAAGCAAAGGAAATGCCTTTAAAAAAAAATATATATATATATATATATATATATACACATTTATTCATTTTTTTTTCCTTTCACTTTTCTTTTCCTTCCTTCCTTTTATCACTGTGTTATCGGATGTCCGGTGTGTCATGACACCTTCCCCCTCTCAATCCCCATTGTCTCCCAATTTTTCATTTAATTTTCAAAGAAGTTTTAGGTCACAGCAAAGTCACACACGGAGTGCCGGAGACTCCCAGATACCAAACCACCCCCCCTTCCCCACCCCATATTAACCCCCCCCCCTTTTTTTGGATGTTAGCATTGTTATAACTGTTATACAGATAGCAAAATATAGCAACTAAACATTGTCAATGATTTACAGTATACTTTACAATTTAGATGATACAGTTTAATAATTTTGATGATATTTACCATGTCCTTTGTCCATTACTGTAAGGTAATGAAAAACCTTCCCCATGACCACCAAACACCCCATTAGATCTTGACTGTTCCCTTCCCCCCAGCCCCCCAGGGCCCATGATACCACCCTCTCCCGACCCATGGAACGTCAAGATTCATGGTTACATGCCCTGGAAATTTGAACCTGCCCTTCCTAATCCACCCACCCGCCAGTGCTGCACCACCAAACCCAGGAACACCACCACTCATCTGCCCCATCCCCCAACATGCAACCACACTCTATCCCTTTACCATAGATTATGTCCATATGGGTGATGGCTCAAAGTCAGCTCTTCTCTTACTCTCCCTTGTTAACCTATCTTTCAGACAGTGGTTCTCAGAGACCGCTCATTTTCCTCAGTTCAGATCAGTGAGGTCATATACTGTTCATCCTTCAGTGCCTGGCTTGCTTCACTCAACATAAGGTCTTCAAGATTCATCCACGTTATTCCATGTGTTAGCACTTTGTTCCTTCTTACAGCTGAGTAATATTCCATTGTATGTATGTACCACATTTTGCTTATCCATTCTTCTGTTGATGGGCACCGGGGCTGATTCCAACTTTTGGCAGTGGTGAACAATGCCGCTATGAACATTGGTGTGCATATATCTGTTTGTGTCTTTGCTTTCAGTTCTTCTGGGTATATACCCAGCAGTGGAATTGTTGGATCATACGGAAGATCTATTGTTAGTTTTCTGAGGAACCGCCAAACTGTCCTCCCCAGTGGCTGGACCATACCGCAGTCCCACCAGCAGTGGATGAGGGTTCCTATTCCTCCACATCCTCTCCAACATTTAGTGTCTTCTGTTTTTTTAATAGCTGCCATTCTGATGGGTGTAAGATGGTATCTCATTGTAGTTTTGATTTGCATTTCCCTGACAGCAAGCGATGTTGAGCATTTTTTCATGTGCTTTTTAGCCATTTGTATTTCTTCCTTGGAGAAGTGTCTTTTCAGGTCACTTGCCCATTTTTTAAATGGGTTGTTTGTCCTTTTATTTTCAAGGGGTAGGATTTCTTTATGTATGCAGGATATTAGGCTCCTATCAGATATATGGTTGCCGAATATTTTTTCCCATTGGGTAGGCTGCCTTTTTATTTTCTTAATAACATCCTTTGAGGTGCAGAAGTTTTTAATTTTGAGGAGATCCCATTTATCTGTTTTTTCTCTTGCTGCTCGTGCTTTGGCTGTGAAATTCATGAAACCATTTCCTATTACAAGGTCCTGTAGATGCTTCCCTACATTATCTTCCAAGGTCTTTATGGTTTTGGCTCTTATATTTAGATCTTTGATCCATCTTCAGTTGATTTTTGTATATTCTTTTGGATATGGATATCCAGTTCTCCAAGCACCACTTGTTAAAGAGGCCATTCTCTCCCAACTGAGTGGGCTTCATGGCCTTGTCAAATATCAGATGACTGTATATGCGAGGATCTATATCAGAACTCTCAATTCGGTTCCATTGGTCAGTAGGTCTATCCTTGTGCCAATACCACGCAGTTTTGATCACTGTAGCTTTGTAGTATGTTTTAAAGTCAGGTAGTGTGATACCTCCAACTTCATTTTTCTTTTTCAATATGTCTTTGGCAATTCGGGGCCTCTTGCCTCTCCAAATGTAATTTGTGGTTAGTTTTTCCAGTTCCTTAAAAAATACAGTGTTGACTTTTATTGGGATTGCATTAAATCTGTAGATTAGTTTGGGTAGGATAGACATCTTGATGATGTTTAGTCTTCCTATCCATGAACAGGGAATATTTTTCCATTTATTTAAGTCTTCTTTGATTTCCTTTAACAGTGTTGTGTAGTTTTCTGTATATAAGTCCTTTATATCTTTAGTTAAATTTATTCCTAGGTATTTGATTCTTTTAGTTACTATTGTAAATGGTATTTTTTTCCTGATTGCCTCCTCAGTTTGCTCGTTATTGGTGTACAGAAATGCTACTGATTTTTGAGCATTGATCTTATAGCCTGCAACATTACTGAACTCCTTTATAAGTTCTAGAAGACTTGTTGTAGATTTCTCAGGGCTTTCTATGTATAAGATCATGTCATCTGCAAATAATGAAATTTTTACTTCTTCTTTTCCAATCTGGATGCCTTTTGTGTCCTTTTCTTGTCTCAGTGCTCGTGCAAGTACTTCTAAGACAATCTTAAATAGGAGTGGTGATAGTGGGCATCCTTGTCTTGTTCCCGATCTCAGAGGGAAGGCTTTTAGGATTTCACCATTGAAGATGATGTTAGCTTTGGGTTTTTCATATATACCCTTTATCATTTTCAGAAAGTTTCCATCTATTCCTATCTTTTGTAGTGTTTTTATGAGGAAAGAGTGCTGTATTTTGTCGAATGCTTTTTCTGCATCTATAGAGATGATCATGTGATTTTTTTCTTTCAATCTGTCTATGTGATGTATTACATTGATTGATTTTCTTATATTGAACTATCCTGCATACCCAGGATGAAACCCACTTGGTTATGGTGTATAATCATTTTGATATGTTGTTGAATGCGATTAGCAAGTATTTTGTTAAGGATTTTAGCATCTAGGTTCATTAGAGAAATTGGTCTGTAATTTTCCTTTCTTGTGGTATCTTTATTTGGTTTTGGTATTAGGATAATGTTGGCATCATAGAATGAGTTAGGCAATATTCCTTCTATTTCTATTTTTTGGAAGAGCTTAAGTAGAATTGTTGTTAGCTCTTTCCGGAATGTTTGGTAGAATTCAGCTGTGAAGCCATCTGGTCCTGGACTCTTCTTAGTTGGGAGGTTTTTGATGACTGAGTCTATCTCTTTACTTGTAATTGGACTATTGAGTTCATCAATTTCTTCTTTCATCAATGTCGGCTGTTTGTGGGTTTCTAGAAACTTGTCCATTTCCTCTAAGTTGTCATCTTGTTGGCATATAATTTTTCAAAGTATCCTCTTATGATACTCTTTATTTCTGTGGGGTCAGTAGTGATATCACCTTGCTCATTCCTTATTTTATGTATTTGCATCTGTTCTCTTTTTCTTTGTTAGTCTGGCTAAGGGTTTGTCAATTTTGTTGATATTCTCAAAGAACCAACTTTTGGTTTTGTTTATTGTTTCCAGTGCTTTCTTATTCTCTATTTCATTTAGTTCTGCTCTAATCTTGGTTATTTCCTTCTTTCTACTTCCTTTAGGTTTAGTTTGTTCTTGTTTTTCCAGTTCCTCCAAGTGTGCAGCTAGGTCTTCAATTTTAGCTCTTTCTTCTTTTTTAATATATGAACTTATGGCTATGAACTTCCCTCTCAGGACTGCTTTCGCTGCATCCCATAGGTTTTGATATGTTGTGTTGTTGTTTTCATTAGTTTCAAGGTAGTTACTGATTTCTTTTGAGATTTCCTCTTTGACCCACTGTTTGTCTAAGAGTGTGTTGTTTAACTTCCATATCCTTATGCCTAACCTGTTTCTCTGGCCCTTAGTGATTTCCAACTTCATTCCGTTGTGGTCAGAGAAATTACTTTGTATAATCTCAATCTTTCTGAATTCATTGAGTGTTGTTCTGTGGCCTAGCATGTGGTCTATTTTGGACTATGTTCCATGTGTACTCGAGAAGAATGTAAATCCCGCTGTATTTGGGTGTAGTGTTCTGTATATGTCTATTAAGTCCAGGTCTTCTAATGTATTGTTGAGTGCCTTAGTTTCTTTATTGATTCTCTGTCCAGATGTTCTGTCTAATGATGATAGTGGTGTGTTCAAGTCCCCTGCTATAATTGTAGAGGCATTTATTTCTCCTCTTAGTTTTTCCAGAGTTTGACCCACGTGTTTTGAGGCACCTCGATTAGGTGCGTAAATGTTGATGATTGTTCTCTCTTCTTGAGAGATTACTCCTTTTACTAATATGTAGTGTCCATCTTTGCCTCTTAAAATAGTTTTGGATTTAAAGTCTATTTTGTCTGATATTAGAATAGCTACTCCTGCCCTTTTTTGGCTATTGTTAGCTTGTGAAATGGTTTTCCAGCCATTCACTTTCAGCCTCCTTGAATCCCTGGGTTGAAGGTGGGTTTCTTGTAGACATCATATAGATGGATCATATTTTCTTATCCATTCTGCCAATCTGTGTCTTTTGATTGGTGAATTTAAACCATTAACATTCAGTGTTATTACTCGTAACAAATTTCTTAGTTCAGCCATTTTTTCTTTGGGTTAACGTATGTCATATGTTGTTTTGTTTCTCTTTTTGTCTTTTCAGTTGTTTTTAGACTCTCCTCCAACTCTCTCCCCATTGTTTTTCCCTTTCAACTTGTAGAGATTCCTTTAGTATTTCTTGAAGTGCTGGTTTCTTCTTGACATACTCTCTTAATTTCTGTTTATCTGTGAATATTTTGAACTGTCCATCATTTTTGAATGACAGTTTTGCTGGATAGAGGATTCGTGGCTGGAAGTTTTTTTTCTTTTAGTGTTTTGACTATGTCATACCACTGTCTTCTTGCCTCCATGGTTTCAGCTGAGAAATCAGCACTTAATCTTATTGTGCTTCCCTTGTATGTGATGGTTCTCTTTTCTCTTACTGCCTTGAGTATTTTCTCTTTGTCTTGAGCATTGGACATTTTGACAAGTATATGTCTTGGAGTTGGCCTGTTGGGATTTATACTATTTGGGGTGCGCTGTGCTTCCTGGATCTGCACATCCATCCCTCTATCATCCCTCTCAATAGAGTTGGGAAGTTTTCAGCCATTATTTCCTTCAACACTCCTTCTGTTCCCTTTCCCTTCACTTCTCCTTCTGGGATGCCCATAATGCGTATGTTTGTGCGTTTTGTATTATCAGTTAATTCCCTGAGTCCATGCTGGATTTTTTCTATCTTTTTGTATATCTGTTCTACTATCTCTTTGATTTCAGCTGTATTGTCTTCCATATCACTAATTCTTTCCTCTGCCTGTTCAAATCTGCTGCCATGTGAGTCCAGCGTCTTTTTCATTTCTTGTGCCATTGTTCACCATCATATCCATTACCTTTTTAGGCATGTTTGCTATTTCTTCAGTATGTTCTCCCAGTGTCTTCTTTATATCCTTAATCTCTTCCTTCAGTTCTTTAAGTTGGTCCATGATATTTGTTTGGATACCTTTGATTAATTGTTCGATGTTCTGCATTGCTTCCTGGTTTTTATTTTGTGCATTGGACTGGTCCATGTTTTCCAGTTTCTCAGAGTCATTTGTACTTTTTTGTTGCCCTCTGGTCATCATATTATCTTGATGGGTTTGTTCAGTTGATTAGCTTTTCTCTATGCTCTAGAGTTTTATTTAGCTGGTGGTTCTGCTTGTCAGTTAAGTTTTCTCTTTCGCAGTTTTTCTTCTTATTTTATTTCCTTACTTCTTTCTATGTTCCCTTGAAGACAAAAGGTTAGGGCCAGAGGAATCAAAAGATGTAAGGAAGGCACAAGGATAATAGTAATATTGATAAAAGTTAGAAGAGGGGCAATATGAGACTTAATGAGATGAATATTTAACTTGTGTAGGCAGTGTAGAGTACTGGGAAAAAAAATGGAGTTCCTACAATGGACTGGGGAAACAAATGGAGGAATATATATATAGTGATTTAGAAGGCTAGAATTATGAGGAGGGAGAGAAATAGTAAAGAAAGGTCTGCAAGGAAAAAGTTAATACTAATAAAAAAAAAAGAAGAAAACAAAATAGATGGAATAGAAATTGACACCCTTAAATTGTGGGCCTATGAAAAAATGTTGTCTCTAAGAGCCACAACAGAAAACAGAAGGCAGAAAGATACAGGAAGGATAAGTGATAGTTTGCAATATAGAATCAATATATACAGGGAGTGGGAAATTACTGAAAAAGAAGCCCAGCAAAGAAGTGACAAGCTGGCAGCACCTAATTAAAAAAAAAAATAGAAGAAAAAAGAAAGGGGGGAGGAAAGAGGAAAGAAAAGCAAGAGACCAGAAAGAAACAAAGAGGAACCAAAGATCCACACAGGCAAGCAGTCAAACAGAGCTAAGGGGGGTCAATGATTTCCCTAGGGTCCACGTGGATTCTTCCTGCCTACTTGTGTTTATTAATCAATTTCCCCACAGGATTCTATATGTAGGTCCTGAAGTAGCTTTTAGCTATTAAACTAAATTAAAAGGAAATTATTTTTCATTTATTGAAGTGACCTTCTCACTTTTTTTTTTAATTTTATTTTTTCAGCGAAATGCAGGAACCAAAATAATTCCTCCTCTAGACCAACCCCCTTATGGAAGGGACCCTAGTTGGGCCCATGGAAATTAATCAAGCACGTCCCACTTTCTGGACTCCCCAGGTTAGCTGTAGCTCTGATGTTAGTCAGTGAGGAGTGCTAAAGACGGCCGATTCCGCCCCTTCTGGAGCCGAGCTCGAGCATCACCGGGTTGTTAAGTAAATCAGTTTGAGTGCAGATTCGTGTCTGCTCTCAGCCTGATGCTGCTTCAGGTCGGCTTATCTGCTCCCCAAAGCTATGGGGTGGTGCAGGCCGCCAGATCGATGTCTAAAATAAAAAATACCCTTCCCTGTCCTCCAACAGAACCTCCCTCTTTTGTGAAGTGTCCCTTCTTCCTGGCTCCGCAGTGGCCCGGGTCTTATCCCTGGGTCGCTAGGGAAATGAGCTCCGTTCCCCGACCAGAATCCCCCCACCGGTTCACCGGATGCTGATTAGCTCTGTTGTTCTGTTCACACAAGGTCCAAGGGCACCAGGCAGCCAGATCCCCAGAAAATAAAACTGTTTCACCCTGCTCGCGGCTCCAAATGGCCGTTTTATTTTATTTTATTTTTCCTCCCTAACCGCGGGGCTCAGTCGTCTGTGCCTACCACCACTGGCAGCCTTAAAACTCACGAATCTCTACCATTCCATCCACGCTGTTGATCCGCGCAGATAGATGTCCCAAGCTTCTCACTCCACACGTGCACAGCACAGACCCCTGGGCAGAACCCCGTCCACAATCCACCTTGCTCTGGGAGCTTGCAGTGTGTGCCCTCCTACACTAACACCATCTTGGCCCCCTCCTCCCTTATCTTTTTAGAATGAATTTTAATCCATTAGGATCTAATCTCCCATAAGTGAACTGATAAAATAAAATTGAGATAATGAATCTACCACACTGATGAATAAAACCCTCATCAAAATGTTAATTGCTTGAGGCCCAGATTGGAATAACCAGCCCCATCTTTACTATAAAAATAAATTGGAAGCTCTTTTTAAAAATAGTATTCTGTTGAAGGTGAAAAATGTTTTAATATTTTTCTGAAAGTGAGTCCTTTAGGGACCTGAGTACATGGTTACAGTGACCTTTTTTTTTTTTAAGATTTATTTAATTAATTTATTTATCCCCGCCTTGCTGCTTGTGCTCGCTATGTCCATTTGCTGTGCGTTTTTCTGTGTCTGCTTGTCTCCCTTTGTTGCGTCATCTTGCTGCGTCAGCTCACTGCGCCGCGCGGGCCGGCTTGCCTTCACCAGGTGGGCCTGGGAATTGAACCCTTCCCAAGGCCTCCCATGTAGTAAACGGGAGCCCAGCCACTTGCCACATCTACTTTCCCTATAGTGACCTTGTTGGGGACGCTTCCCTGGTTTCCAAATTTAAAAGGGGCCATTTGGGTGGTTGTGTCCTCCAATTTGGGAAACTATGGTAGAAGCTTCCTAACTGTAGAAAAACTAAAACAAACAAACAGTTAAAATCTTGCGGACTGGGAAGTGGCTGTGGCTCAATCAGTAGGGCTCCCGTTTACCATATGGGAGGCCCCGGGTTCGGTTCCCGGGGCCTCCTGGTGAAGGCAGGCCCGCCGCGCGGCGTGGTTGGCTGACCCAGCGAACACAAGCAGCAAGGGGGCGATAAATGAATAAATAAATAAAATCTTAAAAAAAAAAAAATCTTGCGGACTCATGAAAATGTTTATGTAATGATTTGAAACTTAATTTTTTAATAAACTGAGTAACATCATGCCTCTTGTCAAGCTCAGATATTTTAAAACTTTAAACATGGGTCGTTCATATAACCAGCCAGGGAAAGAGAAGGAGGCAAAACAGAAACAGAACCTGCTCTGCATTCCTAACTTGTTTTGTCTGGAAAGATGATGGTCTGTGCCAGTTCCCACTGTCACTGCAGCAGTGGTGGGCGTGAGAACCAAGGAAGACACAGTCTTCTCTCGGCATCGGGACCTCTCCCTGATGCCAGACGGCTTGTCCTCTTGATGGGGCTGGCTGGGATGTTGGTCTTAGTATTTGTGTAGCTTTCCTTTGTCTGAGGAGTTTTAGGCCCTTAACCAAATCCACAGCAGCTTTTTAACCGAGAGAGGCACTCGGTTTCATACAGATGGCATTCAGAGGTGACCGTAAAGGGCTCTTGATATACCATCAAGGTGTCTCTCATTGTGGCTTTTACATTGGGTTTTTTCTAGACAACATGTACAAACTGCATGGGAGTGAATTTTTATTTATTTTTGGTCCTATGTGGCCTGTTTTTCCGCCTTTAAGATGTTTTCAAACTGCAGTAAACAGTCCATCTATAAGACCATTGAAAGTAAGGCCCAGGAGTGTTTTCAAGAACGCAGCAACAAAGTGTGTGGGAACTCCAGGGTGGATGAAGGGGAAGAGTGTGACCCTGGCATCATGTACCTGAACAACGATACCTGCTGCAACAACAACTGTACTTTGAAACAAGGTGTTCAATGCAGGTAAGAGATGTTGAAACGTGAGTTTTGGTGATTATCATGACAAGGTACCCAACAAGCAGATAAAAAATGTAGGAGCTTTAGACTGATTAGATGTTTTGTTTTAGAGTGTGTGTGTGTGTGTGTGTGTTTACCTCCTTTGCCCTTCATAGCAAGAAAAATACTTTCAGGCAAACAGTTTGACTATATGTAACAAAATCCCTAATCTTGCATACTCTGATAAAACAATCCCACAGTTCAAAGAAAGTTTTTTAAGGAAACAGATGTGCAAAAGTGATGCTTTAGCAAGAAGTTTCACGGCCATATTATTTTATCATAGCAAAATATTGCAAACAATCAAAATGACAATCCCAGGATTGTGTTAAAGAATTATTCTTTTTCTATACAATACTTTTTAAGGGCATAAACATGGAGGAGACAGATTACAAATTAGAAGGTACCTGTATTTCCATATTTATGTCCACTGCGATAGACCAGTGCCAGGCTTAAATGTGGAAGATGGAAATTTTGGTTTATGGTGAATAATTGATTTAACTGTGTACAGTACATATTAACATTGTAAATACCGATAAGGAGTAGGGCCCTGGCCGGCTAGTTGTCGTAACTGGTGATTGCCTTGCAGGCCCATGTCTCAGTCACTCTCTCATTCTCTGTCTCCCTCTCTCTTTCTCTCTCTCTCTATAATTGATACATTTAGCAGAAACTGAGCACCCCAAAGTGTTTCAAAGATGAATCATTTTGGACTACTCTGTATACTTTTCTCTTTTATTACAGAGTGGCATTGATGCTGCCTTGGTCCACATTAGGAAGGGGCAGAGGAAGTGTGTGCACGTGGCTCCAGCACCTAGTGTGATTATGCAGGACTGGGTGACTCAGCCAGGAGGTGCTCCCCTGTGAGCCTCAGGTCACTGTAACATGACCTTGGTGTTTGATGTGGGGTTGTCGCTTGAATTGAACTGTCCCTGTCTGCTCTTTTTTAGTGATAGGAACAGTCCTTGCTGTAAAAACTGTGAGTTTGAGACTGCAGAGAAGAAGTGCCAGGAGGCTATTAATGCTACTTGCAAAGGTGTGTCTTACTGCACAGGTACGTACTCTTGTTGGTTCTTTTGGAATACTTTGTCTGAAGGGCCAAGGCTCAAGAGTGTGTGTGTGTGTTGTGTGTTTGAAAAACAAGTTTATATTTTGTTCATATGAATGCAGCCTTTTTTTTTAAAACCTCATATGCAGAGAGTTGAGTTGCTCATACAAATTTTGTGATCCACTGTTGTCACTGGTCTGTGCAAGACTCCTTGTTTTATTTCTTTCAATTGGTTGCCTTTCATGTGTCATCATCACTTCCATTTTCCTTCCCCTCACAGACATTCATTGTAATGTGTTTAATATTTGCCTTGGATATGTATACATCTTTAAAAGATTAATATAGTGTTATTTTGTATATGTATATGTTTTTAATGTATCAAAATGGTTTTCTACCATAGATCTACCTTTTTTTTTTTTTTTTTTAAACCCAATACCATGTTTTTAAGAATTATCTATATTGTGCTGTATATCTGTGTCTTCTGTTATGTATCTGTATCTAGTTCATTGTTTTGGACAATGGCATCGTATTCAGTTTTATTAAATTTTACTTGTCTATTGCCCGAAAGATAGATACTTGGTTTGCTTTTATCTCCTTGATACCACTAATAGGACTACAATAAACATTCATAGAGTTTCTTTAGCTGTATACCCAGGAACAACATTGCTTAGACTGACAAAGCAGTCTCTAGAAAAGCTTTCCTGCTTCGTCAGGCCCACCTTTAGTGCCTGAGGACATCTTGTGTCCTGCTTGGTATTATCTCACTATTTTCTGCCAATCTGATGAGCATAAAGTGATTTCTCATTCTTTTTTACATTTTGCTTTAACATGTCCTTTTTATTTATTAATTATCCAGATTTCTCTTTCTGTGAATAGCCAGTTCATATGTTTGGTCCTTTTTTTCCCTCATTGGCTTTCATGTCTTTTTGCTGTTACATTGATTTGGAGGCGTTCTTGTTTATAATCTCTTTGGTTTTAAACATTGCAGAGGCCTTCCTCCTCTCTGTTGTCCTTGGAACAGAAGTCTTCAATTTTAATGTAGTCGTATGTTTACATAGATATTATGCTTTATGCCATTTATTTATTTAAAAGATACTTAGATTACATAAATGTTACATAAAAAATATAGGGGATTCCCATATGCCCCACTCCCTACACCTCCCATACTTTCCCACATTAACAATGTACTTCCTTAGTGCGTTACATTTGTTACAATTGATGAACACATTTTGGAGCATTGCCACTAAGCATGGATTATAGTTTACATTGTAGTTTACACTCTTTCCTGCACCATTTTGTAGTTATGGCAAGATACATAATGGCCTGTATCTGTCGTTACAGTGTCATTCAGGACAATTCCCAAGTTCTGAAAATGCCCCCGTATTACACCTCTTTTTCCCTCTCCCTGCCTTCAGCACCTCCAGTGGCCACTGCCTCCACATCAATGATGTAATTTCTTCCATTGCTAGAATCACAATAAGTCTATAGTAGAATACAAGTAAGTCCACTCTAGTCCATATCTCATCCCCCCATCCTGAGGATTCTGGGATGGTGATGTCCACTCCACCTCTATCATTATTAACTATATATATATATATATATATATATAATTGTGGAAGATTACAAAGATATTTTCCAAAGCTTTTTCTATTAGCTTCACTATTTTACCTTTTACATTTAGCACTAACCCATCTAGAGCTACCCTTTGCAGCTATCATTATTGACTGTATATACAGCCTGCATTTCTGTCAGTTGTTGCTTTATGTATTTCAAAGCTATATTATTAGGTGCATAAATGAACATGTTCTTTACATCTTCTTGATCTTTTATTCCTTTACCAGTGTATACGGTGTTCCTTTTTGATCCTTGTGATGCTTTTTGACTTAATTTGTTTTATTTAATATTCAATTTGCTATCCCTGGTATAGGGATATTGTTCCTATATGTCTGGTATATCTATCCTGTTCTTACATTTTGAAACTTTCTGTATCTTTTGGTTGGTTTTGTTTTCTCTTTGGTAACAGCTTTATTGAGATAGAATTCACATCCCATCCCATTCATCCATTTAAAGTGTGCAGTTCATTGATATTGTATATTCACAGAGTTGTGTAACCACCACCACAATCAACTTTATTTTTTTATTTATTTTTTTTAAGGTTTTTTTTTTTTAACTTTATTTTGTACATTTAATAATTGAAAACATAAGCAATTAAAAACTAAAAAGTAAACATAGATGAATAAATATATACATTTCTCAATTAAATGTAATGGATACATGTAAATTTTTTTGTTGTTTTGTTTTTTGGTTTTTTTTTTTTGTTTTTTTGTGTGTGTGCATCAACCAATATATTACACAATATATTTGGTTGATAGTAATGCATTCATACAGTATTTGTCCTTTTGTGTCTGGCTTGCTTCACTCAACATAATGTCCTCCATATTCATCCATGTTGCCATATGCTTTATGACTTCATTTCTTCTTACAGCTGGATAATATTCCTTCGTGTGAATAGACCACAGTTTGTTTATCCATTCATCTGTTGATGGACACCTGGGTTGTTTCCAACTTTTGGCAATGATGAATAATGTGGCTATGAACATCGGTGTGCAGATGTCTGTTCATGTCACTGCTCTCAGTTCTTCTGGGTATATACCCAGTAGTGGTATTGCAGGGTCACGTGGCAAGTCTATATTCAACTTCTTTAGGAACTGCCAAACAGTCCTCCATAGTGGTTGTACCATCCTGCATTCCCACCAACAGTGAAGAAGTGTTCCTATCTCTCCACATTCTCTCCAACACTTGTAGTTCTCTGTCTTTTTAATAGTGGCCATTCTGATAGGTGTGAAATGATATCTCATTGTAGTTTTGATTTGCATTTCCCTAATCATGAGTGATGTTGAGCATTTCTTCATGTGTTTTTTTGCCGTTTGTATTTTTTCTTCGGAGAAATGTCTATTCAAGTCTTTGGCCCATTTTTTAATTGGGTCATTTGTCTTTTTATTGTTAAGTTGTAACATCTCTTTATATATCCTGGATATTAAACCCTTATCAGATATGTGATTTCCAAATATTTTTTCCCATTGAGTTGGCTGCCTTTTCACCCTTCTAACAAAGTCCTGTGAGGTGCAAAAGTGTTGAATTTTGAGGAGGTCCCATTTATCTACTCTTTCTTTTGTTGCACTTGCTTTGGGTGTGAAGTCCAAGAAACCACCACCTACTACAAGGTCTTGAAGATGTTTCCCTACATTTTCTTCTAGGAGTTTTATGGTCCTGGCTTTTATATTTAGACCTTTGATCCATTTTGAGTTGATTCTTGTATAGGGGATGAGATAGGGGTCCTCTTTAATTCTTTTGGTTATAGATATCCAGTTCTCCCAACACCATTTGTTGAAAAGACCGTTTTTTCCCATCAGCTTGGTAGGTTTGTCAAAAACCAGTTGACTGTATAGGTGAGGGTTTATTTGTGGATTCTCAATTCTATTCCACTGATCGATATGTCTGTCTTTATGCCAGTACCATGCTGTTTTGACCACTGTAGCTTTGTAATATGTTTCAAGGTCAGGCAGTGAAATTCCTCCCACATTGCTCTTCTTTTTTAGAATACTTTTGGCTATTCGGGTGCTCTTACCCTTCCAGATGAATTTGGTAATTGCCTTCTCTAATTCTGTAAAGTAAGCTGTTGGGATTTTGATTGGTATTGCATTGAATCTATAAATCAGTTTGGGCAAGATTGACATCTTCACGATATTTATTCTTCCAATCCATGAACATGGAATGTCTTTCCATTTGTTTAGGTCTTTTAAAATTTCTTTTAGCATTGTTTTGTAGTTTTCTGCATATAGGTCCTGTACTTCCTTGGTTAAATTAACTCCTAGGTATTTGAGTCTTTTTGTTGCTATTGAAAATGGAATTTTCTTCCTGATTTCCTCCTCAGATTGTTCAGTACTAGTGTACAAAAACATTACTGATTTTTGCATATTGATCTTATATCCTGCCACTTTGCTGAACTCATTTATTAGCTCAAGTAGCTTTGTTGTGGATACTTCAGGATTTTCTAAATACAGGATCATGTCATCCGCAAACAGTGAGAGTTTTACTTCCTCTTTTCCTATTTGGACGCCTTTAATTTTTTTGTCTTGTCTAATTGCCCTAGCTAGAACTTCTAGTACAATGTTGAATAACAATGGTGGCATCCTTGTCTTGTTCCTGATCTTAGGGGGAAAGCTTTTAACCTTTCCCCACTGAGTATGATGTTGGCTGTGGGTTTTTCATATATGCCTTTTATCATATTGAGGAATTTTCCTTTTATTCCTATCTTTTGGAGTATTTTTATCAAAAAAGGATGTTGGTTTTTGTCGAATGCCTTTTCTGCATCTATTGAGATGATCATGTGGTTTTTTTCCTTCAATTTGTTAATGTGGTGTATTACATTGATTTATTTTCTTATGTTGAACCAGGCTTGCATACCAGGAATAAATCCCACTTGGTCGTGATGTATAAGTCTTTTGATATCCTGTTGGATTTGATTTGCAAGTATTTGGTTGAGAATTTTTGCATCTATGTTCATGAGAGAGATTGGTCTGTAATTTTCTTTTCTTGTGTAATCTTTATCTGGCTTTGGTATTAGGGTGATGTTGGCTTCATAAAATATGTTGGGTAATTTTCCCTCATCTTCGATTTTTTGGAAGAGTTTAAACAGGATTGGTGTTAATTCTATTAGAAATGCTTGGTAGAACTCACCTGTGAAGCCATCTGGTCCTGGACTTTTCTTTGCTGGGAGATTTTTGATGATGGATTCAATCTCCTTAATTGTGATTGGTTTGTTAAGTTCTTGTATTTCTTGTTGTGTCAGTGTAGGTTGGTTATGAGTTTCTAGAAATTTGTCCATTTCATCCAGGTTGTCTAGTTTGTTGGCATATAGTTTCTCATAATATCCTCTTATGATTGTTTTTATTTCTGTGAGCTCATTTGTAATTTCCCCCCTTTCATTTCTGATTGTATTTATTTGCATCTTCTCTCTTTTTTTCTTTGTTAGTCTAGCGAGGGGTTTGTCAATCTTATTGATCTTCTCAAAGAACCAGCTTTTGGTTTTGTTGATTTTCTCTATTGCTTTTTTGTTCTCATTTTCATTTATTTCTGCTCTAATTTTTATTATTTCTTTCCTTCTTTTTGCTTTGGGATTGGTTTGCTGTTCTTTCTCTAGTTTCTCAAGTTGTTCAGTTAAATCTTTGAGTTTAGCTCTTTCTTGTTTCTTAATATAGGCATTTAGGGCTGTAAATTTCCCTCTCAAGACTGCCTTTGCTGTATCCCATAAGTTTTGATATGTTGTGTTCTCATTTTCATTTGTCTCAATATATTTACTGATTTCACTTGCAATTTCTTCTTTGACCTACTGAATATTTAGGAGTGTGTTGTTCAGTCTCCACACATTTGCAAATTTCCTTTTTTCCTGGCTGTTACTGATTTCTAGTTTCATTCCATTATGATCTGAGAAGGTGCTTTGTATAATTTCAATCATTTTATATTTATTGAGAGCTGTATTGTGACCTAACATGTGGTCTATCCTGGAGAAAGATCCATGGGCACTTGAGAAGAATGTATAACCCACTGAGTTTGGATGCAGTGTTCTGTATATGTCTGTTAGGTCTAACTTGTTTATCATATTGTTCAAGTTCTCTGTTTCCTTGTTGATCTTCTGTCTAGTTGTTCTATCTAATGATGTGAGAGGGGTGTTGAAGTCCCCGACGATTATTGTAGAAATGTCTATTTCTCCCTTCAGTTTTGCCAGACTTTGTCTCATATATTTTGGGGCACCCTGGTTAGGTGCGTAGATATTTATGTCTGTTATATCTTCCTGGAGGATAGTCCCTTTTATTAATATATAATGGCCTTCCGCACCTCTTATCACTTTTTTGCATTTGAAGTCTGTTTTGTCTGATATTAGTATAGCTACCCCTGCTCTTTTCTGTTTACTATTCGCATGGAGTATCTTTTTCCGACCTTTTACTTTCAGCCGGCTTGTATCCTTGTGTCTGAGGTGAGTTTCTTGTAAGCAGCATATGGATGGCTCATGTTTTTTTATCCATTCTGTCAGCCTGTATCTTTTGATTGGGGAATTTAATCCATTCACATTCAATGATATTACTGAAAATGCACTATTTATTTCCTCCATTTTATTCTTTGGTTTTCATGTCATCTTATTTTTGTCTTTCTTTTTACTCTTTTGGTTATCCTTTCTGCTTTTCTTTCTTCTATACTCTCCTCCAAGTCTCTCTCTCCTGTCTTTTACTTTCAGATTCTAAGGCTTCATTTAATATTTCCTGCAAAGGTGGATTCTTTTTTGCAAACTCTCTTAGTTTCTGTTTGTTTGTGAATACTTTATATTCACCTTCATATTTGAAGGACAGTTTTGCTGGATAAAGAATTCTCAGCTGGCAGTTTTTCTCTTTCAGTTTCCTAATTGTATCATACCACTGTCTTCTCGCCTCCATGGTTTCTGAAGGGAAATCAGCACAAAGTCTTACTCGATGTCCTTTGTACGTGATCGTTTGCTTCTCTCTTGCCGCTCTGAGAATTTTCTCTTTATCTTTTACATTTTTTTTTTTTTTTTTTTTTTAAGATTTTATTTGTTTATTCATTTATCCCCCCCTTGCTGCTTGCGCTCGCTGGGTCAGCTAACCACGCCGTGCGGGCAGGCTTGCCTTCACCAGGAGGCCCCGGGAACCGAACCTGGGGCCTCCCATATGGTAAATGGGAGCCCTACTGATTGGGCCACAGCCGCTTCCCTATCTTTTACATTTGACATTCTGAATAATATGTGTCTTGGCGTAGGTCTATTTGGATTTATTCTTATTGGGGTACGGTGTGCTTCTTGGACATGAAAGTTCATTTCTTTCGTGAGAGTTGGGAACCCCTCTACGTGGGGTGATAGGCACTTAGACTTTTTTTTTTTTTTTATTGTGGGTAAAAATCAAAATTTTCACAATACATACCAACATTTGCAAAATGATATATAAATGTATATGCATTTATTTTTCTGGAGAAGAGATTCCCGTGTCTTACTAGTCCGCCATCTTCCCGGAAGTCCCCACAATGAACTTTAGAACATTCTCATCACTCTAAAAAGAAATCCTGTACCCTTTAGCCATTGTTTTCAATCCCCCCATCCCCCCCCAGCCCTAGGCAACCACTAATCAATTTTCTGTCTATAGATTTGCCTGTCTGGACATTTCATATAAATGGAATCATACAGTTTCTGTGTCTGGCTTCTTTCTTTAGCATATTTTCAGGGTTCAGCCATGTTGTAGCACGTGCCAATACTTCATTCCTTTTTTATGGTTGAATAGTATTCCACTGTATACCACATTTTGTTTATCATTCCTTAGCTAATGGACATTTGGGTTGTTTCTGCTTTGGGACTATTATAAATAATGCTGCTATGATCATTTGTGTACAGGGTTTTTCATGGACGTATGTTTTCATTTCTCTTCGGTATTTACTTCGGAGTGGAATTGCTGGGTCATACGATAACTCTTAATCATTTGAGGAACTGCTAGACTGTTTTTCCAAAGTGGGTGCACCATTTTATGTTCCAACCAGCAGTGTTTTCTCCACATCCTTGCCCACATTTGTTATTGAATGTCTTTTTGATTATAGTCATGCTAGTGAGTGTGAATTGGTATCTCAGTGTGGTGTTTTCCTTTGGTTTTTAAATGTGTATCTTACATCATTTTGATCATGGTTTTTGTGTTTTGAGCTCTGTCACCATCACGTCAGTTGGCCAGATATCAAGAGCCGGAATAGCTCAGTCAAGCTTAAAAAAAAAACAACATTTTCAGTGGTGTTCAATGTTTCAGACTTTATTATAATAAAAAAGATTTAGAAAGATGGTTTCTTTTTCAGTAAACATAAGTGAAATATACACTACATTCTAAATGAAGCAATTTGAAAAAAATGGATTTGTTATTCTTATCAAACCACTTTAGAGTCTCGTGATATTTTTATATGACGTTAGCACCTAGCAGAGGATAAATTCATTATAAGGAATTAGAATTCCCTCCTACCCTCCCTTCCCCCGAGCATTAGTATCAGCCTTTCATGGGAACTTGTTAGAAATGCAAATTCTTAGGCCCCTCTCCAGACCTAATGCATCGAACATTCTGGGGGTTGAGATCCAGTAGTCTGTGTTATAACCTTCTTATGTATGCTGAAATTTGAGGACCATATTACTAGATGGTACTGTGTTTTTAATTAGTAGGAGTATATGTCTGGTGCTTCAATTTTAGTCTTGATAAGAACAGTAGGTTCAAAAAATATTCATTGAGCTTTTTTTTGGTATATTTTCAGCAGCATCATACATTGAAAATACAAAAATGATGCACAGTGCAAACCTTCACTGAGCTTACTGTAGTTTTTTTTTTTTTTTTTTTTTTTTTTTTTTAATGACTATCTTGTTGATAATATAAATGCCCAGTGCCTAAAAGATCAGAAGTAAAATATGTTAAGTGCCTGGTATATATCAGGTCCTTAATAAATAGTTGTTTTTACTGGAAATAAGCCAGATTTCTTAAAGTTTTATGTTACTTCTTCACAGACCTTTAAATCAGAATTCTTTGGACTGTTTCCGTTCTTCATTAGAAAGGCTAGTCCTCCATAGCTAAAGGACTACTTCCTTTGCTTTCATGCAGTACTTTTCCTCTTGTGTTGACTACAACTGCTTGTGCTTCTGATTGTCCAGAATGAGTCACTCATTCCACACCTTCCCTCCGCAATTTAACATCCTTCAGTGACTTTTGTCCTCTAGAATCATTGATTAGTTCAAGAAATATTTGAGGTGTACCTACAATGTCATAGAGATTGGATATACATTGATTAATAAGTAGATGTGATATTGCTGTCATGGAGCTTACCAGTCTAGCAGAGGAGAGAGACAGTAACAGTAGATAACAATTAAAGTTACAAAATATATGCTATGAAGGAAACAAATAGAGTACAGTGATGGGACATACAACTAGGGTGCCCAGGGGCTGTGCCAGAAGAGAGGATCTTTGAAACAACATCTAAACATTTCTCTTTTGAAAACAACAAGTCAGCTATGGGAGGAGTAGGAATGAGAGCATTCCAGGTAGAGAGAAAAGCATCTGATACTTTTCTAAGGTGAGAACAACCTGAGAGTGTTCAAGAAACTGAAAAGAGGGCATTGCAGCTGAGTGAGGGGGGCTCCGGAGGGTTTCATAAGATGCAGTGGAGAGAGCCGGGAGCAGGTCGTGCAGCTCTTCAAAGCCTTAAGGAGGAGCCTGCTTGTTATTCCAAGTGCACTGGGGAGCCGCTGAAGGAGGCATGAACAAGGATGTTCATAGCAGCATTGCAATAACACCAAAAAGGTGGAGACAACCGTTTCAGCTTCTGTATACCAGAGAAAAGAGGCGTTTCAGTATATTTATGTATTGGAGGACCACTCGGCAGTATATGCATGTAAATTAAATTTCTACTCGTCAACATGGATGAATCCCAAAAACAATGTTGACTGAAAAGAAAGTCATCGAAGAATACAAACTGTATGATTCCCTTTATGTAAAGGTAAAAAATAGACAAATTTTTATGTAGAGCAGGGGTTGGCAAACTACAGTCTATGGGCCACATCTGACCTGTTGCCTATTTTTGGATGGCCCGTGAGCTATGAATGGTTTTTACATTTTTAAATGGTTGAAAAAATGAAAAGAATGATCATATTTTGTGACATATGGAAATTATATGAAATTCAAATGTCAGTGTTCAGAAAGACAGTTTTATTTGAACACAGCGTGTTCATTTGTTTTCACATTGTCCATGGCTTTTTTTGTGCCACAACAGCAGATAGTTGTGATGGACACTAAACACATCATGTACTATTTATCCCTTTATAGAAAGTGTGCCAACCCCTGGTTTAGAGATACTTAGATATGTGGTGAGAGTTATAAAGACGTGAGAACGACGAACCCAGTCTTCAGGATATTGGTTACTTTGGTCTCTAAAGTAATGGTATGCAGGTGTTTTGTTTTCTCATTGATAGGACATAACGTTATATTCTTTTATATGTATATTTCACCATAGAAAGAGAAATATTATCTTTGAAATGTACATACTACATACACTGAACTATTAAAATAGCGAATGTGCAGCAGGGGAATGTAGATGAAAGGGGAACTTCCAGGGGCAGGGCCTCGTGTAGCACAGTGCTTGGCATATATAGCTGGGCGCTAACTAAATGGTTATTGGCTGATCGACTCTTTATAGGCTGTTCTGTTCCCCTTCTTGCTTTGGGGGTCACTGGGAAACAGCATATCTCAAGCACCTGTAGAGCTGACTGACCTGTGATTCAGTGTGATATGTAATTGCATGCTTCCAGGTAATAGCAGTGAATGCCCCCCTCCTGGAAATGCTGAAGATGACACAGTTTGCTTGGATCTTGGAAAGTGTAAAGATGGAAAATGTATTCCATTCTGTGAGCGGGAGCAGAAGCTGGAGTCCTGTGCATGTAATGGTGAGTGGAAGAAAAGATGGCTCTGCTGCCAGGCCTCGTCCCTCCACCTGGAGGCCTGGCTGCCGCTGCACACTCATTGCTGGTCAGGCAGAGAGAACCAAGCTGGGGACCAGGGACGGGGTGGAGGCAGGGTCGTCGCTGGAGGCACACATCTCTGAGTTCAAATTCTGGCCCCTCCACTAGATCTGCAGGTCCCTCTTGCTGCGTTTTCAGGCAGTGTGGCAGGCTTGGCAGTGGGATAGGAGGGAATTTTGTTGTGGTCGGAGTGGGTGGGGGTTCTGTCCTCCTCCTCACCCCCCATCATACAGATGATGTAAACAGCAGTAGCTGCCCGTGCTCACTGACTTACTCCTTCAAGGATCGGGCCAGAGAGCACCCATTCTGGGGCGTGACCTCACAATACGAGTGATTTTTCTCTCATTTTTCTCTCATTAACGGTATATTCTGATCCCTGCCAGAGCAGCCTGAGGAGGCTCCCTTAGGTTTTCACACTTTTTAGAGCAGGGGCTCTCACCCTTTTTTGTTCCAAGGACCCCTTTGCCAGTCAGGTGAAAACCACAGACCCCTTACTAAGTCCCCACTACACTGTGTGTTATTTAATAAATACAGCATACTTGCACCATGTCCCTACAAGAATGTTTTTTTGAATTTCAGTTCATGCTCACAGACCCCTTGTTAAGACCTGCTTTAGAGCCTGGCACCTGAGGATTAGTTAGGGACAGCTTTCCACTCCATCTCAGCCACGTAGCCTTCCATTTGATTAAAGAGTCCTGCCTCTTTCAAAAACAAAATTAACGAACAACCCAGCTGTTTAAAATTACTGCATTGGGAACTCACCAGCTATAAAATAGAGAAGTGGCTCTTCCTGGTGGGATGGCATGTAAATAAAGAAGATAACATGCAGTAGGTGCCAAGTACTCATTTACTGAGTGAATTAGAGGTGGGGTGTGCCTGAGTAAGTAAATAACCCAGTGAATATTTGATAAATGAGGAGTGAAAAGGTTTTTGTTTTTCCTTTAAAGTTGCTTTGCTTGTTGTTTTTTTTGTTCCTAGCTGAATTCTATTTCTCCCGGGTCTTCATAAATACTGACTTTCCCGAGTCACTAGACTGTCCCCTGAGTTAGACTGCCAGTTTAAATAAGTTTTTGGCATCTCTGCCATCCATGTGTGCCCACGTGGCTTACTCTGACCCCCATGAGCTCTCGGGTGGGTCTGGGTGGGGGTAGTTGTGATGTGGCGGCTGCGGCACCTGTCCCCGGCGGCTCGCTCAGGTGCCTGCCGTGGGATACTTGGATCACAGTGGTCATAGCCCTCCTGCTGCTCCGGCTCTTCTGAACGCACTTTGAACTGAGAAGCCAAGGACTTAAATTAGCAGTATGAGAAATGTGTTGGGACAAAGGGAAACAATTTAGGAGAGCATTATGAAGGATTTGAGTAGAGAGTATACATTGGTTTTTAATTTATAAAAGAAAGAGTTTTGCATATAAATTTTGTAAACCTTATGGCTTCTAATAGATCAAGGAGTCAGTGGCCTCTGTAGCTGTGAGAGCTGAGAGGTATGGAGCTTAGAAATTATTCCTTAGGGGGTTAAAATACGATTTGCATTAGCTTTTAAGAAAAACTTATTTGGAAATAATTTCAAACAGAGGACAGTTGCAAAAATAACGTAAAACCCATAGAGACAAAGCAGGCATATCCTCCATCCAGATACCAGGTCCATGACTTTGAATGTTTTGCCACATTCAACATTAGCGTTTCAAATGAAAGCAGGGACAGAGAAGAGGCAGGAGAGCCATGGCTCTACGCAGCTGTCACCACACGTTCTCTGTTTCAGAAACTGACAACTCCTGCAAGGTGTGCTGCAGGGACCCGTCTGGCCGCTGTGTGCCCTATGTTGATGCTGAACAAAAGAACTTATTTTTGAGGAAAGGAAAACCCTGTACAGTGGGATTTTGTGATATGAATGTGAGTATTCATTTACATCCAGCTTTTTCTGTAACAGCCAGACTGGAAGTTTTTATATTGTCACTGTTTGGCTTTGCAAATGGAAGGAAATCAAAACACAAATGCTTCTACATGTTTCTAACCATTGTTTGTTTTTGTTTAAAAAAGTATTTTAAGGGAAGCGGGTGTGGCTCAAGTGGTTGGGCATCCGTCTACCATATGGAAGGGCCTGGGTTTGATCCCCAGGACCTCCTGGTAAATAAATAAATAAGTAAAAGTAGTTTAAGTATGTATGTGTATTATTCAGAAGGAAAAGGCTAAGTGCTTTCAGGTAATGAGCTTATGCTTTCCATAGCAGAGGTTGAGAGACTGGGAAGGACCTAGGCAGGTAATTTTTTTGAAAAGTTGGTTGTTTTTAGGATTTGCTTCTTAGGTTACCTGTAAAATTAACCAAGATTGCAAAATGTTCAGTGTTGTCATTTTGAAACAGGTGCCAAATGACTATGCAAGACCTAGGAGGCTTGACTCACCTAAGTCAGATCCTTTTCTACAGAAAAATAATTTTATTCATGCAAAATGATGGGAGAGGAATGAAAAGTTTAGGATTCTTAGGGCTTTTTGCTGTGTTCTTTCCTGTCTACCTTGGGCATGCGTGATATCGATAAAATCCTTACTGGAAAGGCCTTATCTTTTACAAACTGTTTTCCTCTTGATTCACTTATAAAAAGTGACTAAATGTGAAAATGTCAACGACAGATATATCTTATTTTCTTAGGTACCCATTACACTTAAATTACTGCCCCATTTCAAAAAGGGCCCTTTAAACGCTTGATTTTTATGAAGCCTTTTACATGTAAATTATTTTCATAAAGCCACATTACTTCTAAGTGCCTTTTTTTTTAAGGAATAATGCTGTATATTTTCTTTTCATAGGGCAAATGTGAAAAACGAGTACAGGATGTAATTGAGCGATTTTGGGATTTCATTGACAAGCTTAGCATCAATACTTTTGGTAGGTGGTTTTCTTAGGTTTTTACTTAGAGATGAGCTAATTTCAGTGATATTAGAAAAGTGTGGCTTCAGAGTGATCTGCTCTGATGAAACAGAAGATGGAACTAATCACCACTTTTGTTATGAAATAACTTGGCTAGGATAAAATTGATTTATGGGTCTGTCCCTGTGTGGCTTGGATGCATAAATTTCCAGACAAGGGAAATCAATAGTCAAAATACTGGCTGTTTTTTATTGAAAACTGAACACACAATAGCATAAGCCTAGTTCAGCCTTGTAAGTCTGAATCCTACTGATGTAAGAATCATTTATTTAAAAGTTGGTTCTCAGATATTTACAGAAGTAAGGCTATCTTGTGTCCTCTGTAGAGTCCATTATTTCAAGTTTGGTCACAAAAATACCCAGATAACAAAAACTTCTTGACTATTATTGTAGTAGCATTGTGTATGATTAGAACCTATTGACATATTTACTCCAGGTATTATGTTGAAGACTTTGTAATCTAGTCCCTTCAACAGTTGTATTTGGGCTATTTCTTTACAAGTGTTTATTGGTTTGGAGAGATGGTCAGGTCTAGTACAGGTGCCGCAGAGACGCTCCTCAGTACTGTGCCAGTAGTAGTATCTAGCCAGCAGCTTTGTGGCACTCAACACAGTGATAATAATCTAAGATCATTTTAGATTTGCACAGTGTTTTGATCATGATATTTTATATTTCTAATTGTTCACAGGGAAGTTTTTAGCAGATAACATCGTAGGCTCGGTCCTGGTTTTCTCCTTGATATTTTGGATTCCTTTCAGCATTCTTGTCCATTGTGTGGTAAGTTACCAATTTGTAAGTAATTATTTCATTAAAATTATGAACAACTCCAGCCATATAATCTTTGGAAAAGATGTATTGTTCTTAGCAAAATTAAACCTTGATGTTTCTAATGACATTTTTTGATGCTAAACTTAGGAAAGCTTATCTTTTAAAAAACCTGGCTAGTAATCTAAAGGAACTTATTTTATTCCTTTGTGACAATTTTATTCTAGTGTATAATTTCTGAGAATTTTATGCTTCTAAGCACAGGAGACCATTTAACTGGATTTTAGTCTAGGGCTTCTGATGAGTAAAGCTTCAAAACAGGAACATATTTTTTTTCACGCTAAATTTGTTAATAATAGAGCAAATGTTAAACTTCAACATTCCATAGATGTTACCTATATACAATACAGATTCTTGGCATTATTATACAGGGTACTCAAACCAGTAAGAGTGAGCAGGTTAAAAAAATCCCACTCAAAATGAGCAACAGCTAAAAGTTGAATAGGGTTTTGTCTGAGGAATTCCTCCATGTACTTTATAAATTTAAGGCACCTCAAAATTTCCTACAAATCCAGTTATCTTCTTTGTATGGGAAAAAATGGGCATTTGTCTGCTTTAGAGATGACAGCATCAAACCCAGGCTTCCAGACTTATACCCTGATACTCTCTGTGTCACCCATGTTAACACTTGAAAAATCCAAGCACAGCTAACTCTAATGGCAGTCTGTAATGCTTCTGCTTCCTTTCCTTTTCCTGTTTGCTTCTCTTGCCTGTCGGCTATTCACTGAGCATATTTCCCTCAGAATGGTGAACATGCCAGGTGAGGGTGGAACATCTCTGGGGTTTTAAAGGCAAGATGGTTGAAGCTTTGATAGACGAGGATATGTCTCTGTCATCCTTTATAATAGCTTTTACTTGAAAGTCAAACCTGTTTTGTTTACAGTGAAAGTTATGCATGTGCACTGAGGCATGATCCCTGATTTCAGAGCAAAGCAGATAACTTGAGAAAGGGTGGTGGCTTGTTTGTAGCCATAAAACGTGTTCATGGCAGCCAGACTGGAAGCTGAGACCTTGATTCTTAGGCTTGGCCTCCTGCCTTGTCCTTGGGTCACCTGTTACACTTCAGCCACAGGCAGGGGTAAGGGACAATGGGTGGCTACATATGTTCAGCCTTCTGGGAAAAAATGGGACCTGAGGCCCAGTTCCTCCAACCAAAACCTCAGCAGAAGCTCTGCAAACAGCTGAGAAGAGCGTAAGGTGGGGTGGACTGTGACTGCAGGGTGCAGTTTGAGACCAGCACTGAATGAGGCTCTGCAAGCAGGCAACCTTAAGCCAACTGACCAGCCTCCCTTCCATTCTGCATTGCCTTGATGGACCCAGGAAGTGGTACATTGGGCTGACTGCTTACCACATGGGGAGAACTTGCTCAAGAAAATAACACTTTTAAACCTTGCCTATTTCTGTACTTAATGCCCCCCAAAAGTATCTCCTTTGAGTGTCAAGGAAACCCTTCTAGACTGGTGACAGACTGTTAAAGCTTGTTTAAGAAATTCATTCTCATCTCTTGAGCCTGCTACCACTTTCTACAACTCAAGTTCTAAGTGTTTAATTTAATATCAAGATTAGGCTATCAGGAAAGGGTAATAATTAAATTTTATTTGTAAGAATGACCTTTTTCTTGGTATTTTTTTCTTACTAGGATAAGAAATTGGATAAGCAATATGAATCCCTGTCGCTATTTCACCCCAGTGTAAGTATACCTTATAAGAGGGAAAATTATTTTTAGTTACCCAAAGGTACTTTAAGACCTTCTTAAGTGAGTGCTTTTGATTCCCTGCTCAGATTGGCCACCTCAGCAAAGAGCCCTTAGGTTTTAGTTTTTCTTTTGCTAGTAGAACGTTTTGCTGCAGTAGGAATGTTAGAAATGAACTCTCCTGACAACAGAGATAATGAACTTAGTTGCATGGATGGAGATTGAAAAAGAAAAGTGATGTTCTCCTTTCTCCTCCCCACATCCACTAAAAATGATTTTGCTGCTAAGCACTAAATTTATTATTTTGAGATCTTTCCCCATCTTAGGATCTTGATAGGATTGTTCTCTCTGGGGTCCTCAAAGTGCTACGTTGACAGGACACCTGAAAGATAACTATTTTGAGTCACTGCTTACGTTGAGTGATCCCTTCCCACATACTGTTTTACTTAGTATGAGAGATTCCAGTGCTAATGGCATTAAAGTGGTTTGATGGTGAAGGAGGCTGGAACTAAGACGTTTGATTCATCCTTTACTCCTTACCAATTAAACCCATGTCTTTTCAGAACGTCGAAATGCTCAGTAGCATGGATTCAGCATCAGTTCGCATTATCAAACCATTTCCAGCACCCCAGACTCCAGGCCGACTCCAGCCTCTGCCGCCTGCCCCAGTGATGCCCTCGGTGCCTGTGGCTCCAAAACTGGACCACCAGAGAATGGACACCATACAGGAAGACCCCAGCACAGACTCTCACGCTGATGAAGATGGGTTTGATACGGATCCTTTTCCAAATAGCAGCACAGCTGCAAAGTCCTTTGAAGATCTCACAGACCATCCTGTCACCAGAAGTGAAAAGGCGTCCTCCTTTAAATTACAGCGTCAGAATCGTGTTGACAGCAAAGAAACAGAATGCTAATTCAAGGACGTAGTTTCTAAGTTCTTCTGACACAAGTGTGCAAAGTGTTTTTATAGGTTTGATCTAAACTCACTGCATCTATTTTGTGAAAGTTTGGGAGAAATAACCAAGTGACATTACAGCAGATGCTGGCCAAGTGTTTGCAATTCTTCACATAAGTACAAGAGGTAAGGTGAATCTAGCTTATTTTGAGGCTTTCAAGTTTTGTTTTTTTTTTTTTTTTTTTTTTTTTTTTTAATCTTTAAAATATCCTTCAACCTGTGGTGCAGAAGCGGAAAATACAGCTGGATTATGTTATGAATATTTACATTTTTGTAAATTAACCTTTTATATTGGTAACAGGAGATCAATTTTTTATATATATACACTGTTAAAACCTGCCAATATGAGGCATTTAACAGTTGTGAGGACACCGGGAACACAGAAGACATTTTTTTTTTGCCGTCAAGTGAAGACAAAGGAATGAGATAAAACCTAGAAATGTGGATTCTATTTCTAGGTATTACTCAGAGCTTTTAGCCAACAGGGAGAATTTACATACCTAAACTCAAATTGAATTAAGGTGTCTTCATAATTCAAAGGTTACTATTTTATAGAACTCAATTAGTCTAGCTTATGAGGGTTACAAATAACTGTAGCCAACTGTTCAGGACCCCAATTTGCTGGGCTTTTTTCTCTTTGATAAGTATTTTTTTACAGCCCTACCTAATACTGTTGTCATGCTTTTAAAAGCGACTCCAAAATAAGATTAGAAAGCGTATGGTTGTCTATTTCCAAACACAACTGGACTCAAGGGTAAGCCAGATATTTCTTCCTAGAACAAAGGTTGTTTTGGGTGGGAAGAGATGCGATATGGTGCCCCACCCGCTCTATGTGGCTGGGGCTCATCTCTACAACAGTTAATACTGAAATCCTTCTTACTGACCAGCAAGTGGATATTTGGATTACTTCTTCAGTGCTTCAGGATTGTGGATGGTCTGCATTTACTGTGTGAAGGATAAAAATCATCGCATTGAATTCTCATTCCCATAAAATGACAGTTAAGAGCTTTATTTTTATTGGTTGTTAATACTGAAACGTGCTCACCAGCCAATCATTGTAACCTTTGAGGGAATTAACCAAACCTGTGACAAATCATGTCTTTTTTTCTTCTAAGGACGTTTGTTACATGGATACTTGTTACACTAATACTTGAACTTGTGCCTTACGGTATTTGCTATCTTTTAACTAGTCACAATATTCTTATATTTTAATTATACTTTTGGAATTTGATATCAGGTGAGTAGGGTATGTGGGTGTATGTATGAGTGAAACAGTCCCAGCAGAATGTAAGAAAACTTTTTAAAATAAAATTGTGACTTAAAAAAAAAAAAAAGAAAAAAAAAAGCTGTCTTTAACTTCTTTTGCCATTTACAAATTTAACAAGCTGCTCAGGCTATGTTTTGTAGCTTATAGCATGGCATCAATCAATAAATATGTTATATTTTTATATTAAACATTTAAGTACTAAATTTTTAAAGTATTAAAAATAAGTGTTCCTGAAAAAATTTATACTGTTTTTATTAAGTATTCATGGCAAAAGGTAGTGTTTTTTGGTTCAGAGTTACAAATGTTTAGGCTTGAGAAAAAGAATCTTTGTGCCTTGCCAACTTCATGTTCTGTAAATTAACCACCAAACTTGAATTCTCTGTGATTAACTAGTGGTCCCCATCTCCCAGAAGACTTAGTTCAGGTTTTGCTTCTACTACATCTCGCCAGTAAGGAAGAAGCAGAGGCAGTGACGAGACCTTCTTCTCTATCAAAGGCCAAAGAGATGAGAACAAAAATTCATTTCCCTTTGGTGATAAATGTAGTCCATCTGATAAATAGGATGAAAAGTCCTGTAAGGGGAGAGAGAAGTGAGGGGAGAGAGAAGTGAGAGCAGGCTCTGTAAATGCCAGTGTGTGCACTATTCTTCTGATGTGGCCCTGGCCCAAAAGAATCCCCCAGTCCCTTGTGCTGCTTCAGCCGCCTGACCAGCAGCGTCTATATGCTGTTTACACAAGTGCTCCCAAAGCCCTGAACAGAGATGTCATACTGTCTCCGTCTCACAGAATTCTGTCTGAGCTGGGATGTCATTCTAGGTCTTCTGAGTCATATGGCATGGTTATCAGCCTATTTATGAGTCGAAAGGAAAGGCTGAATGAGTAAATATGGCCCATTACTATAATCAATGAAAATGAATACGCTGGTATTAAAAGCTTAGGGCCCCAGTGAGTCAATACTGTTTTTGGTTGTCAGTCTATGTATTAAATTAATATACAAGTTATTAGGTGGAAAAAGACTGTCCCATTCCACTTAGAATAACAATTACTAGAAGCGTCTAGTCTCTCCCCTTGAACTCTAAGATATTATCATTAGAGCGAATGTAGTACAGTCAAAGAATTGATTCATTGGGGTAGGAATCTTTTTCCTAGACTAGGTATTCAGATTCTAATAGCACTTCTCCCGAGGTTTTAATTTTCTCATCTGTAAAATTTCAGATTAGATGATTTCTAAGGAAGAGCCTCTCATTCTAGAATCTTAGTGTATTAAATCTAGATGGACCTTTATGAGATGAACCAGCCTACTAGTTTGTAATTTTCCTTTTTCTAGCAGCACATCTTTTTATTTTTTATTTTTTTTAAAGATTTTATTTATTTATTCATTTATCCCCCCCTTGCTGCCCGAGCTCGCCGGGCCAGCCAACCACGCCGCGCGGGCGGGCCCGCCCCCACCAGGAGGCCCCGGGAACCGAACCCGGGGCCTCCCACATGGTAAACGGGAGCCCCACTGATTGAGCCACAGCCGCTTCCCGCAGCACATCTTTTTAAATCCATTTTAGGAAGACCCTTAACACAGAAAAACAACTCTGTTTTCTCCTCCTGTACTCAAGTGGCTGAGGCCCCTCCTGATCTGGTAACCCACTAGAGGCTCAACTCCAGGCTAGATTTCAGAGGAAGGCTGAAGGTCTGGGGTCAGTGATTTACTAAAAAGGCTGGTGGTGGAGTCAGAACCACAGTCAGGGCTCTCCCAAGAGTAGTTTCATCAGCTCTCAGGGGTCGGGTTAACACTTAGCCTTGGGAGTGGGGAGAGAACAAGAGCTTCCAAAAAATGACCGGCAACTTTCAGTTCTCAAGTAGCAGGGTGGCTTTCTTACTGGCTCCTCTTTTCCCATTACAGATGTATCATCAGTGTGTAGTTATTAGCCAGGCCACTGGAAAGATGGGCATGGATTAAAGAAAGGAAAAAGCTGGCACCTAGGTTCACTGGTTCTTGGCTGTTCCCTTTCTACCTTCTTTCTTTATTAAGTTACTGGCAAAGGGGCCAAACTTCATAGTTGCAAATAGAGTACACAGGAGTGGAGCTGTAATGCTTCCTCTTGGTCTACAGAGCTACCTATACCAAGTATTCCCCCTTCCCTTGAGCAACTTCAAATAACCACTGAGGGGGACAGATGTGGCTCAAATGGTTGGGCGCGTCCGTCTCCCATATGGAGGGACCCCGGTTCGATACCTGGGACCTCCCGGTAAAAAAAAAAAAAAAAAGTCAAATAACCACTGAGGTCGGTTTTGTGCCTGCATCTCAGCAAGGCTATGATGGCCTTTTATATGCCCTGCAGAACAGACCCTTTACTGCAAGAGTGAAAGGTAGCAGGAAAAAACGGGAAAAAAGAAAAAAGTGCACCTGACTTAAAGCTATGCTGTTCATAAATATCTATGTGGACTCTGAATGCACATTAGTAATAATGAAGGGAACTAGCTATTTGTTTTGTTTACTTACCTCAATCTGAGCTGTTCTAGGGAAAGCTGCACAAACCTGGCTTCCTTCTGTGTGATCCTACTCACCCTGATGAATGAGCGAGTCACTGTACCTGATTGTCCTTCTGCATCAGGGTCCATAGATCAAGTACCTCAGTTCCACAGTCCTGGGCGACTTGTAAACAGGCGCTGGCATATTCACCGACAACCAAGTTCAGGCGATTTAAGTTGCAACCTAATGAGGAGAAGATCCAGGTGGCAACTGATAAACCCAAGCACTAGTCATTGTCAAAGTCCTACTGACCTGGATGGCTTCTAAGGAGGCAGAAAAGGCTCAGAGAAGCACCAAATCCAGTTGGGTAGAATGCAAGCCATGGGTGAATGGAATTAGACTGGCAGCTAGACAGGAATATCCTAGAAAGGAAATCTGGGCCAGACCACCGAAGGTGAATGTGGGGCTGAGAATATTCTATGTTATAGGAAGCCACTGCAATATAGTGGAAAAATCATTTACAGACTTTGGACATAGAGACCTAAGTTTTGATGCCTATAATTGCCATCAAACAGCTGTGACTGAACAACTTCACCTGAGGCTTTCCTAATCTATATGATGATCTCTACCCTAATCACAGGAAGACTAAACTCAGGCACAGTGTCCAATGCATGCTTAGTACAGTGCATGTCAGCCTCAGCCTCTCCCATCGGAATGCCTTTTCTTGCTTTATGAGAAGGCAGGGTGGGAGTGGGTGGAGTGCTCCATTTGGAGACTGTGAGCCAGGCTGTGGGGAGGAACGGTGAGGAGGCTAATGCACCAGGACAGGATGGGGTAACAGAAGTCCAAAGTAGGGCAAGGACTGTGCGAGCGGGTGGCAGGAGGTCAGGATGCATGTGATCTTGAAGAGAAAAAAAGTCAGTGTGAACACCTGGACATGGGGATGAAAGAAGACAGCACAGGTCTCATGCCTGAGAGATTCAAAGAACACACTCTCCCCTTGTTTTGGTTTAGATGAGGATGGATTCTGCTTGCTTGTGAAATCGACCTAGATTATAATTAGCAGTTATCTAGAGATGAGCCCTCTCCCACCTGCTTTTGCTCATCTCTGACATTTGCTTTTCATCTATACTGGGCTACATTCAAGTATAAAAGAGGAAATGAAATAAAAATTTCAGAATCTCATTTTTTTTTTTTCCATATATTCTCTTGAAAAGAGATGTTTGGTCTGGGAAACAAGGAACAGAAAGGAATTTAAACAGCTCCTGTTGACTATGCATATGACCTTCCTAACCTTTTTGTCTAAGGCTAAGAATACACTGCCCCTAGGTCAATTATGCCTAAGGCCAGGGGAAAGCTGGGGAATCAGGAGCTGTCTCAAAAAGAGCTTTAGACCTGTTTCCTGGACCCTACCATCTCTATGAAGAGTTAAACCTCAAAGAAAAGGCACTCTCATGTCAGGCACAAGTGCAGCAATAAACACCCCTTTGACCTGCCCTGACGCCCAGCACTTACAGTCACTGCACACCACCAAAGGCTTTTTTCTAAGTTGACCTGGATATTGTTCTCTCTCTACCTGCATCCATGGCGCTGTCAGCATAGGATTCCTGTGACTTGAGACTGTTCTGCCCCCTCCCTGCTGCTCCTCTCTACTCTGGACTAGAAGGCAGAGACATAGTTATAACCCCAGTGAAAAGTGGTATCGTATAATAGCAAACACCTGGGCTTCCTGGATTTGAACCAGGAGGTTCTCCCACTGACTCTGTGATCTTGAGCAAGTTAACCTAAGACTCAATTTCCCCATCTGTAAAATGGGGACAAAAACAGTTTTACCCATAAAGTTGTGGTGTGCATGCTTTCATCTGTTTAAGAAACATCTAGAGTGCTTCTAAAAATAGGCCTAGAAATCTGCCTAAAAATAATACTTAACATTGAATCAGGCCATGCTTTCTTTGGGAAACAGCTGTCCTACATTGCAAAGCCATTAATTTGTTTTAGAACAGCCTGTTTTCTATGAATTCAGACTGCTTAGAAAAATTCCATAATGCACGTTTTAAACCATGCAAGTATATGCCAGCATGAGAAAACTATTACATCAAGTCTCATAATAAAATCTTTATGTCGAAGAAAAGGTGAAGAGATTAAGAACACGTAGCCTTAGAGATCTACAAATACCTTTCAAGAAAACCTAATAGTTGGAAGAAACATGAACTTGGTGTCTTTGAATTTGCCTTTCAACCTTTTTCCCTTTCTCATTTGCTTTTATTTTATTTCATTTTTTTTTAAGATTTTATTTATTTATTCATTTATCCCCCCCTTGCTGCCTGTGCTTGCTGGGCCAGCCAACCACACCGTGCGGGCGGGCCTGCCCTCACCAGGAGGCCCCGGGAACCGAACCCGGGGCCCCCCATATGGTAAACGGGAGCCCTACTGATTGAGCCACAGCCGCTTCCCTCTCATTTGCTTTTAGACATAGGGATTAATGAATGCTGAACAGAAAGAAAAGTTGCAGATTATATTAAAAGGGAATTGGCTCTAACCTAGCAAAGAGTTAACTAGGTAAATCCTGGCAATCAGAAGACTAAACATGGTAGAAATCATTAACAGAATGTAAATAACACTGCAGAAAAAATAAGCTGATATCAAAGGAATACAACTGAAGCTTTCTACCATTAGAAATTATTACCAAAAACAGTGCTTTAAAGTGGATGAAAATTTGTCTAATGCTAACAAGTTCATGTGTGTATCTTGAAGATATTTAGAATATAAAACCAAGTTAGAAAAACCATTACTGAAGATGATATAGTTGACAGTAAAAAAAAAAAAAAAAAAAAAAAGAGTGGTCAAGAGTGACACCATCCATATGGCGACATAAGACATCCCTGAAAAAGCCTCCCCAGAGATTTAGCGAATAAAAGGACTCTGGAGGACAGTAGAGACTGGAGAAGGACTCCACAAATGCTGAGTCAAACAAAAAGAAAAACATTGGAAAATTCTGTCCCAGACTGCCGGTTGGTTTCCATTCCTCTCCCCCTCACTCAGTCCCAGGCAGCTTGGGAATTGCACAGAAGCAACACGGCCCAGGTCCCTCCCACTGTGCACGGAGACTGTAGAGCAGCTCACAGAAGAGAGTTAGAACTCCACACATATCCAGGCACCAGGACCTAAGTCTGCAGAGACCCATGGAGGAACACAAGCCCAAGGAGTGCTGCATACAAAAGAGCACCGGGTGGAGGGGGCACTGTAATAGAAAGGCTGCAAAGAACTATTGTGCCAATCCAGTTTCCGTTGGCTGGACCACCTAAAGGGAAAACGGACTTTTCTGAAGTAACCCACCTTTCTGCATTTACCCCCTATGGCTTTCGTGGGGTTAAACTGAACTGCTCTAAGATAGGATGGGTCCCAGAACTGAAAGTGTACAGAAAACAGGGTACTGAGCATGGGAGAGAACTTAAACAAATCATAGAAGATGGGGAGAAAAGTCACAAAAACCAACAGAATAGGTCAAGATGCCCAGAGAAGGAAGAGAAAAAAGGAAGCTCTCTCCTGGAGGAGAAATAATTGCACAAAAAAGTACAATCTTAAAAACTGCACTTGGGGACGGATGTGGCTCAAACGGTTGGGTGTCCCATATGGCGGGACCTGGGTATAATCCCCAGGACCTCCCGGTTATAAAAAAAAAAAAAAAAAAAAAGCACTGCATATTCAGGGCAAGACTCAGATGAAGAGGACCTGAAAAAACCTGAACAGTTAAACACAGGCTAAAGGTCTAGAATAAATTAGACCAAAAGGAGTTGCGGATCTCCGGGAAGATGGCAGACTAGTAAGACACGGGAATCTCTTCTCCAGAAAAATAGCTAGAAGACAAGCTGAAACAGCCCCGAAAAAGATCTTCTAGGGTTTAGGACAGCAGGTGAAGGCTGCACACCACCCAGAGGAGAGAGGGACAGAAGAGGGAAATCACGACAACAGAGCCGTGAGTTGGAAGTAGCAGCCTCTGCTGCTGCCGACACCCTCCCCCACACTCTTCAGAATTCTGGGGCCCCTGGGCCTGCGACCACAGACAAAGGGGGCTCCAGGGATCTACCACTCCCGGAAAGGGGAGAGAGAGGGATATAGCTTTAGGCTGACTCAGGTTCTGACCTGAAATTTGGGCTGCAGAGCCCCACGGACCCTTCCACAAGTGGTTTGCCCTGGGAGCCTAGGAAGGACTGGAGAACCCAACCCTCGCAACCGCCCTCTCTTCTAGCCTGGACTAATTGTTGAGGACTCCACGGGAGAGGGCAGAGAGAGCCTGGGGCTGACCCTGCTTTGGACTCCCAGGTTTGGTCTGCCCTGTCCCGAGAGCCCTTCCAGCCGGGTGGGGCGGTGCCATTGTTTGCCTTGGAGCCTGCCAGGGGTTAAAGATATACAAACCTCCCAATCTCCTCCTCTACTAACAGGGACTGATTGTTGAGGATTCAAAAGGGAGTGGAAATATTTCCTAGCTGGGAAAGGGGGGTGCTACGAGAGAAGTCTGAAGAACTGTCTCAGGAAGTTTGAATCACAGGGCTCTTGGCCCCCAGACAGGAAGCTCTATCACATTGATCTGGTCTTTGTCACAACAAATACGCTCCAACCAGGCATTGAATTGAGAGCTGCCAACAAGCGCCATCTCCTGGCAGACCAAGGAAGTGCACATAAGAAAATTAATGAGGGAAGCGGCTGTGGCTCAATCAGTGGGGCTCCCGTTTACCGTGTGGGGGGCCCCGGGTTCGGTTCCCGGGGCCTCCTGGTGGGGGCGGGCCCGCCCGCGCAGCGTGGTTGGCTGACCCGGCGAGCGCGGGCAGCAGCGGGGGGATAAATGAATAAATGAAAAATCTTTAAAAAAAAAAGAAAATTAATGAGAGGCTTTTCCTGGCCTCTATAGCCTCCCTACCCAAGGCCCTAGGAAATGACTATACAACCAATTACTGGGAGTGCCCAGTTTTGAGCAACTAGCAGAACAATCCTAACAATCAAGGTTGAGCCAAAAATCAAAGAGCTGTGGTAACTCACAGCCTCCTGCCACTAAAACCTCATAAAAGAGAAAGAGATAGAGCATCTAAGTAAAATACAAACTAACCAGATGCCTAAGCACCAGCAAAAAATTACGAGCCATGCTAAGAAAATAGAAGACATGGCCCAAGAAAAGGAATACAGCAAAGTCCCAGAAGAGATGCAGAATTTGAGAGAACTAATCAGTGAGATAAGCACAAATTTCCAAAATCAAATTAATGAGATGAAAGAGAACACAGTTAAAGAGATAAATGACATCAAGAAGTCAATGAGCAAACGCAAAGATGAATTTGAAATCCTGAACAGAAAAGTAACGGAGATCACGGGAATGAAAGACACATAGGTGAAGTCAAAAATACATTTGAGGGGGAAGCGGCTGTGGCTCAGTCAGTGGGGCTCCCGTTTACCGTATGGGGGGCCCCGGGTTCGGTTCCCGGGGCCTCCTGGTGAGGGCGGGCCCACCCGCGCGGCGTGGTTGGCTGGCCCGGCGAGCACAAGCAGCAAGGGGGGGATAAATGAATAAATAAATAAAATATTAAAAAAAAAAAAAAATACATTTGAGGAATACAACAGCAGACTCAAAATGATAGAAGAAAGAATTAGTGATACCGAAGACAGAACAGCTAAAATTGAAGAGAGAAAAGAACAGAGAGAGAAAAGAATGGAAAAAATTGAGCAGGGGTTCAGAGAATTGAATGACAACACAAAACGCAAGAACATACATGTCATGGGAGTTCCAGAAGGGGAAGAGAAAGGAAAAGGGGCAGAAAGAGTATTTGAGGAAATAATAGCTGAAAATTTCCCAACTCTCATGAAAGAAATGAACTTACATGTCTAAGAAGCACACTGTACCCCAATAAGAATAAATCCAAATAGACCTACGCCAAGACACATATTATTCAGAATGTCAAATGTAAAAGATAAAGAGAAAATTCTCAGAACAGCAAGAGAGAAGCAAACGATCACTAACAAAGGACGTCCAGTAAGACTTAGTGCAGATTTCTCTTCAGAAACCATGGAGGTGAAGTCAGTGGTATGATAAAATTAGGAATCTGAAAGAGAAAAACTGCCAGCTGAGAATTCTTTATCCAGCAAAACTGTCCTTCAAATATGAAGGTGAATATAAAGTATTCACAAGCAAACAGAAACTAAGAGAGTTTGCAAAAAAGAATCCACCTTTGCAGGAAATATTAAAGGAAGTCTTAGAACCTGAAAGAAAAAGACGAGAGAGAGGCTTGGAGGAGAGTATAGAAGAAAGAAAAGCAGAAAGGATAACCAAAAGAGTAAAAAGAGAGACAAAAATAAGATGACATATGAAAACCAAAGAATAAATTTAATGGAGGAAATAAATAGTGCATTTTCAGTAATATCATTGAATGTGAATGGATTAAATTACCCAATCAAAAGATACAGGCTAGGAAGCGGCTGTGGCTCAATCAGTGGGGCTCCCGTTTGCTAAATGGGAGGCCCCGGGTTCGGTTCCCGGGGCCTCCTGGTGAGGGCAGGCCCGCCCGCACGGCGTGGTTGGCTGACCCAGCGAGCACAAGCAGCAAGGGGGGGATAAATGAATAAATAAATAAAATCTTTAAAAAAAAAAAAAAAAAAGATACAGGCTGACAGAATGGATAAAAAAACATGAGCCATCCATATACTGCTTACAAGAAACTCACCTCAGACCCAAGGATACAAACCGACTGAAAGTAAAAGGTTGGAAAAAGATACTCCACACGAATAGTAAACAGAAAAGAGCAGGGGTAGCTATACTAATATCAGACAAAACAGACTTGAAATGCAAAAAAGTAGTAAGAGATGCGGAAGGCCATTATATATTAATAAAAGGGATGATCCTCCAGGAAGATATAACAGTCATAAATATCTACGCACCTAACCAGGGTGCCCCAAAATATATGAGACAAACTCTGGCAAAACTGAAGGGAGAAATAGACATTTCTACAATAATCGTTGGAGACTTCAACACCCCACTCACATCACTGGATAGAACAACTAGACAGAAGATCAACAAGGAAACAGAGAACTTGAACAATATGATAAACAAGTTAGATCTAACAGACATATACAGAACACTGCATCCAAACTCAGCGGGTTATACATTCTTCTCAAGTGCCCAAGGATCTTTATCCAGGATAGATCATGTTAGGTCACAATACAGCTCTCAATAAATATAAATAATTTGAAATTATACAAGGAACCTTCTCAATCATAATGGAATGAAACCAGAAATCAATAACAGACCGGAGAAAAGTAAATTTACAAATGTGTGGAGACTGAACAACACACTCCTAAATATTCGGTGGGTCAAAGAAGAAATTGCAGGTGAAATCAGTAAATATATTGAGACAAATGAAAATGAGAACACAATGTATCAAAACTTATGGGATACAGCGAAGGCAGTCTTGAGAGAGAAATTTATAGCCCTAAATGCCTATATTAAAAAACAAGAAAGAGCTAAACTCAAAAATTTAACTGAACAACTTGGGAAACTATAAAAAGAACAGCAAACCAATCTCAAAGCAAAAAGAAGGAAAGAAATAATAAAGATTAGAGCAGAAATAAATGAAAATGAGAACAGAAAAACAATAGAGAAAATCAACAAAACCAAAAGCTGGTTCTTTGAGAAGATCAATAAAATTGACAAACCCCTCGCTAGACTAACAAAGAAAAAAAGAGAGAAGATGCAAATAAATACAATCAGAAATGAAAGGGGGGAAATTACAAATGGCCTCACAGAAATAAAAAGAATCCTAAGAGGATATTATGAGAAACTATATGCCAACAAACTAGACAACCTGGATGAAATGGTCAAATTTCTAGAAACTCATAACCAACCTACATTGAAACAACAAGAAATACAAGAACTTAACAAACCAATCACAATTAAGGAGATTGAATCCGTCATCAAAAATCTCCCAGCATGGGGGCGGATGTGGCTCAAATGGTTGGGCGTCCGTCTGCCATATGGAGGGACCTGGGTTCGATCCCCGGGACCTCCCGGTTAAAAAAAAAAAAAAAAAAAATTTCCCAGCAAAGTAAAGTCCAAGACCAGATGGCTTCACAGGTGAATTCTACCAAGCATTACTAAAAGAATTAACACCAAATCCTGTTTAAACTCTTCCAAAAAATTGAAGAGGAGGGAAAATTACCCAACACATTTTATGAAGCCAACATCACCCTAATACCAAAGCCAGATAAAGATTCCACAAGAAATGAAAATTACAGACCAATCACTCTCATGAACATAGATGCAAAAATTCTCAACAAAATACTTGCAAATCGAATCCAACAGCATATCAAAAGACTTATAATATCACGACCAAGTGGGATTTATTCCTGGCATGCAAGGCTGGTTCAACATAAGAAAATCAATGAATGTAATACACCACATTAACAAATTGAAGGGAAAAAACCACATGATCAATTCAATAGATGTAGAAAAGGCATTCGACAAAATCCAACATCCTTTTTTGATAAAAATACTTCAAAAGATAGGAACAAAAGGAAAATTCCTCAATATGATAAAAGGCATATATGAAAAATCCACAGCCAACATCATACTCAATGGGGAAAGGTTGAAAGCTTTCCCCCTAAGATCAGGAACAAGACAAGGATGCCCACTGTCACCATTGTTATTCAATATTGTACTAGAAGTTCTAGCTAGGGCAATTAAACAAGACAAAAAAATTAAAGGCGTCCAAATAGGAAAAGAGGAAGTAAAACTCTCACTGTTTGCAGATGACATGATCGTGTATTTAGAAAATCCTGAAGTATCCACAACAAAGCTACTTGAACTAATAAATTAGTTCAGCAAAGTGGCAGGATATAAGATCAACACGCAAAAATCAGTAAATTTTTTAAATTGTTATTTATTTTTTATTGTGGGTAAAAATCAAAATTTTCACAATACATACCAACATTTGCAAAATGATATATAAATATATATGCATATATGTGCATTTGCTTACAAAAATGTTATTTATATATATATATATATTTTAAGAGGTGCTTAGATTAACCAAAGTAATGTTTTTGTACACTAGTACTGGACAACCTGAGGAGGAAATCAGGAGGAAAATTCCATTTTCAATAGCAACAAAAAGATTCAAATACCTAGGAGTTAATTTAACCAAAGAAATACAGGACCTATATGAAGAAAACTACAAAACAATGCTAAAAGAAATTTAAAAAGACCTAAACAAATGGAAAGACATTCCGTGTTCATGGATTGGAAGAATAAATATCGTGAAGATGTCAATCTTGCCCAAACTGATTTATAGATTCAATGCAATACCAATCAAAATCCCAACAGCTTACTTAACAGAATTAGAGAAGGCAATTACCAAATTCATCTGGAAGGGTAAGTGCACCTGATTAGCCAAAAACATTCTAAAAAAGAAGAGTAATGTGGGAGGAATTTCACTGCCTGACTTTGAAATATATTTCAAAGCTACAGTGGTCAAAACAGCATGGTACTGGCATAAAGACAGACATATCGATCAGTGGAATAGAATTGAGAATCCACAAATAAACCCTCACCTATACAGTCAACTGGTTTTTGACAAACCTACCAAGCTGATGGGAAAAAACGGTCTTTTCAACAAATGGTGTTGGGAGAACTGGATATCTATAACCAAAAGAATTAAAGAGGACCCCTATCTTACCCCCTATACAAGAATCAACTCAAAATGGATCAAAGATCTAAATATAAAAGCCAGGACCATAAAACTACCAGAAGAAAATGTAGGGAAACATCTTCAAGACCTTGTAGTAGGTGGTGGTTCCTAGACCTTACACCCAAAGCACGCGCAACAAAAGAAAGAGTAGATAAATGGGACCTCCTCAAAATTCAACACTTTTACACCTCACAGGACTTTGTCAGAAGGGTGAAAAGGCAGCCAACTCAATGGGAAAAAATATTTGGAAATCACATATCTGATAAGGGTTTAATATCCAGGATATATAAAGAGATGTTACAACTCAACAATAAAAAGACAAATGACCCAATTAAAAAATGGGCCAAAGACTGCAGAAAAACACACGAAGAAATGTTCAACATCACTCATGATTAGGGAATTGCAAATCAAAACTACAATGAGATATCATTTCACACCTATCAGAATGGCCACTATTAAAAAGTCAGAGAACTACAAGTGTTGGAGAGGATGTGGAGAGATAGGAACACTTCTTCACTGTTGGTGGGAATGCAGGATGGTACAGCCACTATGGAGGACTGTTTGGCAGTTCCTAAAGAAGTTGAATATAGACATGCCATGTGACCCTGCAATACCACTACTGGGTATATACCCAGAAGAACTGAGAGCAGTGACACGAACAGACATCTGCACAACGATGTTCAAAGCCACATTATTCACCATTGTCAAAAGTTGGAAACAACCCAGGTGTCCATCAACAGATGAATGGATAAACAAACTGTGATCTATTCACACGATGGAATATTATGCAGCTGTAAGAAGAAATGAAGTCATAAAGCATATGGCAACATGGATGAACCTGGAGGACATTATGTTGAGTGAAGCAAGCCAGACACAAAAGGACAAATACTGTATGAATGCATTACTACGAACCAAATATATTGTGTAATATATTGTTTGATTAAAAAAAAAAACAAAAATTTTTTTACATGTATCCATTACATTTAATTGAGAAATGTATATACTTATTCATCTGTGTTTACTTTTTAGTTTTTAATTGTTTATGTTTTCAATTATTAAATGTACAAAATAAAATTAAAAAAAAAATTATGAGACATGCAAGGAAACAATAAAGGATGGCCCATACACAGCGGAAAAAAAAAAAAGATATTTAGGACAAGAATATTATCTCTATGATGTTCAGAGTTTATACTGGGGGAAGCAGATGTGGCTCAATCGATGGGGCTCCCGTTTACCATATGGGAGGCCCCGAGTTCGATTCCCAGGGCCTCCTGGTGAAGGTGTGGTGAGCTGACGCAGCATGACGACCCAACAAAGGGAGACAAGTAGACACAGAAATACGCACAGCAAATGGACACAGCGAGCACAAGCAGCAAGGGGGGATAAATAAATAAAATATATATATATATATATAAAAAAAAAAAGAGTTTATACTGGATACGCTCAACATAAATAGACCAGGCATGAAATTGCTCAAAGCACCTGAGAAGCAGATATCCCAGAGGCTCAGTTCTTGTTTGGTTTTAGGAATTAGCCATAAGAAAGATAAAGAATCAAGTTTCACTTCACTTGTCACATTCTCATTTGTTTCTAGAAATCATTTTAATCTTAAATGACAATTTCCAAGTTCCTAATGACTCATACAATCTACCGCTATAGAACTAAGACTGTAAAAAGGAAGCTGTGTATCAGAAGCTGTCTACAGATATACAACTTCTCAGTTTGAATTTTTTTTTCTTTGATAACAATATTTAACTCTAATTAGACATTACAGTTTTACAAATTGTAAAAGCTTTATTAAAAGGTAAAAATTTGCAGCAATGATACAAACATGACTGAATTTGATCCACAACACCCCCACCATCTTATATATATTAACTGGGTTTTTCTGTTGTATGATTTCTTTTACAAAGTTTTGGTTTTATTTTCTTTTTAAG
>JAKSZT010054462.1:19795578-19815503 GCA_026826555.1 Tolypeutes matacus | reverse complement strand
TGCCATGTGACCCTGCAATACCACTACTGGGTATATACCCAGAAGAACTGAGAGCAGTGACACGAACAGACATCTGCACAACGATGTTCAAAGCCACATTATTCACCATTGCCAAAAGTTGGAAACAACCCAGGTGTCCATCAACAGATGAATGGATAAACAAACTGTGGTCTATTCACACGATGGAATATTATGCAGCTGTAAGAAGAAATGAAGTCATAAAGCATATGGCAACATGGATGAACCTGGAGGACATTATGTTGAGTGAAGCAAGCCAGACACAAAAGGACAAATACTGTATGAATGCATTACTACGAACCAAATATATTGTGTAATATATTGTTTGATTAAAAAAAAAAACAAAAATTTTTTTACATGTATCCATTACATTTAATTGAGAAATGTATATACTTATTCATCTGTGTTTACTTTTTAGTTTTTAATTGTTTATGTTTTCAATTATTAAATGTACAAAATAAAATTAAAAAAAAAATTATGAGACATGCAAGGAAACAATAAAGGATGGCCCATACACAGCGGAAAAAAAAAAAAGATATTTAGGACAAGAATATTATCTCTATGATGTTCAGAGTTTATACTGGGGGAAGCAGATGTGGCTCAATCGATGGGGCTCCCGTTTACCATATGGGAGGCCCCGAGTTCGATTCCCAGGGCCTCCTGGTGAAGGCGTGGTGAGCTGACGCAGCATGACGACCCAACAAAGGGAGACAAGTAGACACAGAAATACGCACAGCAAATGGACACAGCGAGCACAAGCAGCAAGGGGGGATAAATAAATAAAATATATATATATATATATAAAAAAAAAAAGAGTTTATACTGGATACGCTCAACATAAATAGACCAGGCATGAAATTGCTCAAAGCACCTGAGAAGCAGATATCCCAGAGGCTCAGTTCTTGTTTGGTTTTAGGAATTAGCCATAAGAAAGATAAAGAATCAAGTTTCACTTCACTTGTCACATTCTCATTTGTTTCTAGAAATCATTTTAATCTTAAATAACAATTTCCAAGTTCCTAATGACTCATACAATCTACCGCTATAGAACTAAGATTGTAAAAAAGGAAGCTGTGTATCAGAAGCTGTCTACAGATATACAACTTCTCAGTTTGAATTTTTTTTTCTTTGATAACAATATTTAACTCTAATTAGACATTACAGTTTTACAAATTGTAAAAGCTTTATTAAAAGGTAAAAATTTGCAGCAATGATACAAACATGACTGAATTTGATCCACAACACCCCCACCATCTTATATATATTAACTGGGTTTTTCTGTTGTATGATTTCTTTTACAAAGTTTTGGTTTTATTTTCTTTTTAAGAAGGAAAAGTTGGGAAGCGGCTGTGGCTCAATCAGTAGGGCTCCCGTTTGCCATATGGGAGGCCCCGGGTTCGGTTCCCGGGGCCTCCTGGTGGGGGCGGGCCCGCCCGCATGGCGTGGTTGGCTGGCCCGGCGAGCACAAGCAGCAAGGGGGGGATAAATGAATAAATAAATAAAATCTTTAAAAAAAAAAAAAAAAAAAAAAAAAAAGGAGGAGGAAAAGTCACCCCAATTCAAGGCTAATGAAAAAAAAAAAATTTATATGTATCCATTAAAAAAAAAAAAAAAAGAGTTGCAACACAAAGCCAATCAAAAATAAAACCCTAGACAAGGAAAAACTGACTTTCAGAGTTAACTCATCAAGACAACCAGATGCCAGGACATCAGCCAAAAATTACAAGCCATGCCAAGAACCATGAAGATATGGCTCAGTCAAGGGAAGAGATTAAAACTTCAGAGGAGACTCAGAAATTGGAACAACTAATCAAAGGCTTTCAAACAATACTTAAGCAATTCAAGGAGATACAGGAAAATAAGCCAGATGTTGAGAAGACAATATATGAGCATAAAGAAGAATTTGGAAGTATAAAAAGCAACAGAAATCATAGGGATGAAAGGCATAATAGTAGAGATTTAAAATACACTAGAGGCATACAACAGCAGATTTGAATAGACAAAAGGATCAGTGAACTAGGAGACAGGCTAGTTGCAACAATTCAGTCAGAAAAACAAAGAACAGAATAGAAGAAAATTGAGCACTGTCTCAGAGATTTCAATAACAGCATGTAGTGCATAAACATATGCATTACGAGTGTCCCAGAAGAAGAAGAGAAGGGAAAAAAGGCAGAAAGAATAAGGAAATAATGGCCGAAAAATTTCCAATTCATATGAAAGACAAATATACATGTCCAAGAAGTGCAACATACTTCCAACAGAATAAACTCTTATAGAACTACTCTGAGACAAATACTAATCAGAATACCAAATACCAAAGATAAAAAGAGAATTCTGAAAGCAGCAAGAAAAATGTGATTTGTCACATTCAAGGGATCCTCAATAAGATTAAGTGCCAATTTCTCATCAGAAGCCATGGAGGTGAGAAGGCAGTGTTATGATATATTTAAGGTATGGACAAAGCAAAACTACCAGCCAAAAATTATTTATCTGGCAAAACTTTCCTTCAAAAATGAGGAAGAGGGAAACTGATGTGGCTCAAGAGACTGGGCTCCCGCCTACCATAGAGGAGGTCCAGGGTTCGATTCCCAGGGCCTCCTGGTGAAAGGCAAGCTGGCCCACGCAGGAGTGCTGGTGCAGCAAGATGACACAACAAAAAGAGACACAGAAGAGAGAAAATGAGAGACACAGCAGACCAGGGAGCTGAGTGGCACAAGAGACTGAGTGCCTCTCCTCCACTCTGGAAGGTCCCAGGATCGGTTCCCAGTGCCATCTAAAGAGAAGACAAGCAGACACAGAAGAATACACAAAAAGCAGACAGTGAGTGCAAAAATAACAGGGGGGAAAGGGGGATAAATAAATAAATCTTAAAAAAAAAAAAAAAATCCCCTTAAAATAAAAAAATGAGGAAGAATTTAAAATATTCCCAGATAATCTAAGCATCTTTTTTAAAATATATATATATAAAAAAATAACATTTATGTAAGCAAATGCAAAAAAACAGTAGTTGCTGATAATGAAAAAATATATATATATATATATTCCCAGATAAAACAGAAACTGACAGAGTTTGTCAACAAAAGACCTGCCCTACAAGAATTACTAAAGGGAGTTCTGCATTTTGAAAGGAAAAGACAGGAAAGAGTAGCATGGAAGAGTGTGAAGAAATGAAGATCATCAGTAAGGATAATTAAAAGGGTAAATGCAGGGAAGCGGCTGTGGCTCAATCAGTAGGGCTCCCGTTTACCATATGGGAGGCCCCGGGTTCGGTTCCCGGGGCCTCCTGGTGAAGGCAGGCCTGCCCACGCGGCGTGGTTGGCTGACCCAGCGAGCGCAAGCAGCAAGGGGGGGATGAATGAATAAATAAATAAAATCTTTAATAAAAATAATAAAAAAAATAAAAAAATAAAAAAAAATAAAAGGGTAAATGCAATACCCAACAGTAGTGCATTCTCAATATACACCTTTTTTCTTTAATTTATTCAAGAACCAGAACACAATTGAACAAGAAAAAAAGCATATTTCCTCAAAAAGAACAAGCAAAATCTAAAGTGGTAAAGTGAGACAAAAACATAAAAAGGAAAACAGAGATCTGGGAGCAGAAAACATGTATGCTATTGAGGCTAAGTTGGTATGTTTTCAAATTAGTAGATTATAAATGTAGGTTGTGTAATATAAACCCCGGGGTAACCACAAAGAAAGTATTTTAAAAATATACAGAAACAGAAATGAGGAAGGGATTAGATACATCAAAAAAGATCAACTATACAGAAAAGATGGCTGCAATAAAGGAAAAGGGAGGGGGAAAAAAAAAAAAAAGACATATAAAAACCAAAGGACAAAATAAAATGGTAGAAGTATTGCCTTTTCAGTAATAATACTGATTTCAGTAATAATACTGAATATTAATGGCTTAAACTACCCAATCAAAAGACAGAGAGTGGCAGAATGAATAAAAATGCACGAACCAACTATATGTTGTTCACAAGAGACTCACCTAAGACCTAAGGAATCAAATAGGTTGTAAGTGAAAGGATAGTGTGGCAGTTTGAGATTATTTTTGTGAATCCCCAAAATGAGAAGGATTATGTTTGTAAACTAGTCTGTTCCTCTGGGTATGACACCCTTTGATTGTCCTAAATTCAAAGATTATAAGTCTACTTGATTAAATCAATTTAGAGCTTTTGATTCGACGTCAGTAGGGCATGACTCTGGTTGAGTCCCCTCCTCCTTGGTGGGCTGATATAAATGTACACTCACTGAAGATGACACATAGAAGAGGAGAGAACTTGATTATTTCAGTCCTGCCATGTCACAGGAAGGAGAAGGCTCAAACAGCGAACTCTCTGGGAAGACAGAGGAGCCATTTGCCTAGTAGTTTGCAACTGAAGAAAACAGAGCAGCTGAGAAGGCCTGAGAAGGCCTGAGAGACCAGGTAGAGATCACTGCCATCTTGCTTCAACACGTGGCAACTGACTTTGGTGAGAAAGCAGCCTTGAGTTATTCTCTTTAGGGCCTTGTAACTGTAAGCTTTTACCCCAAATAAACACCCTTTATAAAAGCCAACACGTCTGGTACTTTGCATCAGCACCCCTTTGGCTGACTAAAACAGATGGAAAAAGATATTCCATGCAAACACCAAAAAAGAGCTAGCATAGCTATACTGATATCAGACAAAACAGACTAAGTCAAAAGCTGTTATAAGAGACAAAGGACATAATTTATTTATAAAAGGGGGCAATCTACGAAGAAGTAACAATCAAATATTTATGCACTTAACCATGGTGCACCAAAATACATGAGGCTAACAATAGGAAAACTGAAAGGAGAAAGGCATACCTGTTACAATAATAGCTGGGGACTTCAATACACTACTCTCATCAACAGACAGAACATGTAGAAAGATGGTCAATAAGGAAACCGAAAACTTGCATAATATGTTAAATGAACTAGACCTAACAGACATATACAGAACATTGAACCCCAAAACAGCAGGATATATTCTTCTCAAGTGCACATGAATCATTCTCCAGGATAAACCCCATGCTGGTTACAAAGCATCTTCAAGATCTTGTGTTATGCAAGAGTTTCCTTAGACTTTATACCCAAAGCATAGGCAATGAAAGGAAAAACAGATAAATGGAAATTCCTCAAAATTAAAAACATTTGTGCCTCAAAGGACTTGTCACAAAAGTGAAAAGACAACCTATACAATGGAAGAATATATCTGGAAACCACATATCCAATAGAGATTTAATATCCAGAATATAAAAAGAATGGTTACAACTCAACAAAAAGACAAAACAACCCAATTACAATCTGTCCTCCTGAGAGTGACAGAGTTGGACTCAAATAAGTCCTCCCTGCACATGGTCCATCAGTCCCTTCTATTCAAACCTACATGCAGTGCTGGAGTTTGTAGGTGTACTTCCAGAGACTGGAGCCTTTGGCTGGCCCATGTGCCAGCTGTGCCTGGAATCTCAGTGGAGCTGCAACTCCTACTCTACAGCTCAATGGACTCACCCAAGTCACCTGGTGAGGAGACAAAGGATGGACAACGGCCATCCCAGGGAATGGAGAGAGTCTACAGCTGCAGGCAGGATAATCCCTCCATCGTACCCATGGGATATAAGCCCCCTCTCACTTGGAGGTGAAGTGGACATCAGCATCCCAAACTCCTCAGGATTAGGGGAAGAGCTATGGACTAGAGTGGACTTTCAGGTATTCTGTTGTAGACATATTGTGATTCAAGCAATGGAAGAAATCACAACAGTGAGATGGAGCCAGTGGCCACTGGACACTTTTGGGGCAGGGAAGGGAAAAGCAGTTTTAATACAGGAGCTTTTTCGGGACTTGGGAATTATCCTAAGTGACATTACAATGACAGATATAGGCCATTTTATATCATCATATAACATGCAGAACTGTGTGGGAGAGAGTGTGGTCTACAGTGTGAACTATGGTCCATGCTTAGTGGCAATACCCCAGGATGTGTATATCCATTGCAGGTGATGTGCCACACTAATGAAGGATGTTTATGTGGGAGGTTGTGGGAGGTGTGGGAGGTGGGGAACATAGGAATCCTTGTAATTTTTGTGTAACATTTATGTAATCTAAGCATCTTTCAAAATATATATTAAAAAAAAAAAAGAAGTGGCTAGAATGGAAATCCTCCTATTGTTGCTGACTTTACAGGAAAGACATTGTCTTTCACTACAAATTTTGATGTTGTGTGCTTTTATATATGACCATTATCAGATTGAGGAAGTTAATTCTTTGCCAGTTTGTTAATTTTTTTAAAAAAATGAAATGAAAGGGAGTTTTAAAAAAATAAAGTGTTGGAATATTCATGGAAATTTTGCTAACTTCATAGAGCAACTTTGGAAAAACTGACATATTAAAAATGAGTCTTCTTATCCATTAGCATGTGAGGCATCTCCATTTATTTACATCATGCTTGATTTTTCCATCAGACTTTGTAGTTTATTCATTTGGAACCAGTAATTTTTTTGTTAGATTTATACCCAAGTATTTGTTTAGTTGATGGTAATGTAAACAAATTTTGTTTCTAAATAAAAATTCGAATTGTTTCATTTTTGGTAAAGATGAAACAAAACAAAACAAAACAAAAAAAATCCAATTAAAAAATGGGCAAAAGACTTGAATAGATATTTCTCCAAAGGGGATATACAAATTGTTACAAGGCACATGAAAAGATGCTCAATATCACTAGCTACTAGAGAAAAGCACATCAAAACCACAAAGAAATGCAATTTCTCACCCATCAGAATGGCTACTATTAAAAAAAAAACAAAATTACAAGTGTTGGAGAGGATGTAGAGAAATAGGGAACACTCATTCATTACTGGTGGGAATGTAAAGTAACCACTGTGGAAGACAGTTTGCCAGTTTGCCATGAAGCATATAGAATTACCATATGACCAGGCAATCCTGGTACTAGGAACTGAAAGCAGAGGCTCGAATAGATTTGCACACCGATGTTAAGAGTGGCATTATTTACAACTGCCGAAAGACAGAAGCAACCCATGTGTCCATCAACTGGTGGATGTATCAGCAAAATGTCATTTATACATACGATGGAATATTATTCAACTGTAAAAAGGAATGGAGTCCTGATGCATATGACTACATGGATTAACCTTAAGGACATTATGCTGAGTGAAATAAGCCAGGCACAAAAGGACAAATATTGTATGATTTCACTCACATAAACTAATTATAATAAGCAAACTCATAGAGTTAGAATCTAGAATATAAAGTACGAGGGGGGAAGTGGATGTGGCTCAAGTGGTTGGGCATCCGTCTACCATATTGAAGGACCTGGGTTTGATCCCTGGGACCTCCTGGTAAAAAAAAAAAAAAAAAAAAAAGTACAAGGGAACCGACTAGGGGCAGAGAATGGGGAGCAGATACTTAATCTGTACAGAATTTCTATAAGTTGATTGTAAAGGATTGGAAATGGATGGTGGTGATGGTACCAAAACATTTTGAGTGTAATTAACAGCAGTGAATTATATATGGGAATGTGGTTTTAAAGGGGGAAATTTTAGGTTGTATACATTAACTAGAACAAAGAATAAAAGATAAAATGCAGGAATGTACAACACAGTGAACCCTATTGTAAATGATGGACTATAGTCAACACAACAATTATAAAAATATTCTTCCATGAAAACAAATTTACCACACGGATGCAAGGTATTAGTAATAGGATGGTATATTGTAAAATAAACATACCCTAATGTAAATTATGAACCATAGTCCAGAGTACAATTATAATATTCTTTCATCAATTTTAATGAAAGTACCACACTAACTGCACAGTGTTAACGATGGGGTATACAGAACACTGTATTTTTTACTGGGTTTTCCCGTAAACCTACAACTTCTCTAATTAAAACAAATTAAAACAAAAAACAAAAAAACAGAAACAGATGTGGTTCAAGAGATTGGGCTCTCATCTACCATATAGGAGGTGCAGGGTTCGATTCCTGGCACCTCTGGTGAAAGGCAAGCTGGCCCATGTGGCAAGCTGGCCTAAGCAGAGAGCTGGCCCGTGCAGGACAGCTGGCGCAGCAAGATGACGCAACAAAAAGAGACACAGAGGAAAGGTAGCAAGAGATTGAGTGCCTCTCTCCCACTCCGGAAGGCCCCAGGATCGGTTCCTGGTGCCGCCTAAAGAGAAGACAAGCAGACAAAATGGAACACACAAAGAGCAGACAGCGAGTGCAAAACAAAGAGGGGAGGCAGGGAGAAAGAAATAAATCTTAAAAAAAAAAAAAAAAAAGAGTGGATGATAGTTTGCCAACTCCTAGTCTAATGCAGTGATTTCCAGATTGAATTGTGCATCAGAATCACCTGGAAAGCTTGATAACACATAGCTTGCTGGGCTCTGCCCCTGGAGTTCTGACTAAGAATTTGCATTTCTACCAAGTTCTGGGGCAATGCTGATGCCGCTAGTATGGTGTCCCATGGTCTGATGGCTCAAAAACCTTGCTGACTGAAACCACAGTGATCAGTATGTTTTACACCAGCACCCAATACATACATATCCATCTACTTAAATGAAACAAGATTGCCAAAACAATGCATACTGCATTCAGGGTACTGATTTTTCTATTCTGTTCTGTTTTTTAAAAATGTTTATTATAACTCGGTTTCACAATCCACTAAGGGGTTGTAACCTGCAATCTGAGAAACACTGATGTGGTTCTAACTTCCGCACCTCTGGTCATTCGGTCTTAGCTTGACCAATTTCTGAAATGAAGAACTTCCAACCTCACAGGGCAATTCTCAATGCCAGGCAGAACACTACTCCTTATACTGAACTGAAATCAACCTTTGATGATGGTCACTGGTGGGTCCTAATTTTGCCCCCTGGGTCTAACAAGAGTATGCTTAATCCTCTTTCCAATGAAGAGCCTTCAAAATATCTGAAGACAGCTAATGCATCTCTCTCCTCCCCAAATATTCTCTTCTCCAGGGTGCACACACATTCCTTATTTATCTTTTTCAGGGAGCTTTCCTTGACATCTCCCCTCTTCAATACTTTCAACAGAACTTTATTTATACCTCAATGACACCACTTATCATGGTACTGCAAATAGCTATTTAACATGACTGTCTCCCTCATTAGCCCAACAGGCAGGAACTATGTTCTAGTCATTTCAATATCCCCAGCACCTGGTTTAGGTCATGGCATAGCATGTAAAGTTGAATCAATGAACTGTTCGTGGGCATAACAGTAAAGTGTCTTTGATGGTAGCAAGGCAAAACACCTGGTATTAGTGTGCTGAAGAGATGCATTAAATTGCTAAATTAGGAGTAACTTAATAGTATTACTTGTCCTTGTACTTGGGTACCTTTGTGTTAGTAAGATTGCAGAAGGGCCTTTATTTTAAGGAAAAAGAATGGTCTCATGACTGGAGTCAGGTCTCACAGACTTGGCCGAGTAGAGAAAAGTGGGCTTTCTCTCCTGGACACATACAGATGGAAACAGGCAAAGTAAATGGCTGCAGGTGTACACCACGGTTGTGAAGTCAGAAAAAGCATCCAGAATGTGGACTTAAATGTCAAGGGCAAAAATAAATCCCCTCAGTTTCAGCACCACATGGAAAAGAGCAGTTTACATGACTGTTCACTCAGCTGTCTCAAGACAATTTTCTGGAGGCTTCACGTAAAGGTCAGCAACTTGAAAATACCAGACTAGTGATTCCTGACTTATCCAAAAGAAAGAATCCCTTTTCTATGTCAAAAAATTTCTCATAATGGAAACCATACTTTTTTGTTTTAAATGTCCATTGATTGAAAAGACAAATAAACCAATATGGGCTGGGAACCACTGTCCTATCAAAACTATTCTCTGAGCATTTATATTCAGGTTTGATGAAATTTTGTCATTTTGTTTACCTTGCATGATACACTCCTTTTCCCAAGCTGTTTCACAGAGTGGGGGTGGTGTGATGAGAATAACTCTATTTTCAGGGATGTCCACAGACTTCAGGTACTGCACCATGCTCTTTAAATTTGCAACATACTCATCCAGTGGAATGTGCTGCTTAGGATTCTCATCTGTTCGGGAAGAAGCCAAAAACTTCAGCTAAAATGTATATTTGCTTTTAAGTCATAATGACTAAAATTGATATACTTTTTTGCAAATGCATTTGGCTCATGTCATTGGGGGACTCTTTAGCACCAAGGACAGAAACACAAGTGGAAAAGAATTTAAAATATAAAGTTCCTCATTAAAAGACTTCAGAGCATTTTGCTATGAGCCTTTTGAGTACTCCTGAATTTTCTTCTCTAGTGGCCAACATGGAATTAATCTATTAGGCTGAATTTGTGATGAAAATAAAGAGCCCAGGAGGCAGAGCGTCACGGCCCAGGCTCTAATCCTGGCTCTGTCACTGACTAGTCACATAGCCTTAGGTAAATACTGAACCATTCTGTACGTTAGTTTCCTCGTTGGCAAGCTGAGGACAGTAGGTTATACCTCATAGGGTCATTGTGAAAATTAAATTAGGTGAGTGTGTAAAGCACTCAGAGTAGGGTGCTTTCCACAAAGTAAGCACTCAAGAAATCTCCACTATTGCTACTACTATTGTTACTGCAAAGGGTTATTTTTAAGATGGGCTCACAAGATAGGTATTACAAGGCTCACTGCAGATCACTCGCAAACCATCTGTTAAAATTAAAATCACCCATTATCCCACCACCAAAACCACTGATGGCATTTGGATGTATTTCTTTCTGGTCTTTCCATGTAGATATGTATGCCTTTTATATATTATTTTTTAATTGGGATCACAATGAATCTACATGGCTTTATATTCTGTTTCCGTCCCTACATATAAACTTTTCTGTCCATAAATAATCCTCAAAATTTACTAATGGCTGCACAATACTTTTTTGTAGGGTAGCCATAATTGATATTTCTATTTCCTTACTATGCAGTATTCTGTTTGCTATAATAAATGACACTGCATATGAATCTTTGCACATTTATCTTTGACTACATTACTGAATATTTCCTTAGGCTGGATTTTTAGGTGAGGGAAGGCTCTTGATGCATACTGCCAAACATCTTTCCAGAAAGATTATATCAAGATATTCTTGAACTTGCGGGAAGATGGTAGACTAGAAAGACACAGGACTCTCTTCTCTCCCAGAAAAATAGCTAGAGGACAGGCAAAAGGAGCCTGGAAAAAATCTTCTAGGGTTTAGGACACCAGGGGAAAGCCTGACACCACCCACAAGAGAGGGACAAAGGAAAACAATAGCAATGGCAAAACTGTGAGTTGGCTGGGTGGGGCTGCGCTATTGTTTTGCTTTAGGAGCCAGCGCCAGACTAAAGAGATTCAAGACTAAATAATAAAGAGATCAAGGAAGTGATCTGCCCTCTCAATCTCCCTCTATACTAAGGCTGGAGAACTGTCTCTTAGAAAGTTTGATTACAAGGCTCTTAGCCTCCAGGCAAGAACCTATATCACACTGATTCAGTCTATGCTGCAGCAAATACACTCCCACCAGGCAATGAACTGAGCACGCCAGCTGCTGGCAGACTAAGGAAGTGCGTGTGAAGAATTAAAAGTAAATAGAGGGGGGATGTGGCTCAACTGGTTGGGCGTCCGTCTACGATATGGAGGGACCTGGGTTCAGTCCCCGGGACCTCCCGGTAAAATTAAAAATATATATATATAGAAGGCACATGGGCTGCCAGGCTGTGTGTGTCGGTGAGCTGCCAGGCCCTGGGAGCCATGCAGCAAGATGATGACCTAACAGGAGAGAGACGCAGGGGAGAGACAAGACGAGATGCTCCGAAAGCTCCAGAAACCAGGAACCGAGGCGGCGCAGGTGGCAGAACAACTCTCTCCTACATCGGAGGTCTCCAGGATTGAATCCTGGTGAAGACTGGAGGAGGAGGATGAGAAGAGATGGCAGGAAACAGACACAGAGAATTGCCCAGCAAATGGACACAAAAACAGCAAAAATTGGGGGAGTGTAAAAGTGCATAAAAGTAAATAAATAAATAAATCCTCAAAAAAATGTATAGGGGAGGAAGATACGGACTATAGTTAGTAGTAATACTTTGATGATACTCTTTCATAATTTGTTAACAAATGTTTCACAACAATGAAAAGTATTTGTGGTGGGGTGATGTATGGGAGCCCTGTATGATGTTATGCATGTTTGTTTTATAAGTTCACAATGTTTACTGAACACTTATAGTTTATGTATGTTCATGTATGAATGATATACTTCAATAAATTGTTTTAAAAAAATGATAAATGAGATCAAGACGACTCTGAGCGAGCACAAAGAAGAATATGAAAACCTGAATAGAAAAGCAAAAGAGCTCATGGGAATGAAAGGCACAATAGGTGAGATAAAAAACACATTAGAGGAAAGTGGATATGGCTCAAGCAACTGAGCTGCCGCGTACCATATGGGAGGTCCCGGGATCAGATCCCAGTGGAGAAGAGGAGCAAGACAATGAGCTGGCACGACGGGCTGGCATAGTGAGCTGACACAACAAGAAGCACAAAGAAGAAACACAATGAAAGAGACAACAAAGCAGGAAGCTGATGTGGCTCAAGCGATTGAGTGCCTCTGTCCCACGAGAGGTCCCAGTTTCAGTTCCTGGTGCCTCCCGAGAAAACAAAAACAATCCACAAGCAAGACATAAAAAAAAAAACCAACTCAGGGAAGCCAATGTGGCTCAGTGGTTGAGCAACGGCTTCCCTCACACGAGGTCCCAGGTTCATTCTCAGGCCCCTGGTACCTCAAAAAAAGAAAAAAGAAAAAAAAAGGATATAGGCTGAAAGAATGGATAAAAACAAAACAAAACATGAGCTATAGATATGCTGCTTATAAGAGACTCACTTTAGACCCAAGGATATAAACTGGCTGAAAGTGAAAGGTTGGAAAAAGATACTCCACGCAAATAGTAACCAAAAATGAGCAGGGGTAGCTATATTAATATTCGAAAAAACAGACTTCAAATGCAAAAATGCTGTAAGATACTGAAGGCCATTATATATTAATAAAAGGGACAATAACCAGGAATATATAGTAGTCATAAATATCTATGCACCTAACCAGGGTGCCCCAAAATACATGAGGTAAACTCAGAAAAATGAAGGGAGAAACAGACATCTCTACAGTAGTCACTGGAGACTTCAACGCCCCACTCACATCATTAGATAAAACAACTAGACAGAAGATCAACAAGGAAACAGAGAACTTGAACAACATGATAAATGAGTTAGACCTAACAGACATAAACAGAATATTGCACCCAAACTCAGTGAGTTATACATTCTTCTTAAGTACCCAAGGATCTTTCTCCAGGATAGACCACATGTTAGGTCACAATTGCACCTCTCAAGAAATAAAAAAAAGACTGAAATTATACAATTATACATAATGGAAGAAACTGGAAATCAATAATAGTCAGCAAAGAGGTAAATCTGCAAATGTGTGGAGGCTGAAAAATACACTCCTAAATAATCAGTGGGTCAAAGAAGAAATTGCAAGTGAAATCAGTAAATATATCAAGACAAATGAAAACGAGAATATAACTTATCAAAACTTATGGGAGGTGAAATGGATGTGGCTCAAGCAGTCGGAAGCCCACCTACCACATGGGAGGTCCCGGATTGGGATCCTGGTGCCTCCTAAGGAAGAGGAGAAAGACAGTGAGCTGGCACAACAAGAACACGCCACGAGATGACACAATGAGAAAACCCAATGAGAGACACAACAAGTAGGGAGCAGAGGTGACTACAGTGATTAGGCGCCTCCCTCCCACATGGGAAGTCCCGAGTTCAGTTCCCAGTGCCTCCTAAAAAGATGAGTAGACACCAAGAGCACACAACAAACAGACACAGAGGACAGACAGCAAGCGCAAACAACAGGTGTGTGTGTGTGTGTGGGGGGAATAAATAAATCTTAAAAAAAAAAAAAAAAAAAAAATTATGGGATACAGTGAAGGCAGTCTTGAGAGGGAAATTTATAGCCCTAAATGCCTATATTAAAAAAGAGAAGACATTATTGAGTACTTCTGGCAAGATGGCAGACTAGTAAGACACGGGAATCTCTTCTCCAGAAAAATAGCTAGAGGACAGGCTGAAACAGCCCTGAGAAAGATCTTCTAGAGTTTACGACAGCAGGTGAAGGCTGCACACCACCCAGAGGAGAGAGGGACAAAAGAGGGAAATCGCTAGGACAGTGAGTTGGAACCAGCAGCGACTGCTGCTGCCGGCACCCTCCCCCACACTCTTTAGAATTCTGGGGCCTCTGGACCTGCAACTACAGACAAAGGGGGCTCCAGGGATCTACCACTCCAGGAAAGGGGAGAGAGAGGGACACAGCCTTATGCTGACTCAGGTTCTGACCCGCAAATTTGGGCTGTGAAGCCCCACGGAGCCTTCCACACAGTGGTTTGTCCTGGGAGCCTATGAAGGACTGGAGAAATCCAACCTTCACATTCTCCCTCTCTTCTAGCCTGGACTAATTGTTGAGGACTCCAGAGGAGAGGGGAGAGAGAGCATGGGGCTGACTCAGCTTTAGACAGGTTTGGTTTCCCTTGTCCTGAGAGCTCTTCCAGGCTGGGTGGGGCTGCATCATTGTTTGCCTTGGAGCCTGCAAGGGACTAAAGATATACAAACCTCCCAATCTCCTCCTCTACTAACAGGGACTGATTGCTGAGGACTCAGGGGAGTGGAAATATTTCCTAGCTGGGAAAAGGGAGGGGGCTGCCAGAGAAGACTGGAGAACTGTCTCAGAAAGTTTGAATTACAAGGCTCTTAGCCCCCAGACAGGAAGCTCCATCACATTGATCTGGTCTGTGTCACAACAAATACACTCCGACCAGGCACTGAATTGAGAGCTGCCAAAAAGCGCCATCTCCTGGCAGACCAAGGAAGTGCACATAAGAAAATTAAAAATAAGTAGGAGAGGCTTTTCCTGGCCTCTATAGTCTCCCTAGTCTTCCCTAGGAAGTGAATCTACAACCAATTACTGCGTCCAGTACCCAGTTTTGAGCAACCAGCAGGACAATCCTAACAATCCAGGTTGAGCCAAAAATCAAAGAGCTGTGGTAACTCACAGCCTCCTGCCACTAAATCCCTATAAAAGAGAAAGAGATTGAGCATATGAGGAAACTACATCTTAACAAGATACCTAAACACCAGCAAAAATTAAGAGGCATGCTAAGAAAATAGAAGACATGGCCCAAGAAAAGGAATACATCAAAGTCCCAGAAGAGATGCAGAATTGGAGAGAACTAATCAGCGAGATGAGCACAAATTTCCAAAATCAAATCAATGAGATGAAAGACAATATAGTTAAAGAGATAAATGACATCAAGAAGACACTGAGCGGATGCAAAGAAGAATATGAAATCCTGAACAGAAAAGTAACGGAGTTCATGGGAAAGAAAGACACGATAGGTGAGGTCAAAAACAATTTGAGAGGGAAGCGGCTGTGGCTCAATCAGTAGGGCTCCCGTTTACCATATGGGAGGCCCCGGGTCCGGTTCCTGGGGCCTCCTGGTGAAGGCAGGCCCGCCCGCATGGCGTGGTTGGCTGACCCAGCAAGCACAAGCAGCAAGGGGGGGATAAATGAATAAATAAATAATATCTTTAAAAAAAAAAAAAAAAAAACAATTTGAGGCATACAACAGCAGACTAGAAATGATAGAAGAATAAGTGATATTGAAGACAGAGCAGCTAAAATTGAAGGAAGAAAAGAACAGAGAGAGAAAAGAATGGAAAAACTTGAGCAGGGGCTCAGAGAGTTGAATGACAACACAAAATACGACAACATACATGTCATGGGAGTTCCAGAAGGGGAAGAGAAGAGAAAAGGGGCAGAAAGAGTATTTGAGGAAATAATAGCTGAAAATTTCCCTACTCTCATAAAAGAAATGAACATACATGTCCAAGAACCACACTGTACCCCAATCAGAATAAATCCAAATAGACCTACGCCAAGACACATACTACTCAGAATGTCAAATATTAAAGATAAAGAGAAAATTCTTAGAGCAGCAAGAGAGAAGCAAACAATCATGTACAAGGGACGTCCAGTAAAACTTAGTGCAGATTTCTCTTCAGAAACCATGGAGGCAAAAAGACAGTGGTATGACACAATCAGAGAACTGAAGAGAAAAACTGACAGCAGAGAATTCTTTATCTTGCTAACTGTTCTTCAAATATGAAGGTGAGTATAAAATATTCACAAACAAACAGAAACTAAGAGAGTTTGCAAAAAAGAATCCACCTTTGCAGGAAATATTAAAGGAAGCCTTAGAACCTGAAAGAAAAAGACAGGAGAGAGGCTTGGAAGAGAGTATAGAAGAAAGAAAAGCAGAAAGGATAACCAAAAGAGTAAGAAGAGAGAAAAAAACAAGATGACAAATGAAAACCAAGGAATAAAATGGAGGAAATAATAGTGCATTTACAGTAATATCATTGAATGTGAATGGATTAAACTCCCCTATCAAAAGATCCAGGCTGACAGAATGGATAAAATACATGAGCCATCCATATGCTACTTACAAGAAACTCACCTCATACCCAGGGATACAAACCGGCTGAAAGTGAAAGGTTAGAAAAAGATACTCCATGTGAATAGTAACCAGAAAGAGCAGAGGTAGCTATACTAATATTATAAAAAACAGACTTTTAATGCAAAAAAGTTATAAGGGATACAGAAGGTCATAATATATTAATAAAAGGGATGATCCTCCAGGAAGATATAACAGTCATAAATATCTATGTACCTAACCATGGTGCCCCAAAATATATGAGACAAACTCTGGCAAAACTGAAGGGAGAAATAGACATTTCTACAATAATCGTTGGAGACTTCAACACCCCTCTCACATCATTAGATAGAACAACTAGACAGAAGATCAACAAGGAAACAGAGAACTTGAACAATATGATAAACAAGTTAGACCTAACAGACATATACAGAACACTGCATCCAAACTCAGCGGGTTATACATTCTTCTCAAGTGCCCATGGATCTTTCTCCAGGATAGACCACATGTTAGGTCACAAGGCAGCTCTCAATAAATAAAAAAAGATTGAAATTATACAAAGCACCTTCTCAGATCATAATGGAATGAAACTAGAAATCAATAAAAGACAGAAAAAAAGGAAATTTGCAAATGTGTGGAGACTTACAAGACACTGGTAAATAATCGGTGGGTCAAAGAAGAAATTGCAAGTGAAATTAGTAAATATATTGAGACAAATGAAAACGAGAACACAACGTATCAAAACTTATGGGATACCGCGAAGGCAGTCTTGAGAGGGAAATTTACAGCCCTAAATGCCTATATTAAAAAACAAGAAAGAGCTAAACTCAAATATTTAACTGAACAACTAGAGAAACTAGAAAAAGAACAGCAAAACCAATCCCAAAGCAAGCAGAAGGAAAGAAATAATAAAGATTAGAGCAGAAATAAATGAAAATAAGAACAGAAAAACAATAGAGAAAATCAACAAAAACAAAAGCTGGTTCTTTGAGAAGATCAATAAAATTGACAAACCACTAGCTAGACTAACAAAAAAAGAGAGAAGATGCAAATAAATACAATCAGAAATGAAAGGGCGGAAGTTACAAATGATCTCACAGAAATAAAAAGAATCATAAGAGGGTATTATGAGAAACTAATACCAAAGCCAGATAAAGATTCCACAAGAAAAGAAAATTACAGACCAATCTCTCTGATGAACATAGATGTAAAATTTCTCAACAAAATACTTGCAAATCGAATCCAACAGCACATCAAAAGACTTATATATCATGACCAAGTGGGATTTATTCCTGGCATGCAAGGCTGGTTCAACATAAGAAAATCAATCAATGTAATACACCACATTAACAAATTGAAGGGAAAAAACCACATGATCATCTCAATAGATGTAGAAAAAGCATTCGACAAAATCCAGCATCCTTTTTTGATGAAAACACTTCAAAAGATAGGAACAAAAGGAAAATTCCTCAATATGATAAAAGGCATATATGAAAAACCCACAGCCAACATCATACTCACAGTGGGGAAAGGTTGAAAGCATTCCCCCTAAGATCAGAAACACGACAAGGATGCCCACTGTCACCATTGTTATTCAACATTGTACTAGAAGTTCTAGCTAGGGCAATTAGACAAGACAAAAAAAAAAAATTAAAGGCGTCCAAATAGGAAAAGAGGAAGTAAAACTCTCACTGTTTGCGGATGACATGATCCTGTATTTAGAAAATCCTGAAGTATCCACAACAAAGCTACTTGAACTAATAAATGAGTTCAGCAAAGTAGCAGGATACAAGATCAACACGCAAAAATCAGTAATGTTTTTGTACACTAGTACTGAACAACCTGAGGAGGAAATCAGGAGGAAAATTCCATTTTCAATAGCAACAAAAAGACTCAAATACCTAGGAGTTAATTTAACCAAGGAAGTACAGGACCTATATGCAGAAAACTACAAAACAATGCTAAAAGAAATTTAAAAAGACCTAAACAAATGGAAAGATATTCTGTGTTCATGGATTGGAAGAATAAATATCGTGAAGATGTCAATCTTGCCCAAACTGAGCTGAAGCCTGTCCTGTCCCAGGGGTAACCTGCTTACATCTGGACTTCAGAATCTGGCACACAACAAAAGTGCCTGGCATCCACTACTGCTGCCTTTCATTTATAATAATAGCCCTTCCATCTGGCAGTGGGGGAAGAATACACTCTTGACATTCTTGTCTCCTGCTTTAGAATGCTGGTGTGTATCTATCATGTATGCAATACTTTCCCCCCTTTCGTTTTGCTAACCAAAGAACATATATTTTACTGTCAGTTATCTCAACTCTTGAATCCATGTGGCATTTTCTCTGTCCTGCTACTTCTTTTGGCCTTCTCATCTACCTTCTCTTTTTCAACAATGATGGACATGAATTGGATATTTAAAGTTCATTGAAAACCATCTTCCTTTTAGCAGTAAAGAAAAATTAGCAAAGAAAGTCTGAATGGCCTCTGACCTTTGTATGTGAAAATGGGATAGCACAATTTTTAGAATTAAGCGCAAAAACAAGGACTCTGCAAATTTTTGTTCTGTGACTCTCCTGGTATTGTAATTGGTTATTGACAACTGTCATCATGAAATAATCTCTGAATCATAAGATAAATAAACTAGCATATGAATAAAAAAAAAAAAAAACTTGCCCAAACTGATTTATAGATTCAATGCAATACCAATCAAAATCCCAACAGCTTATTTAACAGAATGAGAGAAGGCAATTACCAAATTCATCTGGAAGGGTAAGTGCACCCGAATAGCCAAAAGTATTCTAAAAAAGAAGAGCAATGTGGGAGGAATTTCACTGCCTGACCTTGAAACATATTACAAAGCTACAGTGGTCAAAACAGCATGGTACTGGTATAAAGACAGACACATCGATCAGTGGAACAGAATTGAGAACCCAGAAATAAACCCTCACCTACACAGTCAACTGGTTTTTGACAAACCTATCAAGTCCATGTTAATGGGACAAAACAGTCTCTTCAACAAATGGTGCTGGGAGAACTGGATCTCTATAACCAAAAGAATGAAAGAGGACCTCTATCTCACCTCCTATACAAGCATCAACTCAAAATGGATCAAAGATCTAAATATAAAAGCCAGGAACATAGGGGAAGCGGCTGTGGCTCAATCAGTAGGGCTCCCGTTTGCCAGATGGGGGGCCCCGGGTTCGGTTCCCGGGGCCTCCTGGTGGGGGCGGGCCCGCCCGCGCGGCGTGGTTGGCTGACCCAGTGAGCACAAGCAGCAAGGGGGTGACAAATGAATAAATAAATAAAATCTTTAAAAAAAAAAAAAAAAAAA
>JAKSZT010054462.1:19780896-19795478 GCA_026826555.1 Tolypeutes matacus | reverse complement strand
AAAAAAAAAAAAAAAAAAAAAAAGCCAGGAACATAAAACTACTAGAAGAAAATGTAGGGAAACATCTTAAAGACCTTGCAGTAGGTGGTGGTTTCCTGGACCTTACACCCAAAGCACATGCAACAAAAGAAAAAATAGATAAATGGGACCTCCTCAAAATTAACACTTTTGCACGTCAAAGGACTTTGTCAGAGGCAAAAGTTGAAAAGGCAGCCAACTCAATGGGAAAAAATATTTGGAAATCACATATCTGATAAGGGTTTAATATCCAGGATATATAAAGAAATGTTACAACTCAACAATAAAAAGACAAACAACCCAATTAAAAAATGGGCAAAAGACTTGAATAGACATCTCTCCAAAGAAGAAATACAAATAGCAAAAAAACACATGAAAAAACGCTCAACATCACTCATGATTAGGGAAATGCAAATCAAAACTACAATGAGACATCATTTCATACCTATCAGAATGGCCACTATTAAAAAGACAGAGAACTACAAGTGTTGAAGAGACAGGAACACTGTCTTCCTATTCAACAGTGAATATACTGTTGTTGAGAATGTAAATGGTACAGCCACTGTGGAGGACTGTGTGACATTTTCTAAAAAAGTTGAATATAGATTTGCCATGTGACCCTGCAGTACTACTCACTACTGGTATATTCCCAGAAGAACTGAGAGCAGTAACACAAACACACATCTGCACACCGATGTTCATTGCGGTGCTATCCACGATTATCAAGTTTGGAAACAACCCAGGTGTCCATCAACCAATGAACGGATAAACTGTGGAATATTCACATGATGGAACATTATGCAGCTTTAAGAAGAAATGAAGTCGTAAAGTATATGACAACATGGATGAACCTGGAGGACATTATGGAGAGTGAAGTCAGACACAAAAGGACAAACACTGTACGACCGCGCAACTATGAACTAAATATATTGTGTAACATTTTGTTTGATTCCATTTATATAAAATGTAAATATAAATCAATTTATAAAGGTGAAATTAGATTAGTGGTTATGTAGGGCTGCAGAAGGGGTGTGGAGTTTTTCGTTTTGGAGTAATAGAATGAGGGGAGCCGATGTAGCTCAATGCTTTGAGTGCCTGATTCCATTGTACTAGGTCCTGGGTTCAATCCCCAGTACCTCCTTGAAAAAAAAAAAGTTTAAACTAATGGAGTAATAGAATGGTTCTAAAATGTTTTGTGATGATGACTGCACAAAATTGAAATTATATTAAAAGCTACTTTGGATAGATCATATGGTATGTGAATATATCTCAATAAAATTGCTGAATAAATAAATAATTGTACAACAATAGCCAGAAATAGCAGCTATGTACAGCAGGGGAAACAGAGAGAGAGAGAGGTGAAGAATGCTGTTTACTTGTTTGCCTGTTTTTTGCTTATTATTATTGAAATAATGAAAATGCTCTAATGACTGACGTGATGACTGCACAACAATGTGATTATACCAAAAACTATTCATTGTATACTTTGGATGAAATGGATGCCTTACTAATATGTACCAATAAAACTGATTTGTTTAACAAAAAAGATATTCTCCCACCAGCAATATAAGAGTTATCTTATTCCAGACTTATCATCTGTAAGTATTATTGCTTAAGATTGTTTTTTGAGTTGAAAATACAAAAATACCTTGACTTTTTTTTTTTTTAAATAACTGAAGTTTTCACACATTTTCACACATGTATTAGTGGCTAAATTTCTCCTTTTGTGAATTATATGTTCCTGTCCTTCACCCATTTTTCTATTGGAGTATTTTTTTTTTTAATTGATTTCTACATTAATGACATTAACCTTTTATTTCTTTCCATTTTCATTGCTACAAATGTTTTCTTCAGTGTCATTTTCTTTTCTTGTTTAGTCTTTTTTTTTAATAGAAATGATCTTTTATTTCATAAACCTATTTATTCCTTTGCAACCCCCTCTATTGTTTTTATGCTTAGAAAGTGTTTTTTTTCTTGCCCTAAATTCTGTAAAAATTCACCTTTAAAAAAAAATCTTATATTTTGGAGTTTTCTTCCTTACATTTAATTATGTACATTCATTTAGAATTTGTTTGGTGCAAGATGTAAAGTAAAGACCTGACTTCAATTTTTTCCAAGTAGCTAACGTGCACTTTGTAGTACAGTTAGCGCTGTGCTTTCCTATACCACTGGTTTCCCCTGGAATGTTCCGCAGTGTGTCTATATAAAGCAGACTCTCTGGAACTGGTTCTGTGACAGAAGTGGGAACACGGAAGAAACCTCAGGAAGCTGATACTCAACTTTTCAAAATGTGAATTTTTTCCTTGGTACCCTGCAGAAGGCTCTTTTATGAATAGGAAGAGAGGAGGGAGAGGCCTGTACTTAGCCAGCTTTTCCACTGGTCACAGCAGCAATTCTCCAGGAAACAAGCAGACATGTCTCGTTTTCAAAATCCATATACAGCATCATCCAGAATTTAAGCATACACCTGATTCAGGATCTGTGCAGCCCTGAAACACTTTTTAGTCACATGATTCAAATTTTAAGGTATACAATTCGAGCCCTTTAAGGCCAATTTCATCAACATAAAAATGTTTCAAATTTTAGGTCTGCCAGCAATTCAGGGCACGTAGGAAAAGGAGTAGGGATAAAATAAAATGCCACTGAAGTCAGAAGAAATACATACATGAGAACTCATTACAAGCTTTATAAAATTTTATCTATTGGGAGATAATCAAACAGTGGAAAAAACTGTCTATATTTAATTTAAGTTTACCATAAAGTAAAAATGATTAGAAACGAGCTAGAAAAACAAGAACAAAGTCTTTACCTTTTAAAGCACTGTCATTAGCACCAAAGAAAATTGTAACTGCTACAGGGCTGTCCAGATTGTTACTTTTCCTGATTAGTCTTGGAAGGATAATTTTGGCCCATCTGGTATTGTAACCTGAAAATCCACGATTCAGAACATCACATTTTCTGAAATGAAAAGTTTAGAAAGAAGATAACTTGTGGGCAAAGGACTCATTTAGCCAATCTTTAATAAAGCTGATTGTTACGTGACTCTGATTCAGCCCCAGGTTTTACTTTGATAAGAGCAATAAAATAGTTGAAACATGCTCTTCATACTTTAGCTACAGAACATGCAGGTAAATGCATCATATTTTCCAATGAGAGAGGCTATGAATAATTACGTACAAAGGGGCTCTGATTTATTTTCCAGGCTAATTTCATGGATGGTACAAGGGATTTTTTTTTTTTTTTTTTTTTTTTTTTTTTAAATAAAAATATGGATCCCTTCACAAATTCACTTGTCTTCCTTGCACAGGGGCCATACTAGTCTTTTCTATCATTCCAATTTTAGTATATGTGCTGCTAAAGTGAGTGCCAGGGTAAGCTTTTAAAATGGAGTTTAGAACAGATTTTAATCTGAGCAAGTATCTTACACAGAAAGTCATCAATGAGCTGGAACTCAAATGTAATAATGATTTAGTTTAGGGTAACTGTACAGAATTTTTTTTGAGACTTTTGGTTTTATTCAATAATTTCAGGAAATACATTGGTTGTGTTTTAGTTTAAACTAGTTCATTAACAGGCAGGTTTCCTTCTTAAAATTATTAGTTTGATATACACTACAGTATGGCACAATAATGCAAACAAGGATCCTGAGCCAGGTTGCCTGAGTTTGTATCCCAGTTCCATTCCTTACTAGCTGTGTGAAATTAAGTATGTTATTTTGCTTTCTTATATGTAAAGCGAGGATAATCAAAGTTCAGGACCAACTAGATAACATATTTAAAACACCCAATACGGGAAGCGGCTGTGGCTCAATCAGTAGGGCTCCCGTTTACCATATGGGAGGCCCCGGGTTCAGTTCCCGGGGCCTCCTGGTGAAGGCAAGCCCGCCCGCACGGCGTGGTTAGCTGACCCAGCGAGCACAAGTAGCAAGGGGGGGTATAAATGAATAAATAAATAAAAAATCTTAAAAAAAAAAAAAAAAAAAAAAACAAACAAACAAAAAACACCCAATACAATACCAGTTATTACTTTAGTAATCTTCGTAAAATGACATCATCTGGAATTTGCCTCACGGTGGGGACTATAGACGAGTGATGGGTACATGAATTTATTATAATGTACCCTTTGCTTTTGAAGGTGTTTGAAGCTGTCCATAATAAAAATAAAAAAATAAAAAAAAAAAAAAAATCTTGGGGTTCAATTTGTGGTTAGGAAAATTACTGTAGTTCCTTTTGATGGATGGTTCAAATACCTACACTACATATAAGCAATTAAAGAGAGAGACGAGGGCACCAAGGAATAACTCTACAGACTACAATGCCAGGCTCCTAATTCCAAAGTGAGCAGTAGGAGGGGTCTCATTTTTATACAATTCTGAAAGCTTTCAGGAAGCATGTATAAATCTCAGGAATAACAAAGAAAAAAAATCCAGCCATATTTATTTCTAAGAGAAATTCTTAGTGTTTTTAACTGTAATCATTATCATAAAAAGCTGACTAGCAATTTTTAAGATTCCAGTCACTTACAAAACTCTAAAATGGTATACACTAGAATTTGACAAGGTGAATCTGTCTTATATCCATCCAATTGGTTTAGCCACCCAGCACTTAAAAAAAAAAAAAGGCAAAACAGCTTCATCCCCAAAACTGGCACAGTGGTACAAGGTCTGGACTTCACTCTATCCTTGACTGCAAAAACCATTTACTTCAGTTCTCTGAGCCTCAGTCTACCCAACTGTGAAAGATAGACATTAATACCTAATCTGTTAGGCTGTATGAAGATGAAAAGCAGTAAATGTAATGGCCAGACACATATAAGGAGCTCAATAAATGGCAGATATTATAGGTTTTTGTGTTTTTTAAAACATATTATTATAAGGCTGTCTCTTAATCAAGACCAGGAAAAAAGTTCTAGAGAAGCCTCAGGTTGAAAATGGTAAGATAGGGGAAGCGGCTGTGGCTCAATCAGTGGGGCTCCCGTTTACCATATGGGAGGCCCCAGGTTCGGTTCCCGGGGCCTCCTGGTGGGGGCGGGCCCGCCCGCACGGCGTGGTTAGCTGACCCAGCGAGCACAAGCAGCAAGGGGGGGATAAATGAATAAATAAATAAAATCTTAAAAAAAAAAAAAAAAAAGCAAGAACCATAAAGTTTCTAGAAACGGCGTGGTTGGCTGACCCTGCAGGGGGGGGATAGATGAATAAATAAATAAAATCTTTAAAAAAAAAAAAAAAAAGAAAGAAAATGGTAAGATAGCACATCTGAATTTCTCTTGGTTGAATAAAATGGTCAATAGTATCTAAGCTATCCAAAAGGATAAAGAAACTGGAAATTAAGAGGGCTTTACATAAATTCATGAATAAGAGGCATTTAAGTTAAGATGAGAATGGAAAAAAACTAAGAATTAACTAAGGATTCCTTCGAAAACATCCAACTTCTTTAAGACTGCCTTCCAGAAAGAATGACAGTTAGGTTATTTCATAAGGGCACATCTTTAAAAGCAAACAGCCAAAGCTCTTAAAAACTGAAAAAGTTGAGTTATTCAACTCCTTTAAACCAAGTATTTTTGGTTAAAAAAATAATGTGGATAAGGCTAAAATATATACAGGGTGGCCACAAAATGTAGAAATGCAGATGCTGTTATTTAATTTATTTACATATGAAAGATGTCCTTGATAATATTATGAATAGGTGCTATTTTTCCAGACTTTATGATGATCCTGTAGCTGAAGAGGATAATAAAGGAAATGTGACAAAATGTTAAAAATGGCTGAAGGTATACAAAGGGTATACACAAAGTTCTATTATTCTTGTAACTTTTCTGTAAGACATCTGTTTCAAAATAAAAAGTTAAAAATAAAGCTTAAAAATGGAATGGATTAAAAAAAATTTTAAATGCTTTTTGTAATAAAAAGCAGTAAAATTAAAATTAAAACTTAAAGATGTCATTGTAGGATAAGGACTGTCCACTAAATTATATATTTTAAAGTGTATATAGGCAGTGCACAGGGCTGTTACAGTAAGAGGCCCTTAATAACTTTCAAACTTGGAAATCAGATTAAATTAAAACACAGTAGTTCAGGGATGTGCAGATGGCTGAAGCAGAGTGCCTAGGTCTGCAAAAAATCACTCTAAATATTAACATATCTAAAGACTGACTGTAGCTCTGCCTACAGGTAGAACATGTGCTCAGTAAGCCAGTTTGAGTATTCCATTCTGTCTGATGGTACCATCTTTTGTTCAAATGCACAATTTTCATTTATAATAGCATCTCCTGAGCTTCATTGATATGTGTGTGCCTAGGAGAGAGGGAGGCATTCTCAATGCTTCTGAGCCCAGAGGCTGAGGGCAGACCCTGAATGGGGGTGAAATGTACCCAGGTAAGGCCTTCTGGTGAGGTCATCTAGCAGCCACGTAGTTGGGTGCTTTGTGCCTCAACAAGACGCTTTAGAAAAAAAGTTATATAAATAAGTCATTAACAGATTATATGATCTCTCTTTATCTTTTCTCAGAATTACTCTCAATTCTGAAAAGTAAGTGATCTTTAGCAATCATATCTATAAACCATCAATTCTAACAAGATTTAGAACTATGCAACAGTCATGTGTCTAAACATGTGAAACATTTGAAATGTCCAGAATTTTTCAGGCTATTTAATTATTTAGTTTGAACTGTGACATTATTTATTTGTTCATAAAAGGTTAATGGGCTAATTCAAGTTATTAGATTACTAAAAATAAAAGCTAATCCTTATTGAGCACTTTATGTTCCAGGCTCTGGACTAATCAAGTACACATTAGCTTATACAATTCTCCCAAACACCTTGTAGGCATTCCTGTTATCCCCAGAGATTGGGGCAAACAGGGGCTTTGGAGCCAGACCACTTGCCACTCATTAGCTGTGTGACCATGGGCAAATCATTTAACCTCTTTCCACCTTATTTTTCTTAGTTATAAAATAAGTAGGAGAATAATAAAAATACTCTATATTACAGGGTAAAGATTTAATGTGATAATACACATGGAGCACTTGGCACAGTGGCACATAATAAGCTTTCAATAAAAGTTAGCTATTATAATTTCCCCATCTCACAGAAGAGAAAATTAAAGAATAAAATCATGCTTCGGATTAAGTCCACCTAAATAGAGAAAGCATTTTGGAATTAAAAAAGAAATGAAAGTGAATTCTTTCATTTCTAGTCCGGGAATAAAAATGAAGGAGAAAGAAGTGAAGACGTTTTAAAAATGTAACTTAAAATGTATTTTCTTGGTGTGTTAATTATACTGATAATAAGCCCGCAGTGCATCCAGCTTATTACTCTTCTAAAGAAAGAAAACGCAAAACTTCTGCCAGGCAGTTTACTAATAACTCAAATGCTTGAGTATTCTGTTTTTAATGTGAAAAATATAATAGCTAATCCAGAACCTCTTGAATTAGACAGCTTCCCTTTTAATGGGTTCATTAGCATATGCCTAAATTTTTGACAAAACCCCAAATCATTACTATTTCTGATATATTTGATAAAAATGATTTGGGGGAAAAAACTTCTATCCCAAAATGAATCCAAATTGGAGTTAAGAATATACTGGGGGAAAAAAAAGAAAAAAAAAAAAAAGAATATTTTGGGGAGCAGATATAGCTCAAGTGGTTGAGCACCTGCTTCCCATGTATGAGGTCCCAGTTTCGATCCCCAGTACCTCCTAAAATCAAACAAACAAATATATATATATTGCTTTCTTTCAACTGAACTGCTCACTAATCATTTAAACCATACCCACCATACTAATAAGTGAAAAAGAACTTCAGTCTTTTTTAGATGGTGAATAGCCATATTTTTTAAATCCAAATTTCTATTTTTTTTGCAATTTTTCTGTTTTGATTTCACAAGGTGGCAAAATCCTTTGCACTGAACCCTGAGTGCCTGCCCTTCCTCCTCTGCTTCCCTCCCCTTGTCCTGAAAGGGAAGCAAAGATGAATAGAGGAATTTACAGTTGGAAAACGTCTGTATTGTTCACTTTTTCTCTTCCTGAGATACAATTTCATTTCCCATCAATAAAAACTCAAGTAGCAATCAAATTATTCTCACCTGACCAGCCTGTCAGCCAGTGATGCTCCCCAGCCACCCTGCTGAAAAGAAAACTGAAGAAGAGAAGCCCATTACTACTTATCAGTGTAGTTAAAACATTTTAGTGAAGGAGTTTAGATCAGCAACTCCCCTTTTGCTTTCTCTTTGCTCCTCCTGCCTTCTTCGCCTTCACCATCTGCTCAGGGGAGGTCATTTGAGGGATTACTGTACCTACACCTCAGCAGCACTCTAGAAATAAGGAATGTATTTTTCTTGTCTATAAATGGGATTTAAGCCAGTAATTTACATATTATTCACTGTTGCCTAGAAAAGCTACTTTAAAACACGACATACAATAAGAAAAAAGAGGGAAAAAATTTTTTAAAGGAAAATACAGAAAATAACAAACAAAAACCTACATACAAGAGATAAAATCAATGTTGTTCATTAGGAAATTAAGTCCATGCCAATACCTCTCAATAGCTGAGAGAATAAGAAAATTCATGGCTTTATTAATTACAGAATTCAAGGTGAACACTTTGAAATACCTTCCCCATGGAAATGGAAAGCCCTTATTGCCCCAGATTTCTAAAATTAATAGTAACAATTATTGGCATCGAAACAAACTGGTTTAGAAAGTCACATCTGACTGTTATAAAAATAAAGGAAATATAAGTAGTTTTAAAAATTTATTCCTTCCCTAAACTAAGAACATATATTTCCAATAATTTTTCCTTAATGTGAGCTGAAACGATCTTCGGTGTAAAGATCTTTTTCTACTGTATTCTTGGAGGCATTTCATTTTCAAGATCAGCCATTAATTGCCTAACTTGTTCCACCAGAGAAAGCACAGGGGTGAACTGGTTCAAAGCGTGCATGAAGGAAACCGGTTATACAAAAACTCTGCAGGAAGAGAATCAGCCATCAAGGTCTGTGCAGATAAGCGCCCCCGGAGACCCCTCCCCGGGTTAAAGCAGCAGGAGACTCAGGGTATGACACCAAGCACATATGACCGTCTGTGAGGGACTAAAAGCCACATTTCTTGAAAAAGAACAGCCATTGCCGAGGATGACACTAAAATGAAAACAGGTCATCTTAAAATCCGCGAAATCTGTGAAAAATGTCGCAAAATGGAAAGAGCAACGGAACTAAGCTGACTTTGGCTTTGTCACTCGGGCATGAACTGGACAAGTCACTTCACTTCCTACACCTGCTCTCACGTGTAAACCAAGGATGTATAACGCTAAATGAAAACGTGTGGAAGTACTGCCTAGACGATATCATTATTCCCAGCGATATTAATAACTAAATATAAGAACCACAGCCGGGAAATTACCAAGGGAACCTGGAGACGGCTGGTACTCAACGTTCATTAAAGCGTGTCGCGGGAGACAGGGGCTCGGATTGAGAGTGGGGAAACCCGGGCATTGTGGAGAATGGTGGCCTCTGGAGTCTCGTGACGAACAGACTGGACTGAGCGGGTAGAAGGGAGGTGGGGCGAGGAAGTGCGGGGAGCCAGGAGACTGAGACTTGAAACCGAGCCCGGGGTGGGTGGGCACCCCAAGAGCCGGCAGGAACCGGCGTAGCAGACGAGGCACAGACGCGCTGCCATCTGAGGGCCAGAGCAGGGACTGAGAGACCCGAGGGCTTGGCGGGCGGGCAACAGGGGGCGCACTCTAGGCTTCCCTGGGGAGCCCGGGGCGGTAGTACCTGCGTAATGGAGTCTCCGAAGAGCAATACACGAGGCCAGAATAGGTAGCTCCCGCAGCCCACAGCCATAGCTGCCATTGGCCGAGAGGCGAAGGCCAGGCCAACTGTTCCGGCAACTGCGGGGCGGGGCCAGACCGGATATCCGGCAGCAGCGGGGCAAGCCTAGGCCGGATATCCTGTGGGGATGGGAGGGGCGGCTTCCGGGCCTCTCCAGCTCAAAGCGCCTCTCCTGGGGTCCCATAAGCTCCAGTCCTTTGGCAGCTGTGAAGGGAGTGGGCCGACAGTCACTTAAATCATTGCCTCTTGGTAACCCCAGTTTTGTCCGTGACAAACAGCTCGCTCTCTGGCATTCCTTCAGTAGCTACCGCAGGGAGCTCTTCGTTCATCCAGAAGACGCGAGACGTGGCCGGGAAAGCCGGGCTCGGGTTTGCGGGAGTAAGACCACGTCTCCAGAACGAAGCGTCCAGACCTGCGCTCACCTTCAGTACCGAAATCTGGGCGAGGCGGAAGCGTACCTGGGTGCAGCAGAGTACCCCTCTCTTCGCCCCTCTTGTCATCACCGTGTCATCTGTCAATTTTCCCAACGAAAAAGAACCCTGAAAAGACAGCGACTTGGCGCCGCCGTCAAATCTGACATCACATAGGACCTGAAGGCTATTTCTAAAAACAGCTTCAGATGTGTTTCAGCAAATGGCAGTAGTGTGAAATAAGGTGCGGGAGGGAAGTACTTCGAAGGGAAGTCATCATATAATCATCTATTATTTAAAAGAGTTTACTCATTTATGGAGCTTTAATAACCTCACTGTGCGAAGTGTGATGACCGTGATAAAATGGGTCAGGACTTTCCGAGACAACTAAGCTTTAGGTTAAAACCGCAAGGGCCGAGGGAACAGTGCGCTTTAGAAAAATTGAAATATCTTTCATGTGGTTGGATGTAGGGATATCAAAGTGAGAGCATGGTTGGAGTTGGAGAGGCAGTTAGGATAAGACAGAGAATGATCAAGGCTCGTAGTTCCCTGGCTTTATGCTAAAATCATCCGGGGAACTTTATATATCCTGGAAAAGGGCCGTGGTTCCCTAACTCAACTTCTGATGGTAGGAATTGGATGTCAGTAAAGTCTTAATGCTTCTAAGGTATGCCAATGTGCAGCCAACGTGGAGCATCCCATCTAGGCCAAGCTAAGGTGTTTTGACTTAATCCTAACCACACAGAGAAAGCCACTGAAGATTTTAAGCAGGGGAGGCTTGAAATCAGATGTGTTTTAGAAGTCAGCTACAAGGAGCTAAGATGGGAGGTTGTTGCAGGAATTCAGAGGGGAGAGGACAATGATTTGCAGCAGTGGAGATGAAGATAGATTGAAGAGTAATTTAGAATCCTCATTAACTCAAACTGGTTACCTCAGATTTTTCCTTTTTTTACTGTATATATTTCTGTATTGTTAAAATATTACAAGAAATGTGCTTTTTGTACTGTGTTTAGCCTATATAATAAATTGTCATATGACACTTTGTCATTAATCCGTAGAGCATTAGTTTGGGCCAAAGACAAAAGTAAGGAGTCTTATAGAAATAAATATATTTCATTTTAAGTGACAGGGAGATTTGCACATTGAAGTTTGTCATCAAAGCCTTCAGGGAAGTAGAGGTCAACGGTTATAAGTGGGAGGCAAGATGAGGACTAAATAATATTGATGCAATTTAGTAGTAAATGGTGACTTCAGCTTGAGAGTGAGTGTAGGCAACTCTTTTAAGAAGTTTGGCTGCAAAGGTGGAGCTGGTTTGTGCACCTGCTGGTGCTCACTTCTTTCTGGAGAGGTACGATCACTATTTTCATTGAAGCAGATACCAAAGAAGCCCTAGCAGTCTACCTGCTCCCTTAGCAGACAGCACTGGGGACTCCTGTGTCCAGTTACTTGCAAATCTGAATTACATTATACTTCAGGAAACTGGACTAATAATTAATTTACACATAAAACCATTCAACAATTGACATCTTAATACATTTGAATTTAAGTCAAAAATTATATTCTGAATATCCCTGAATAGGTACTGTACAAAGAAAATATAGTAGATTCCCAAAAGTCATAATCTTACAAATATAAAAGTCAATTTAGCAAAGGCATCACTTGTGACAATCTCTCAATTCAAATTTAGAATATGTTTGAAAATACAGGCCACTTGTAGCAGTTTGGCAGTTTGATGTAATTATGAATTCCAAAAATAGATATTGGATTATGCTTGTAAACTAGTCTGCTAATCTGGACCAGCTATGATTAGGGCATTAACTGGGCCAGGTCAGTAGGGCGTTGAGCCCCACCCCTTGGTAAGTAGGGGAATCAAATATGAAAGGCATGGCAAAGGACAGCGGGAACTGTTTTGAGTTGTTTTTTTTTTTTTTTTAAAGACAAAAATTAACATTTATTAATAGTACATATTGCATGCCAAGCACCCTGTCAGGCAACTTTTTACACACTATTTTAATTCATTCTACAATAATCCTATGAGAAAAATGGATTAGGCCCATTTTACAGAAGGGAAGGGGCTCAAAGCAGTTAAACAGCTTGCCAAGATCCCATAGCTAGTAAGTCAGAATACAAGGTTAAAACTTAAGCCTGTCTAACTCTACAGCACTCCTCACTTCAGTACCCTGGCTACAGGAGCAAGGAGAGATAAATGGGCTTACCTGTAATTGAGTTGTAAAAAGGCAAGATCCCCTGAGGCAGATAATATATATAGCAGGAAAGTTTAATATTTTGGGTAGCGGGAAAATATCTGTCATTATTATAAATACTGCCTATTTAGCCTGCTGTTAATTCCTATGGACAAAAAAGAGCCTGGCTTCTCTACTGGAGCACAGGGAAGTGAAGATGAATAGGTAACTTCATCTGGAGGCTAGGATGCTCTTTACTTTGAGTTGGGAGTTTTTTGTTTTTGTTTTTTAAAGATTTTATTTATTTATTCATTTATCCCCCCCTTGCTGCTTGTGCTCGCTGGGTCAGCTAACCACGCCGTGCGGGTGGTCTTGCCTTCACCAGGAGGCCCCGGGAACCGAACCCGGGGCCTCCCATATGGTAAACGGGAGCCCTACTGATTGAGCCACAGCCGCTTCCCATAACTTTTTTTTTTTTTTTTTTTTACCGGGAGGTCCCGGGGATCGAACTCGGGTCCCTCCATATGGGAGACGGACACCCAACCAGTTGAGCCACATCTGACCCCCTTGAGTTGGGAGTTTTTTGATGTTGGAGTTCTGATGAGGAAGGAGAGAAAGCCCCAGGAAAAGAGACAAGCCATTCACCTGACAGTTCACAGCTGGCCTTGTGGAGGAAACAGAGCCCTGGGAAGAGAGGAAACCAAGAAGTCCGAACCCTGGCAAATGTTGGCAGCTGTCTTGCTCCAACACGTGGCAACAGACTTTGGTGAAGGAAGAAGCTTATGCTCTATGGCCTGGGAACTGTAAGCTTCTACCCCAAATAAATACCCTTTATAAATACCAACAGATTTCTGGTATTTTGCATCAGCACCCCTTTGGCTGACTAGTATACCACTGTATTTTCTTTCCTTAAAAAGTACAATAAGACAAATTTGATTCAGTTGCTACAAGCATAGCTTTAAAAGTTTCAATGGGAACTGTACATGTCTGGAAGCAGAACTAATAAATTCTAAAATAATAGTTTGTTTATAATTAGTTCTAGAATAAATTAGTTGGTAATTCAGCATTTTTCAAGCTGTTGGAATAAAGGCCATTTGATGTCAAAAGTAAGTAGGCTATACCTATGTGCCAGGTGTTCATGAAATCTAGGTGGAGCTGCAACTCCTACCCTACATCTCAATGGACTTATCCAAGTCACCTGGTGAGGAGACGATGGGAAATGGCCATCCCAGGGAATGGAGAGGGCCTGCATCTGCAGGCAGGATCATCCCACCCACCATATCCATGGAATATAAGCCCTCTCTCACTTGGAGTTGGAGTGGACATCATCATCCCAGTCCCCTCAGGATTGGGGGAAGAACTATGGACTAGAGTGGACTTGATGGTATTCTCTTGTTCACATATGGTGATTCTAGCAATGCAAGAAATTATAACAATGAGGTGGAGCCAGTGGCCACTTGACACTTTTGGGGTAGGGAGGGGATGAGCAGTTGAAATACAGTGGCTTCTTTGGGAGTTGGAGGTTGTCCTGAGTACTGTTGTGGCAACGGATGTAGGCCATTTTTTTTTTTTTTTTTTTTAACATTTGTAAAATGATATATAAATATATATGCATATATGTGTATTTGCTTACAAAAATGTTATTTATATATATATATATACATATATTTTAAGAGGTGCTTAGATTACCTAAAATATTACACGGAACCCACTGGGATTCCCATGTTGCCCACCTCCCACACCTCCCACCACCATTTTTAAATCAGCACACACCACTCAGAACTGAGTGGGAGAGAGTGTGGTCTACAGTGTGAACTGTGGTCTATGGTTGGTGGCAAAGCTCCAGGATGTGTAAGTTTATTGAGGGTGGTGGGCCACACTGTGGGAGATGTTTGTGTGGGATGTGATGGGAGGTGTGGGAGGTGGGCAACATGGGAATCCCAGTGGGTTCCATGTAATATTTTGGGTAATCTAAGCACCTCTTAAAATATATGTGTGTATATATATATATATATATATATAAACAACATTTTTGTAAGGAAATACACATATATGCATATATATTTATATATCATTTTGCAAATGTTTGTATGTATTGTGAGAATTTTGATTTTTACCCATAATAAAAAAAAAAAAAAAAAAAAAA
>JAKSZT010054462.1:19574835-19780796 GCA_026826555.1 Tolypeutes matacus | reverse complement strand
AAAAAAAAAAAAAAAAAAAAAGTAGGCTATACCAAAGAAACTAATGTATTTTATTTTAAGAAAGAGAAGTAGAGTCAAGCATTAAAAAAAAAAGTTTTAATGTATACAAAGACAAAAAGTTATCAATGAACCGGCATAAGGGCCTCATAGAGTCTTTGTGCAGCCAGTTCCACCATTTCTCGGAGGGATTCATCATCTTCACTTCCTTCTTCACATTCTACACTCTGAAAGTGAAAACACAAACATGACTTTCAACTTAAGTCTACAATTAATATACAGAAGATAAATTAATTCTCTTTATGAAAAAGCATTTCCTGTGGGGGTCCAGTACTGATTATCAGGGCCAGATTAGGTGCACTGCACACCTGGGGAGCAGGCTGCCTTTATGCAGAGTCCTTATAGCACAGCTAAGAAGCACAATGACTGGGTCTAATTAGAGATTAATTTGGAGAAGAAAAAAAAAATGTCCTGTAAATTACATTTCCTTCAAAGCCCACGTTTCGATCCAGTAAATGATACTTGTTCATATCCTAGTCTATTTTTCTATTGAGGTTAAAAAAAAAAAAATCTTTTCCCAAAGCACCTATATAGTCAAAGGACATCAAACAGAAATGTAAAACATGTTATTTATTAAAAGTGTTCTAATTCATTTATACGTGTGGAAATACTTATGCAAGATCTGCTTGTGTGAGATCAATACAGGTCCCATGCTGTATAATCCTTTTTTTTTTTTTTTTTTTTTTTTTTAAGTCATTTGGATCCTGCTTATATGAACAGAAAAGCAGCTTCTTTGAAAAACCTGGAATCAACTTGGTGACAAACTAAGAGAAATGCTGAAGTAAATTAAGGTGTATTTTGCAAAAGGAAACAATGGAATAATATACAAGTGCTAAGACTATATATGATACAGCACATAAAAAGCACAGGATGTAAAACTTAATATTCAATCTAAACGCAAATATGTGAAAAACGAGGAAAAAACTGGAAGGAAATGCCAAAATACAAAAGTAACCTATTAGGTGTGGGATCAGAGATTATTTTTTTCCTTTATATCCCAAATTTCCTGAAATGTAAGAAGGAACAGCTACATACCCGGGTCTCCAAGTTTATATTAGCGGTTTTTCCATCTACTGTGACACTAAGAATAGAGCCTTCTTTTACACTTACACAATCTTCCCCAAATATGTCCCTTAAAATAAACAAAGATGCAGTATTAGTGGAAAAAATACATTACCTGGGCAGAGTACAGCTTTATGGATTTGGGGAAAAAATAAAATTGAAGATAGGCCCTAATTCTGAAGCAGAATACATTTACATACTTTTTTCAGGAGGTACCAGGGATTGAACCCGGCACTTCATACATGCAAAGCAGGCGCTCAACCACTGAGCTACACCTGCTCTGCCAATTATATACTTTTATTTATTCCCTGAGATAAATTTCCTATTTACCTTTATATATTTTATTAATTTTATAAAACAGATAAATTACACAAACATAATTTATTAAGAATGCTCTCTTCAGCAGATATTGTGCTAGCATTTTATATACATTTTCTTAACTTATAATAATTTTGGTAAGGATTCCCTTATACACAGGAGGAAAAGACAACAGAAATTAAGTGATTTTCTCAAAGCCTCATAGCTAGTAAGCTGAAAGCTGGTATGCAAATCCAGATATCAGGTTTAAATGGCTCCAGAGTCCACTCTATTTAGCTGTTCACACCTTTTAATCAATTCTAAATGCCTACTTTGAGCTAATTAAATTCAATATTTATTGAACACCTCCTATGTACCAGGTGCTGTGCTAGGGTGATGGGGATTCAGAAATAAGTAAAGACCTATCTCTATCATGAAGGAGCTACAGTTTTATCATTAATTTCAGCATTCTTCCCCATTAAGGAAGTATTCATAAACTATTACAACCATAGACTAGAAGTAGGAAGGAAAAGGAAGTCAGTGAATCTATAAAATCCAGAGAGACATGTCATCCCTTGGACAGCCAAGCACAAGACAATATCTCATTAAACTTGAGGGAGGAGGGATGAAATTTTAGGTAATTAATATACTTTAAACATAGAAATATATTCAAAAGGGGAAGAAAAAAGGTTTGATTTTCATGTAATCAATAAAATGTAGTGCTAAAGAAACCAATAAATTTATTCCTACATAATCCTAAAATTCTAAATTACTGAGAAAATAAGCTGCCTTTTTAAATTTGAAATGTTAAACACTCTGGAATCTCAGATTCATGAGGCCAAAGTTCTTTATGTCATATTCCTGTTTCTAAATGGGGAAGGGGGAGGGGAAAGGATTGGGGGGTAAGGCAGTGGGAGAGAGAGGTGGGAGAGTAGGGTAAAGGATTGCAGGAAGACAGCCAGAGTGGGAAGTAAAGCTGAAGGGCAGAGTTCCCTCAGCACAGCTTAAACTGAGTAACTGCAATGACATGTACTTTCATTCAAAACCACCAACAGCTGTTCTAGAAGAAAGCTTAGCTACTTCAGTGGAAACCAGGGTTTTCCATTCCTTTAAAGCCTCTGGGAACAGAGTCACCCAATAGTAGCAGTGTTGCAGTTACACTCCCCAGACAGGCACAGACAAGCACTGCCACCCACCTTCTACAGCAAGGCCCTTTAACTTGGGGTCCCAAGCAGTGTGTGTGCACAGGTGTATCCCACCCCTCACCCCACTCCCTCTGCCCCCACCCCCAGGGAAAAGTTCCACAGCTCTTTCCAGACTGTCAAAGGTGCTGGTGATCTAAAAGTGAGTACAACTTCAGACTCCAAAGCTAGGAGAGTCTTTTACAAAAAAGAGAGTAATAGCACTGGGGGCTACTATAGCTGCAGGGTTGGGAACCAACAAACAGAACCTACTGCCCTTTAAAAGGCAATGGAAATCACTGTCCTGCAAGGCTAGCTGGCTTTGATTTGTAAGACAAGTGATAATTTAAATGACAACACCAATAACATTTTTCTGAAGACCTGTGATGGCCTCTGTAAGCAGAGTCACCATATAAAGCCTACCACCTTTTATTTATATTTATTATTTTTATCATCCATATTATAAAAGCCATTAAATGGCTGTTTAAAAAAAATTACCAGTTTGGAATTTAGGGGAAAGAAAGAGGAAAAAGTGTTAACATAAAAACATTCCAAACATGAAGAACACCTTATTCTGCTAAGATGTTGAATTAAATAACTTTTAATTTAAAAATAGAAGCATGGGAAGCCGATGTATCTCAGTGGTTGAGAGCCTGCCTCCCAAGTACGAGGTCCCAGGTTCAATTCCCAACACCTCCTCTGGGGGGGGGGGAATCGAAGCAGCCATTTATTCAAATTATTTTCTGAGAGATTACTATGACAAGGCACTAAGATTATAAAACCAAATATAAATCTGTTTATTTTTCCTTTTCTGAGAACTATTTAAGCTTAAATTGTAGTTATCCACTATGAAGCAGTTTTATATAATGATTTTATTTGGCAAAGCATTCATAGATAGGGCTTAAAGAATACTTGAGGAAAGGGGAAAGACTAAACCTGTCTAGTGTTTAGAAAAATACTGTTTGAAGGTAATCCTTGTCATAGATTTACTATCTGAAAAGAATCCAAAAGAAAACCATTCTGAAGGAATAATTCACACTTAACTATGAAATATGTAAATATGTAAAATAAATCTTAAAGGCATGGTAACATTAGGCTAAGATTTTAATACTTAGATTTGATAACAATGCTTTATCTTCATGTAAGAACATTCTGAGGCTCTATGTTAAGTAAAACTTGTTTCACTTAAGTCATAGAGAAGCAGGTCATATTCATACATAAACCATACTTGGAATTAGCTAGAGTGTTTGTCTGGAAAAGATCTGAGCAATCACCCACTTTGAACTGCTCTCTTTCATGACAGAAAACAGGCACCCAGAGTGGTGAAGTGACCTTATCTGAAGCCTCACAGCTGGCCAGTGGTTGAGCCTGACTGAATTGAATCCAGGACTTCTTCCTTCCCATCCTCTGTCTTATGACCCCCTTGTTGAGCAATAATGGGTGAAAAACTTACTGGAGCATGATCTCCAACCTCTTGCTATAAACATGCATTTCTAATTTTTTAGAAACCTTATGTACGGCACCTGGATAAAAAAAAGTGACAGAGTTCAGTTTCCAAATTCCTGCATAACTTCCAAACCAATAATCAGAGCACAGTTTACTAAGTCAAAGTAATTAACTATGGAATACTTAAAATGACAAACAAGTATACTTATATACCTGCTAAGGCAAATCAATATTTTCTTCACTTAATTACATGTCCTCATTAAAGAACCACAAAACAACATTTAAATTTTAAACTTTTCCACCTTCATTTATGAACAGAAATGGGTGAAATTTTAACTCCAAGAGTGCTAGGGGCACATCCAAGGTTAAAAGATCTCATTAGTCTTCTGTCTTATCTAAAACATTATATAAATTTAGCATTCTACTATCTAAGTTTATTTTAATAAAAATTAATACTTAAAGTCATTTGCTATTCAAACTACTTAGCTTCCCCTACCAAACAAAGTAAGTTGACAGTTCAGGGAGATGACCCATATTCAATCTGGAATTTAAGTATGCCCTGACACATCACCAAGCACCTCCCAGTCCATCAACGTCAGCAGGGCAGGCCCTCAAAGGTTAAACACAGAGTAACCAAGAGACCCAGCAATTTGTTCCCAGATATACAACCAAGAGAAATGAAAACATGTCCAAGCAAAAACTTGTACACAAATGGTTATAATGTTAGCCAAAAAGTGCAAACAACTCAAATGTCTGTCCTCTGATGAATGGAAAAACAAAATGTGGTATATCTGTACAATGGAATGTTATTTGGCCATAAAAAGGAATGAAGTACTGATTTGTACTACAAGGTGGGTGAACTTTGATAACATTATGCTGAGTGAAAGAAGCCAGACACAAAAGAGCACATATCGTATGATTCCATTCATATGAAATGCCAGACTAGGCAAAACTATAGAGACAGAAAATAGATTAGTAGTTTTCCTGGGCTGAGGAGGGAATAGGTGAGTGACAGCTAAAAAGTACTGGTTTTCTTTATGAAGTGATTTAATTATTTTGAAGTTGACTGTGATGATGGTTGCACAGTTCTAAATACAGTAAAAACCATTGAATTGTATACATTAAATGGATGAATTGTATAGAATGTAAATTATATCTCAATAAAACTGTTACCAAAAAAAGTAGTACAGCATTTTGTAATCCTTCAGACAAAACACACACACATCTCCCCCTTCCCATCCCCCTCCAATACAGATAGACCATGGAGAAAAATCTCAGAAATAATTTCATAGCCCATCCAAAAACTGGCAAATATAGTCTAAAAATCTGTTGTTTTTAAAAGACTTAAAAAATTAAATATTTTTAAAATACACTTTCAATTAATTTCTCAAAGTAATTATTTTATTGTACAATATTAAATTGATACAATATTATATATTCTAAGTGTGAATTTTTAACTGATCCTAGTTCCTCCACATACATATTTAAGTCTACTGCATGTAAAAGAACCAAATTGTTACTTATCCTAAATTATTCTATAATTCAAAGCATTGTTTCCATAGTTGTTTTTAATTAGTGAGATTTAATTGCCTGTACAGCTAACCAGATGCCAGCCCAGAAAGCTATACACTAAAGTCATTATACTTTGGGGAGCAGATGTAGTTCAAGTGGTTGAGCGCCTGCTTCCCATATATGAGGTTCCGGGTTTGATCTCCCGTACCTCCTAAAAGCAAAACAAAAGAAAAAACCAACTCTCATTGGAGAGCGGATGTAGCTCAGTGGTTGAGCCCCTGCTCCCCATGTATGAGGTCCTGGGTTCAATCCCCGGGACCTTAAAAACAATTAATTATAATAATGAATTCTATTATAATTAAGTACTAAATCAGCAATTAGCCGACATATAAAAATCTTATAAAACATGTATTATTATAAAACAGCTATGAAACTATTAAAATAAACTTTCAAAGTATGTATATATATTTATATGCATAACCATCACTAATATTTATGACAAACTCCTCAGATAAATGGGATTATTCTAAGTGTGAAGTTGCACAATTATGCAAGTATACCTGCCCTTATTTGGTCTGTGTGTCAAAACAGGACACAGACATGCTGAAAGCCAAGTGTAGTGTATAGAAGAATACACTGTGAAAACCAGTAAGTTTTCATGTGTCTTCTGTGAGAATGGGGGAATTATAAATTAAAGTTGGTGGTCACACACAGAGATACAACACAAGTTGTTACAAAAAGAGATACAAAAACAAGTATTAGCAAGCTAAGAAATGAAAAAGGAACAAATGCTATCAAAGAATCAGACTGTTTCAAATATGTCTCTAGAACAGGGACTGGAAATTTTTTTCTATAAATGGCTAGATAGTAAGTATTTTAGGCTTTATGGAGCATATAGCCTGTGAAAACTACTCAGCTCTGCCACTATCAACCCTGGCAAAAGCAGTCCTAGACAGTATGTAAACAAATGGACATGGCTGTGTTTCAATGAAACTATTTGTAGAGAGGGGTATGGGTGGGGGGGATAGATTTGGTCTGTGGACCACTGTTGCGGATCCCTGCTCCAAAATGTGCAAATCCAGTTTGGATGGGGTAAAGTCAATTAGTTAAATAATAAATGTATAAAATGAACTTCCTCAACATCCTCATGGTGCAGCAAAAGAAATAGGGAGTATGTTAGTCCTTGCAATAATTTTCATCCATGAAGGACAACTTTCCATGCAAATATATCAGACACACCCCCTAGATCACTGTCTTAACACTTTAAAATGCTTTCTTTCACCCCACATATGGAATCATTCAGGAAATAATGCTGGCTTTACCTTCAAAATACACCCAGAATGCAACCACTTTTGGCTACGTCTATCAACTGGGTAAATGCAAAAGCTCCTAACTGGAATCTCCGTTTTTATACTTGCTCTCCTAACAGACTACTCTTTTTTTTTCTTTTTGTAATTTTTTAAATTAAAAAAAAAAAAAAAAAAAAAAAACTTTAGATTACATAAATGTTACATTAAAAAATGTAGGGGATTTCCATATGCCCCACTCCCTACCCCTCACACACTTTCCCACATTAACAACATCCTAACAGACTACTCTTAATGAGCTCCAGAGTAATCCTTTAAATGCTTTTTCAGATCATGTCACTCCCCTACTTAAGACCCTGCAAGGTAACTCCTATCCCTTTTCTTTTATTTTTACCACCTAAGATTATAAAATAAAAGTAAAATAAAGTAAGGAAAAAACTGATAACTGCCTTTAAAAATGTTCTGTCAGGGAGGTGGATGTGGCTCAAATGGTTGGGCGTCCGTCTGCCATATGGAGGGACCTGGGTTCGATCCCCGGGACCTCCCGGTAAAATAAGAAATGTATATATAGAAGGCGCATGGGCTGCCAGGCTGTGTGTGCCGGTGAGCAGCCAGGCCCCGGGCACCATGCAGCAAGATGATGACGTAACAGGGGAGAGACAAGACAAGATGCTCCAAAAGCTCTGAAAACCAGGAACCGAGGTGGCGCAGGTGGTAGGACACCTCTCTCCTACATCGGAGGTCTCTAGGATCGAATCCTGGTGAAGACTGGAGGAGGAGGATGAGAAGAGATGGCAGGAAACAGACAAAGAGAATTGCCCAGCAAATGGACACAAAACAGCAAATGGGGAAGGGGGTGCTTAAAATGGATAAAGTAAATAAATAAATCTTTAAAAAAAAAAAAAAAAAAAATGTTCTGTCATAAATATATTTGGGCCTGAGGACAAAGATTGTGATACTGAACCTCATGTTAAAATCCAAGGTGCGATCTTCTTCTGTGGCTCACATAAAAGCAAAGCTTCATGTCCTATGTTAACTGCACACACGGGTACCCATCACCCACAAGTTAATTCAACTAAAACTGATTATCAAATGGGGTCCAATTCAAATGTTTAACAGTAACTCAAAGAGGTAGTTTAGATTTGTTGAGATATTTGTTTCACATCATAGATGCAGCTAATTTCAAAAGAATGGATTACAAAGCAGTCAGAGAACTTTTTTTCTCTTAAAATCAAAGAAAAAATTACTTGTAAACATATTTAAAATTTTCTAATAAGGAGGGATATTTTATTGGAGAACAGGAGCTGATGCCATGTGAGGGAAAGGCTGGGAGACTTCCCAGAATACTTCAAGATTGACTCCTTAGACCAGTAGCCAAAAAAGAGCCAACTTATAAGCTAATGATGTATATCTTATGACATTTATTATGTAGGATTAATTATAAAATACAATTGAATTGTAAAGAAATAACTAAAATATCTTCACTATGAACAATATAAAGAATTATTCCCCTGGCATTTTCTTTGCTTGAAAGACAGAAAAGAAAACAAGATAATTGTAAAATTGTCTAACGGGGGGAAAGTCCATTCTATTCAACAAGTTTTATTAAACATGAATATAGTTTCCTTTTAGGCATGCTGGCTCACTTCAGCACATTTTGGAACTTCTGATTAAATTCTGAGTGGAATTGCAATGAAGATCCAAGGAAAAAAGTAAAGTGATAGTAATATACACTATTATGCATATATTATATATTAAAAATTAGATAGGGGGAAGCGGCTGTGGCTCAATCAGTAGGGCTCCCGTTTACCATATGGGAGGCCCCGGGTTCGGTTCCCGGGGCCTCCTGGTGAAGGCAAGCCCGCCCGCGCGGCGTGGTTAGCTGACCCAGCGAGCACTAGCAGCAAGGGGGGGATAAATGAATAAATAAATAAAAAATCTTTAAAAAAAAAAAAAAAAAATTAGATAGGAATGAAAAAAATCAAGGGCTCTTTAGGACTCTACTACTTTTTAAGCTCATAAGACCATGGGAGAAATAATAGTAGTAATTGATAGAAATGAAATAATTCTGTACCTTTCCTTATTTTCGGGTTTGACTGAACTTCTAATATCACAGTTGTTACTGTATCTGCATACATATCATTGGAAGGATTTGCTAACCACTGGAAAGGAAAAGGCAGAATTAGGAGAATATAAATATTACCAACCACCAAAGCTGTGACTGCAACCCACCCACCTATGGATAGGACTACTGCTTCTAGTATTTTCACTGAGGAAATGCAATTGAAGAAAAGATTAGACTAATCAATATATAATTCTCAGCATGGTGACCTCCTCTAATTTAAAAGCAGTAAAACTCACTGAGCACTTCCTTTGGGCCAAGTGCTTTATATGAATTATCTCATTTAATTCTCATAACAAACAGTAAGTATAATTAACATCTTCTTTTTTTTATAAAGGAGGAAACTGATGCTCAAAAGCAACTTGACCAAGATAACACAGGCAGGAATTACTGGTGCTGGCATTCAAACTCAAATTCCTAATTGCTATATTTTAATAGTCCATACAGCACAGGGAACTATTTTTAAACATTTACGTTTGTTTCTTATATGAAGCCTAATATCTCTTGACACTTTTTCATGTACCCAGTGTTTTTCATGTCTACCAATTTAGGGCGTCACCATTTTAATTACTGCAGGAACAAGATCCCTCCTTGTCTTTTATTATTTCTCCAAAGAAAACTTTTAGAAGCAACTTGAGGCACTTGAAAAACTTTCCCTAAAATTTTCTTTCACATGTTAACTCTAGAGACAAAATATATTCTTTAATAGTATGTAGTAGCAAGAACTAAGGTTTCTAATAACATCTCTACTTTCTCTAATATTAAAATTTTACATATTGTTTTATATAATTTCATACTATAGGTAAGTACTCCTTTTGATAGTTTCATTAGTTAATTTTCTTTAGCCTTATGAATCAAATTTAGACCTAAGTCACAGAATTCTAGGGGACTAGGCCAGATAGACCTTATTATGTTCGTTTTTAAAAATAATATTTATGAACAGAATAGTTGACTGAGGAAATTTACAAATAATTTTTACCTTGAGGCAGAGAAACAGGCAGGGTGCCTCCCTGGATCATTCAGTCCCAGGATTTACTTTAAAAGTTTTTCGTTATACTTTACATATGCCAACCTATCAAAATCAACCATCTAACTCCTTGGTGTTGGGGATCCAAATTCTACAAGTAGGAATTTAAAGTTCTACCAGGGGGAACTGGATTCATCTAAATGATTTCTAGCCTTTTTGGATTTTGGCTACTTTAGCGTTGCTTATTTGAATCTTCAAGATTCTACTCTCTTAAAAGAATGCAGCATGACAAGATTATTTTGTTTGTTTTAATGTAACAATTACATTTTAAACTATATTTGCAACTACATAGAAAATGTCTAGCCATGCTATATTTAAAAAGCTGATCTTGGAAAGAAAAATAAAGATACATATTTTCTCCCAAAATGTTTGTATTTTTTTTCCCCCCTGATTGAAAAGAAACTAATTTTCTTTAACATTACAGGTGAACTCTTTTAAAAACTTTTTTCCTCTTTGCTTAGATAAATGATCTGATCTTACTTCTAATACCACCATTCCTGGTTCCTGTATTACAGTAATATTTTTGAATACTTTCAGAGCAGGTTTTTCTTGAATTTCTAATTCTTCTACATCCCCTGAAAAATAGAAGTAATTATAAGATGTATATAATTTTCTGATTATCTTCCAGAGGCATAATTATTCATTTGTTCATAGAGAAAGCTGAAACAAAGCTGATACACAGTGAAAAATTAATTGAATAACTCATTTGTATAGTCCATTTCTAATTAGCTAAATTTTATGTTTATTACTTATGGCAACTGAAGGATATCAACATATAATAAAAAGGATATAAACATATAAAATATATATGTATTTTTATATATAAACATAAATAAACATATGTAAAGGATATAAACATATAATAAAATATACAACTAGGTAGGATTTAGTTGGACATTAAACGTTTTATCAGTAGCACACTTTGGTGATTTTCAACATTTATGCTTGTATAAAAGATTCACTTTCCCATTAGCACAACATTTAATATGAGACTAGTCAACAGTCACTTCTACCTTATGTTTCCATTAGTTTTATTATTCTATTATCTAAGATGAAATTTTTTCTGGTTTTCCTAGTAACCTCTTAATCAAAGATTAATTCAGACATATTTATTTCCTTTCTATGCTATGACGCATAACTGTAACATGAGGCTCCTTCTAGTGGCTTATTTTATAGTAGACCTTTACTATATGAATTATGAAGAGCATATTTATGAAAAGCATATCTCATAATTTGAAAAGTATTCCTGCTTAATTAAGACGAAGTCCACATCTTTTAATTTATTCATTGTCCCTCATTATGTTAATACACAAAAAATCTCTAACACAAAACTGTCTAACATGAAAAAAAGAATAGGTTTAGCACATCTCACTGGCCTATGGCCTGTGGTCATGTAATCTTATAAAACCTACTGTATAGACTGGGACTAATGGAACCAGAAAAATTATTTTCCCTGAGCAAAGAAGAGAAATAGATAAAATCAACTAAAGTAGATTTTAAACACAAGGAACAAAAACTACTGATATACTTAGAATCTTAAGTGGATCAAGGAGAAGAAATATTAAGGGATTTTTAAAAATTTGACTATATTTTTAACATAATAAAATGAAATACAAATAAAATTTGTGCAATTACAAGACAATTAGCAAAATTAAATAACATTCTTTCCTGGGTATATAATTATCTTACTCAAAAACAGAAAACGATTAGATGAATTTTAATAAATACACACCTGTCAATTTTTGTAGCTGGTAATAGAGCAAATTAAAAGGACCAGTATATGGGATGGCTTGAGTCTGTTTTACAGTGCTCATGGCCAAGTCGGTATAATCTGAAGAGAAAGTTAGAATAAATATACTTTAAGAAACTATACTGGGCCCAGAATTTGGAAAGTGAATTTTCTTCCTGCACGCGTAATAAAGCCTGGTTCCTCCGCTCCCCCCCAAAAAAGAAACTATACTAGTCCCATACTATATAATTTGCAAACACATATCATGAATAATGAAAAAAATGAAAGCAAAGTAAATGAGAACATTGTGTTTTTCAGAAAGCTAATAAGGTGCTTCTTAATTTAGTCCCATTCTACATTTCTACCCTTATTTCCCTACAGCCTCTTCTCCCACAGTTACCTTATGCTCTAGTTAAAAGAAATCCTCATTCTTCTGAACACATCAGGTCCTTAATCTCCCAGCCAGTGCACGAGCTGTCACTGCCTTCTTTTCTGCTTGGCAATCCCTAGCACTCCTCCAACACCTGGCACAGTGTTGCCTCATTTGTAAAGCTTTTCCCAACTCTACCAGGCCCAGTTTATCCTTATAATGCACTTCTATATGTCACACTCATCAATATGGTGATTATCTCGTCACAAGACTGTTTTTCTCGTTACACTGAGAGCTTTTCAAGGATTGCAATTTTGCTTTTAAATAAATCTTTAGTTCTCCAGCACCTAGCACAATGCTTGGTGTAGAGTTGAGTTCACTAATTGCTAAATGAAGGAATAAATAATAAACTACTTGTGTGACATACTGAAAGCTGACAGTTGGCCTATTTCACAGATGAAACAACTGCTGCTATTCTTATTCCTTCGGAAAGCACTTATAATTTATTAGTGCTATACAACTGAATACAGTTATTTACTTGAAGATAGTACCGTATTTATTGAAAAAGTAATCATTATTGATGGCTTAGCATTTACACAGGCATATAACACACAGGGAAATGTTTATCAACTTTGGAAAAATAGCAATTCACAAACTTAAAAGTTCTCCTATTTAGATTTGTGCAATTTTTTATTCTCCTTTATAATGAACTTCAATTTATGTATATTTTAGGCTTTGGCTATACAGTTGATGTCACTTATTTGGATGATGAAAGTCCTAACATAACGAAGAAAATTAGACTTCACATTAATATTTTTTTCCTTTTAAATATAAGTTTTTTTCCCTCACTCCTGACGATTCTTTTGGAATGGTGAAGTACCATTTACATCAGCAAGTGATGTAAAACTACATGTCATTAAAAAAAAGCTTGTCTGTGGCATTCAAAGTTACTTCAGAAAATTAAAGCACCAATACTCTGTTGTAAAAGGTAGAAAAAAAGTTGGCTAAAAGGTCAGCAAGAGTAGCCAATCTTTCATAGAATTGAACTTATGCTTCCGATTAAGAAAAAGAATTTAAAAGTTTCAATAGTTCAAAGAGGATTTTTTTTTTCTATAAAGTGAATTAATTATTAACTTCCACCTATTTCAATTTTATTATTTGGTTGTTACTTAAAAAATTTTTTTTTTTTTTTTACCGGGAGGTTCCGGAGATCGAACCCAGGTCCCTCCATATGGGAGACGGACGCCCAACCAGTTGAGCCACATCCGAACCCCTGTTACTTAAAATTTGGTCACTGGTAAGAGAAGTTTTCATAGGTTTTCTTTCAAAGCTGAGATCAAATTATGTTTCACATTTACTAGTATACTTACTGGAGAGGTCACAAGGAGAAAGTATGTGATAATTAAAGTTTCTCTTAACAAGTATTCCTGAGACCCGCTGGCCTTGTTCTGGTTTTTTGTCTGCTAAAAAGCCCATGACCTATTGGAAAACAAAATAAAACAAAAAAACCCTTAAGGAAAATATAGAATCTTGTAAAATGCGATTATTCAGATACTCAATCAGAGTGATAAGCATTAGACATTTGAACTATGAAACAACATAACATATGAATTAACCAGGAAAAATATAATCTATAAGCAAAGCAGGAACATAGTTTCCGATATCCCAAAGGCAAGGATCAAGGGGGAAGATATGTCAAGAATGGCTAAATCCAGTTCAGTCCCAACTGGCTCAACTCCCAGTGAAAACCTACTAGGTGCTGGGGCTCTAAGAGTTTTCAACAGCTACATTCTAGTGGGCAAGGGCAGGAAGTACAGGCTGGAGATGCAAATCTCCCTCAGTCTGGTTATCAAACTTATGCAGATGCAGACTGAGCTCCATTTATAGAAAGGTGGGATCCTATGTTACACCTAACACCCGAAGGAGCAGCATGTTTGAATAAAAAGGTCAATAAAGATAGATGTGTATGAGCAAGTGGGAAAAATTTTAAGAGAAAAGAATAATTACTCAAAAACAAACAAAAACCAATACCATTACAAAAGTGACATGCATCATTCTTAAATATAACTTTTCTCAACTGCAAATAAATGAACTTATAGAGATGGAGACAGCATAGCTCTTACTATCTTTAATCATGTAAGGGCAAATAGAAGCTAGGTACTGATATGTTTGTTCTAAACAATAAATGGAGATAGCTTTATTTCACTTGCTTTTTAGGGTTATTTTCTCCTTAAATGCTGGTGACTTTATAGATAGGAGCTTTATTCCCAGGAAATTGTTTACAATATTGTGATACTCCCAGATGCTGCTAAGATGGGAATGTTTGTCTGCCTGTCGAATAAGTACCTCGGAGAGCAATACTGATTGATTAGGCTTCTGACTGTACCTTCTGCTGCCTGTTACTGTTTTTCTCTTTACTCAAGTGTGTTCCAGTTTCCAATATGCTGATTTATTTATATATATATAATTGGATGGCCTGATACTTCTAGAAAATAAAGTGCATGGATGTTATTTGTGGATATGATTTCCTCTACCTACTTCTCAGTTTCTGTTTTCCATGGTTGAGGATGGCTGCCATAAATCTGACTTCTCCCTAAGTAAGTTTACTGCACTTCAGGGAAAAACAACCAAAGTTTAAATACTAAAATTATGGCTAAAAAAAAAACAAAAACAGAACAATACTGCAATAACAAACTATATTAGAGGGAATGGCTGTAAGTTTCTCTCTATATATGTAAAGTTAAATATTTAAAAATTCACACCTATTTCTAGACTGACATTTCTTAAACTGCATTCTCAGTTCTATGGTGAAAAAAGTTTAAGAAATGCTGAAATTTATTTTGGAGATTTATTAGGCACAATAGTCTAATAAAAGCTCTGAAAAGTCCTGCTGTAAAGAAGTCAACTTAATTTTGTTCAACTCACTTTCTCCTAAATTGTCGGACTGCAAAATCTGCCCTCCTCCCTGCTCAACACTCCATCTTAACCTAAAGGTTTGGGTATACAGTTCTAGATTTTAAATTGAATATATTTTTTTTCTGTAGCTACAAGACCATTAAGTTGGCCCAATGAAGAGTTTTGTTGAACAGTGTAAATACAAGGATTTTGCTCTTCTTCTGCAACAAAAGCCTCACATCATAAGTTTTATTAATTTGTTTTTTCCTTCAAATCTGACTTTATAAAAGGATAGTCATCAATTAATCTCTTCATGTCTGGCTCATTATGAATTAAAAGAATGTTGTAAAGTTCATTAACTATGTTTCATATTTAAAACTCAGCTGTGGCTCAATCAGTAGGGCTCCCGTTTACCATATGGGAGGCCCCGGGTTCGGTTTCCGGGGCCTCCTGGTGAAGGCAAGTCCGCCAACACGGCGTGGTTAGCTGACCCAGCGAGCACAAGCAGCAAGGGGGGGATAAATGAATAAATAAATAAAATATTTAAAAAAAAAAAAAAAAAAAAGAACTTAAGAAGTATGTACTTCCATGAAGAAAAGAAATGAATAGGATTAAGAAACATAGCCTTTTACCTTGGCTAGTTTTTCTCCTCTGAAGTTTAACGTCACTGCTTCTGTATTCCGAGGATTATGAACTTCTATGTGAACTTCATCGTTATCTTCATATTCTCGGATAAGGGCTGCTTTCAATCTGGCCATCTCATTCTGTTCTCCATGGACTAAAATCTACATAGAATAAAATTTTAAAGACCATAGGATAATATCCTTAATTTAGATTCATGATGGCCCTTGCCTGAGTTAAATATGTAAAATAGAGAATACCTGAAATTATTAAATTTCACTATTTTTAACGTCCTCCAGTCTATCAAATTTGCATAAAGACATCTCCCTTCTGTTTGGCTTTAAAAGATCTTTAAATGGAACTATTTTAAAAGATAGTTAAAGAGGGAAGCGGATGCGGCTCAGGTGATTGAGCTCCCGCCTACCACATGGGAGGTACTGGGTTCAGTTTCCGGTGCCCTCCTAAAGAGGACGAGCAAGATGGTGAGCTGAGGCATGGCGAGCTGAAGCAACAAGAGACACAAGGAGGAAAACATAATGAGAAACACGACAAATCAGGGGGCAGAGGTGGCTCAAGCAACTGGGAGCCCCTCTCCCATGTAGGAGGTCCCGGGTTCGATTTCCGGTGCCTCCTAAAAGGAAGACTAGCACACAATGAACAGACAAAGCAAGTGCAAAACAACAAGGGCAGGGAGGAGAAATAAAGTAAATCTTTATAAAAAAAAAACAACAACTTATTTTCTACACCAATCTTTGCCACTAACTAGACATAGGACTTTGTGAAAGCCACTGAGTTTTTCTAGGCTTCCATGTTCATGTTGGTAAAGAAGCTGGACTAGGTGACTTCGACAGTCTTTAAATATAAATCATTCCCATGTGAAACTACTGCTATTCCAACTACCTCAGAAAACACCCCGGTTTTTTTTTTTAGATTTTTCATATAAGACTTTCAAAGAAGCTTTTTGTGGGGGGTGGGGGTGACTTCTGATATTTTCTTCTGTTTATTAAAATACTAAGTATTTCAGAATCAAATGAAATGACAAGTTGACAAGAGGTATTTACAACTATTGCCTTAGCTACCAGTCTTTCTTTTCAGTTTTATAACCCATATTTTACAAGATGGATAATTATAACCTATAGACCACTGGTGTATTATCTCTTGTCTTAGGCCAAAAGAAGGATGTCCAGTGTCATTACTAGCTAGAAGAATAGAGCAGAGTGGTGAAAAGTCCAGGTTTTGGGCCCGGCTGCTTGAACACAAATCCTGGCACTGCTACTTACTAGCTACAGTAACCTTGGGCAAATTCTTGACTTCTCAGTTTTTCTCATTAAATGAGTTGATAAATGTACAACAATAGCATGGTGTCTGGCACAGAGTAAAAATACAATAAATGGTAGTTATTATATATTACTGCCATCACCACTAAGAATATTGTTATTTGATCATGTACATACACTCTTTTTTTTTGAGGTACCAGGACCAGGGATTGAACCTGGGACCTCATATGTGGCTCAACCACTGAGCCACATTATCTCCCCTGAATTGGTTTTTCCATTTCTTTACTTGTTGTTTAAGCGATTTTCTGCAACAAAGATTCTGCTCATTAAGGGCTAATGGTAAATATCTGTGAGGACTATCACGGAAAAAGAACTCAAAAACAAACAAAAGGCCATTTCCTCTACACTAGTTTTCAATACATTCAGAAAAGATACTTCATTTATTTTCTATAGACACATATTCTGTAAATATTACTGATTAAAAATACATAATTTTTCAGCTTATCCCTCACCAAACCCACCGAAATATATAATTATTACTTTTATAATTACATGAAACTTAAAAACAAATTGTTAAGGAGCTATGTATTTTATATCTTCTTAAATCTTAAACATTTACTATTACATGACTTGCCTTTCTCTTATCTCCAAATTATCCTTGTACTGCCATTTAATGTTATTACTAAGCATTTACTATATGTCAGGTACTATGTTAAGGGCTGTGGATCTATCTTTTCTCACTTAGTCCTCACAATAAATTTATGAGTGGGTACCATTATTATCCTCCTTTACAAATGAAATTCAGAGAGATTAAATAACTTGCCCAGGGTTACATAGTAAGTTACGGGATGGAGCTGGGATTCAAAACAGTCTGATTCCAAACCCTGTGCTCTGAAGTTATTAAGCAGAAAATAATGGAAAGAACTCTGGAATTATGGTAAGTAGATCTGAATGAGTCCCAGCATAAAATGGAGGAAATTAAAATGCATAGTTTGCCTAAGTCAAAGAGGAGTTGTAAAGTTCAAACCCAAGTATAAGTGAAAGTACTTGGTTTATAAAGGGCTACATTCATGGAAGATAGTGTTTGATTTGTAGACTGGCTGCTGCAAAGTTTCTTGGGCATACTCTTTTTTAAATACTATAATCAAATTCATTGACTAACCACATGAGGAGGTTTCAACGCACGAATAAATTCACTGGTTTGCTGGTAATCTGTGTGAGCAGAGAAAGAAATGTAGTCAACAGACATTTTCAGTGGTAACTTCTGTCCAGACATGGTAGTGATTTCTTCAGGTTCAGACATGATATGCTGTTAAAACAAAGAAAAATAAAAAACAAAACAAACTATCCAGTTAGAAAAGGTACATTTTCTACTTTTTCATGCAGCAATAAATTCTTACGTTAAATTTAGGACTTTTTAGCACAAAAATCATGCTTTAACACTACTTAGTAAATGTCAAATGCTCTTTTTCTTGATCAAGCAAACATTTAATAAGCAAACTAAATATTAACTAAAACAATGTATTTAGAGTGCTGGCAAAGAAAATTATTACTCTTATGATTAGAAAGGGAAACCTGTATTGCTAACTACGCTCCTACTCTAAAAAGTCACTTCCCAGATATGAGAATGTATATAAAGGATAGATGTGTTTCTATTTTGGAAATCTCTATTAAATACACGGCCAGTATTTTTCCTCATGACTTCACAAAACAAAGTAAAGCAATAAAAATGGACACAATGAGGAATCATAATGTATTTTAAAAAAACAAAAAAGGAAATTATAGTTAAGAGGAGATAAGTGAACATGATCCTTGGATGTTCAAGAATTGGCTTTAAAGTTTTACACATATTTTCTACAAGGCCTACATCCCTACGAGTTAACATTAACCATTTTATACCTAGAAGAAGATGGAGAGTCAACTCAAAACACATTATAGACTTCTGGGAAGATGGCAGACTAGTAAGACACGGGAATCTCTTCTCCTCCAGAAAAATAGCTAGACAACAGCCCCGAGAAAGATCTTCTAGGGTTTAGGACAGCAGACGAAGGCTGGACACCACCCAGAGGGGAGAGGGACACAGGAGGGAAATCGAGACGACAGAACCGTGAGTTGGAACCAGATGCGGCTGCTGCTGCTGGCACCCTCCCCCACACTAAAGACACTTTGGAATTCTCGGGCCTCTGGGCCTGATGCTACAGACAAAGGGGGCTCCAGGGATCTACCGCCCTAGGAAAGGGGAGAGAGAGGGACACAGCCTAAGGCGGACTCAGTTTCTGACCCACAAATTTGGTCTGCTGTGTCCCATGAGTCCTTCGAGGCCAGGTGAGACCAATCAGTAGTTTGCCTGCCAAGGACTGGAGAAATCCGACCCTCACACTCTCCCTCTCTTCTATCTGGGACTAATTGTCGGGGACACCCCCAGGAAAGGGGAGAGAGAGGAACACAGACTAAGGTTGACTCAGCCTTTGACTCACAAATTTGGTCTGCTGTGTCCCAAGAGCCCTTCCAGGCAGGGTGGGGCTGCACCATTGTTTGCCTTGGAACCTGCAAAGGGCGAAAGATATACAACCCTCCCAATCTCCTCCTCTACTAACAGGGACTGATTGTTGAGGACTCAGAGGGAAGTGGAAATATTTCCTATCCAGGAAAAGGGAGGAGGCTGCCAGAGAAGGCTGGAGAACTGTCTCAGAGAAAGTTTAAATTACAAGACTCCTAGCCTCCAGACAGGAAGCTCTATCACATTGATCTGGTCTGTGTTGCAATAAATACACTCCAACCAGGCACTGAATTGAGAGCTGCAAAAGAGCGTCATCTCCTGGCAGGCCAAGGAAGTACACACAAGAAAATTAAAAATAAGTAGGAGAGGCTTTTTCTGGCCTCTATTGCTTCCCTGCCCAAGGCCCTAGGAAGTGACTCTACAACCAATTACTGGGTCCAGTGCCCAGTTTTGAGCAACCAGCAGGACAATCCTAACAATCCAGGTCAAGCCAAAAATCAAAGAGCAGTGGTAACCCACAGCCTCCTGCCACTAAATTCCTATAAAAGAGAAAGAGATTGAGCATCTGAGGAAACTACATCTTAACCAGATGCTTAGATATCAGCAGAAAATTATGAACCATACTAAAAAAGAGAAGACATGGCCCAAGAAAAGGAATACATCAAAGTCCCAGAAGAGATGCAGAATTTGAGAGAACTAATCAGCGAGATTGCACACAAATTTCCAAAACCAAATTAATGAGCTGAAAGACAAAATCGTTAAAGAGATAAATGACATCAAGAAGACATCGAGCGAATGCAAAGAATTTGAAATCCTGAACAGAAAAATAACAGAGCTCATGGGAATGAAAGACACAATAAGTAAGATAAAAAACACATTTGAGGCATACAACAGCAGACTTGAAATGACAGAAGAAAGAATAAGTGATACTGAAGACAGAACAGCTAAAATTGAAGAAAGAAAAGAACAGAGAAAGAGAAGAATAGAAAAACTTGAGCAGGGTCTCAGAGAGTTGAATGACAACAGAATACGCAACAATATACGTGTCATGGGAGTTCCAGAAGGAGAAAAGAAGGGGAAAGGAGCAGAAAGAATATTTGAGAAAATAAAAGTTGAAAATTTCCCAACTCTCACAAAAGAAATGAACTTACAGGTCCAAGAAGCACACCATACCCCATCAGAATAAATCCAAATAGACCTACTCCAAGACATACTATTCAGAATGTCAAATATCAAAGATAAAGAGAAAATTCTCAGGGCAGCAAGGGAGAAGCAAGCAATCACGTACAAGGTATGTCCAGTTAAGACTTAGTGCAGATTTCTCTTCAGAAACCATGGAGGCGAAAAGACAGTGGTATGATACAATTAGGAAACTTTCCTGCCAGCTGAGAATTCTTTATCCAGCAAAACTATCCTTCAAATATGAAGGTGAGTATAAAATATTCACAAACAAACAGAAACTAAGAGAGTTTGCAAAAAAGAATCCACCTTTGCAGGAAATATTAAAGGAAGCCTAGAACCAGAAAGAAAATGACAGGAGAGAGAGGCTTGGAGGAGAGTATAGAAGAAAGAATAGTAGATAGGATAACCGAAGAGTAACAAGACAGACAAAAACAAGATGACATATGAAAACCAAAGAATAAAATGGAGGAAGTAAATACTGCATTTACAGTAATATCATTGAATGTGAATGGATTAAACTCCCCAATCACATTAGCTATCCATACGCTGCTTATAAGAAACTCACCTTAGACCCAGGGATACAAACCGGCTGAAAGTGAAAGGTTGGAAAAAGATACTCCACGCGAATAGTAACCAGGAAAGAGCAGGGGTAGCTATACTAATATCAGACAAAACAGGCTTTAAATGCAAAAGAGTTATAAGAGATACAGAAGGCCAATATATATTAATAAAAGGGACAATCCACCAGGAAGATAACAATCATAAATATCTATGCACCTAAACAGAGTGCCCCAAAATATATGAGACAAACTTTGGCAAAACTGAAGGGAGAAATGGACATCTCTACAATAATCGTTGGAGACTTCAACACTCCACTCACATCATTAGATAGAACAACTAAACAGAAGATCAACAAGAAAACAGACAACTTGAACAATTTGATAAACAAGTTAGACCTAAGAGACATATATAGAACACTGCATCCAAACTCAGCGGGTTATACATTCTTCTGAAGTGCCTATAGATCTTTCAGGATAGACTACATGTTAGGTCACAATGCAGCTCTCAATAAATATAAAAAGACTGAAATTATACAATGCACCTTTTCAGATCATAATGGAACGAAGCTGGAAATCAATAGTAGACAGGAAAAAAGTAAATTCTCTGAACAACAACTCACTCCCAAATAATCAGTGAGTCAAAGAAGAAATTGCAAGTGAAATCAGTAAATATATTGAGACAAATGAAAATGAGAACACAACGTATCAAAACTTAAGGGATAGAATAAAGGCAGTCCTGAGAGGGAAATTTATAGCCCTAAATACCTATATTAAAAAAGAATAAAGAGCTAAACTCAAAGATTTAACTGAACAACTAAAGAAACTAGAAAAAAAAAACAGCAAACCAATCCCAAAGCAAGCAGAAGGAAAGAAATAATAAAGATTAGAGCAGAAATAAATGAAAATAAGAACAGAAAAACAATAGAGAAAATCAACAAAAACAAAAGCTGGTTCTCTGAGAAGATCAATAAAATTGACAAACCCCTAGCTAGACTAACAAAGAAAAAGAGAAGATGCAAATAAATACAATCAGAAATGAAAGGGCGGAAATTACAAATGATCTCACAGAAATAAAAGGAATCATAAGAGGGTATTATGAGAAACTATATGCCAACAAACTAGACAACCTGGATGAAATGGACAAATTTCTAGAAACGCACAACCAACCTACACTGACACTATAAGAAATACAAGAACTTAACAAACCAATTACATTTAAGGAGATTGAATCCGTCATCAAAAACCTCCCACCAAAGAAAAGTCCAGGACCAGATGGCCTCACAGGTGAATTCTACCAAGCATTTAGAAAAGAATTTTTTTTTTTTTTTTAAAGATTCCATTTACTTATCCATTCATCCCCCCCCCTGCTGCCTGCACTCGCCGGGCCAGCCAACCACGCCATGCGGGCGGGCCCGCCCCCACCAGGAGGCCCCGGGAACCGAACCTGGGGCCTCCCACATGGCAAACGGGAGCCCCACTGATTGAGCCACAGCCGCCGCCCTAGAAAAGAATTAACACCAATTCTGTTTAAACTCTTCCAAAAAATTGAAGAGGAGGGAAAATTACCCAACACATTTTATGAAGCCAACATCACTCTAATACTAAAGCCACACAAAGATACTACAAGAAAAGAAAATTACAGGCCAATCTCTCTAATGAACATAGATTCAAAAATTCTCAACAAAATACTTGCAAATCGAATCCAACAGCATATCAAAAGACTTATACATTATGACCAAGTGGGATTTATTCCAGGTATGCAAGGCTGGTTCAACATAAGAAAATCAATCAACATAATACATCAAATTAACAAATTGAAGGGAAAAAACCACATGATCATATCAATTGATGCAGAGAAGGCATTCGACAAAATCCAGCATCCTTTTTTGATAAAAACATTTTTAAAAAAAGATAGGAATAGAAAAAAACTTCCTCAATATGCTAAAAGGCATATATGAAAAACCCACAGCCAACATCATATTCAATGGGGAAAGGTTGAAAGCTTTCCCTCTAAGATCGGGAACAAGACAAGGATGCCCAATGTCACTACTGCTATTCAATATTGTACTAGAAGTTCTACCTAGGGCAATTAGACAAGAAAAAAAATTAAAGGCGTCCAAATAGGAAAAGAGGAAGTAATACTCTCACTGTTTGCAGATCCTGTACTTAGAAAATCCTGAAGTATCCACGACAAAGCGACTTGAGCTAATAAATGTGTTCAGTAAAGTGGCAGGATACAAGATCAACATGCAAAAATCAGTAATGTTTTCGTACACTAGTACTGAACAATCTGAGGAGGAAATCAAGGGAAAAATTCCATTTTCAATAGCAAAAAAAAAAAAAAAAAAAGACTCAAATACTTAGGGGTTACTTTAACCAAAGAAGTACAGGGCCTATATTCAGAAAACTACAAAACAATGCTAAAAGAAATTTAAAAACACCTGAACAAATGGAAAGACATTCCGTGTTCATGGATTGCAAGAATAAATATCATGAAGATGTCAATCTTACCCAAACTGATTTATAGATTCAATGCAATACCAATCAAAATCCCAACAGTTTACTTTACAGAATTAGAGAAGGTAACTACCAAATTCACCTGGAAGGGTAAGTGTACCTGAATAGCCAAAAGCATTCTAAAAAAGAAGAGCAGTGTGGGAGGAATTTCACTGCCTGAACTTGAAACATGTTACAGAGCAGTAGCAGTGGTCAAAACAGCATGGTACTGGCATAAAGATAGACACATTGATCAATGGAACAGAATTGAGAACCCAGAAATAAACTCTCACCTATTACAGACAACTGGTTTTTGACAAACCTATCAAGTCCATGTTAATGGGACAAAACAGTCTCTTCAACAAATGGTGGTGGGAGAACTGGATATCTATAAACAAAAGAATGAAAGAGGACCCCTATTCACTCCCTATACAAGAATCAACCCAAAATGGATCAAAGACCTAAATATAAAAGCCAGGACCATAAAACTACTAGAAGAAAATGTAGGGAAAAATCTTCAAGACCTTGTAGTGGTTTCCTGGACCTTAGAACGAAAACATGTACAACAAAAGAAAAAATAGATAAGTGGGACCTCCTCAAAATTAAACACTTTTGCACCTCACATGACTTTGTCAAAAGGATGAAAAGACAGCCAACTCAATGGGAAAAAATATTTGGAAATTACATATCTGATAACGGTTTAATATGCAGGATATATAAAGAGATGTTACAACTCAACAATAAAAAGACAACTCAATTAAAAAGTGGGCAATACACTTGAATAGACATTTGCCCAAAGAAGAAATACAAATGGCAAAAAAACACAGGAAGAAATGCTCTACATCAGTCATGATTAGGAAAATGCAAATCAAAACCACAATGAGATATCATTTCACACCTATAAGAATGGCCACTATTAAAAAGGCAGAGAATTACAAGTGTTGGAGAGGATGTGGAGAGATAGGAACAGGTATTCACTGTTGGTGGGAATGCAGAATGGTAAAGCCACTGTGGAGGACTGTTTGGCAGTTCCTAAAGAAGTTGAATATAGACTTGCCACGTGACACTGCAATACCACTACTGGGTATATACCCAGAAGAACTGAGAGCAGTGACACGAACTGAGAACAGACATCTGCACATTGATGTTCACAGCCACATTTATTCACAATTGCCAAAATTTGGAAACAACAGACGAATGGATAAACAAACTGTGGTCTATTCATGTGATGGAATACTATGCAGCTGTAAGAATACATGAAGTCGTAAATCATATAACATGGATGAACCTGGAGGACATTATGTTGAGTGAAGCAAGCCAGACACAAAAGGACAAATACTGTATGAATGCGTTACTATGAACCAAATATATTGTGTAACATATTGTTTGATTAAAAAAAAATATATGTATACAATACATTTAATTGAGAAATGTATGTATTTATTCATCTGTGTTTACTTTTTAATCATTTATATTTTCAATTATTAAATGTACAAAATAAAGTTAAAAAAAAAAAAAAAACAAGAAAAAAACAACACACATCATACAGCTTTTCTAGGAGAATCCTTATTAGTGAAACTCTTTGTCATCAGATAAGGGCATTCATGCATTTAAATGTCTGTCTCAGATTGGTCCCATTACATTTTTTACCTGCAACCAGAAAGAGCATTTCTTGGTCCCTAATGTGCATACCATCTGCCTAGGGATCTTGTTATGCCAATCAGTCTGCATAAGTCCTCAACCTTTTGAACATCTCTAGCTACCTATTTCCGTCTTTATTTTTAAAAATCAAATTCTGTATTTCTCAAAGAATTACTTCAGTGGAAAAACTTGTGAGGATCCTGCCACCTCTGCAATTCTGATTAGGAATACGATTACAACCGACCTTTGCAAGTGTCCCTTCTACACAGTATCCTGCTATGATGACACCGTTCCTTTTATCAGTACACCAGCTCTCAAACAGTTCTCTGGATAAGCCACTTTGCATCATCCCTGGGGAAGCCATTACAACACTGGGACCAATGTCATCAAAATGATCCATGCTCTGAGGGAGAAAAAGAAATGGTTAAAAAAAAAAAAGTTAATTACCAGGGTTGAAAAAGGACTCTACTGCTCAAGAATAACAGAAAACTAGGTAAAAAGATTAATTACACTGCCGAAAGGGTCTTGACAAGACTAATAAACATATTAAGTCCAACTTCCAAGTTTCTAAATAGTTTAGGGTAGAGATCATAGGAAAACAAAGTGATTAAAATCAATTAATTCACACAGCCCTTATAAACCTACTGGTTGCTAACAGGCCATTAGGACCACAAAATTAGCCCACAGTTGGGAGAAGAGGGCTTGAGCCACAAAGAAAGGAGGAGTATACTGCTCAAAAGGCATCAAATTTAAGTAAGGTCAATAAATTTTAATAAATATCACAAAATTAGAGAAATATTAATAAAATCCTTCATAGCATTAAAACAAAAGGCTTAACTTGAAATAAAAATTTGAGCAAGGCTTACAAGAATGAACAAGGAATGATAAGTTTTATTTTTTAAAATTTGTTCCTCACTTTGGAGAAATAAGTTATCAGTCTGTGGCCTCACACCATCTATTATATAATAATCCAGTGGAAAATCATAGATTTCTCCAAGAATGATAATTTCAAATACAAGAACACAAATAATATATGACTGAATTCTTGCACATCAATGGTCGCCACAGCCAGGCTATCTGGTAACTGCTGGAAATACCTTTTCCTTCTCTGTATTTATAATTTAAGATTTTTCTTCTTGATGTGCTTCTGGGTTGAGGATTCTCCACCTGGATTTTTGAAACCATCCCTGTAACCAATTCCACCAAGGGATTTAATTTAGTTGGTATGGAGTTCACCCCCAGGATGGGGATTTTTAAAAACTTCCCAGGTGACTCCACTGTGTAGCAAGTTTGAGAATCACTGCTCTAGAGTCTAAATCAGTGCTTTTCAAACTTGAATGCACATACCCATCAACCAGAGAATCTTAAGAGTGTTTCAGTAGATCTGGGATAGGGCCTGGGATTCTGAATTTCTAGTAAAAAGGCCTGGCAATTCAAAGACTAACAGCATAAGCATCACCTAGGAACTTCTTAGAAATGCAAAACTCTAGGCCCCACCCCAGACCTGGGAACAGGCTCTGGAATACTGTAGTTTGACAGATTTTCCAAGTGTTTTCTATGTGCACTGAAGTTTAGAAGTATTATCTAATAAACAATGAGACAAAGGGTCTACAGTAACTGGAATCTGGGCTTATTTTTCTGTAAACCTAATTCTGTTATTTTAAATATTTACACTGTGAAATGTAACACACATACAGAAAAGTCCACAGGACAAAAACGTACAGCTCAATAATTTATCACCAAGTGAATTCCTGTGTCACCACCATCGACGTCAGGAAAAAGAGCATTATCAGCACACCAGAAGCCTGTTCTCCTTACATCCCCTCCAGTTCTTCCAAAGTTAGATCATCTCAACTCTTTTGATAATTTGTTCCTTATTTTTTATAGATTTACTATCTAAGTGTGCATCCCTAATAATATACTTCTATTTTTATGTAAACTTTCTTTTTACAAAAAAGGGACACAAATTTTAAGACTATAGCTGGATGAATTTTCATAAATTGAATACATTTCAATTGGTAAGTAAGTAACCAGGACCTAGCTCAGGAAACAAAACATAACCAGAGCTCCTGGGAGCCCCCAACATCCCCCTCCAGTCACTATCTATGCCACCTCCTCCTACTGCAAGGAGACCTTTGGTCTCCAGAATTTTTTCCACTCAAGATAATGTTTATGAAATTCATCTATGTTGTTGCATATAACTATAGTCTGTTTATTTTCACTACTGTATAGGATTTCATTGAATGGCATAACTTAATTTATCCATAATAAATTAATAATATTTTTCCTTTCCAGCACCTAACAGGCAGGCAGAGAGTAAAAGGAAGAATCAAATGGGTTTATAGCCACTCAAGAATTTTCCCAAAGACTCATGTACCTTTTCATACTTCATGCATACATTGAATTGGTCTGGAAATCTAATAAATAAGTTTAACATTGTTTCTAGGGAAAACTTGGCTCCAATTCCTGAACAATTAACTTTAAAATATACTTTATAAACAAAGCCTATTTATAACTTGAAGACTGTATAATAAATTATTTTGGACATTAATTATTTTGTTATGAACAAAGTGTTAGTTTGAGTGAAATATAGTCTTTTTAAAAAAAAGTCTATCAGATTTTAGTGATGCTCTAGAAAAGGGAATAAATGAAAAATTTCACATGTGAAATTTGTAGTGCTTATCAAAGACGGTTAGGTTTGAGAAGGAACAGAAAAATCTTAATATGAAATGTTAAGATATTTTTCTCTTCTGAGCTTTTTATTCCTATGACAAAAGTTTTTAGCAATTATAAATACTGAAAACGCCTGGTTACTTAAAATTAGTAGTAAGAGTTATTAAGAAAAAAAAGAATGTCAGTTGTAGGATGTTTTGGGTTTCCTACAGAAAAATGCTGTTTTCTAGAGAAAAGGTTAACACTTGAAAGGTTCAGCCACAGAATTAACTACAGACAACTTCCCACTACTAATGACTTATTTGTGTTTTATCCATCCCTCTTTCTCTCACCTTGAGGTTACTAATGTGTTTGAAAACAAAGGGATTATTGATGTTGATTTGTTTGCGGATTTTATCATTCATGGCATTTACATAAGTCTGGTATACTGCCATACACTTCTTGGCCAAGGATGATGCATAGTATATTGGAATGTCATGAAGTTCTGGGTGATTCTGCCAGTATTCATCTAGAGAGAGATTTTACAAGAAACAAATATCACTTTATTATGTGGGGTAAACAGTTCAAATAATAAAATATACACATAATTAATTTTTAAAAATCCAGACAAGTAAGGAACAAGTTAAAGTATATAACTGTATTTATTTATTTTTTAACATAGCTATATTTAAAAGAGTTCAAGAAAAATTAGCCTGGTCCTTACTATCTTAAACTTATAAAACAGAACTTACTTCTCAATACTATCGCGTGATCTAAAATAAATGTTGTGGCCATAATCTAAAGATGCAGAGGCTTTTAAAAACCATTTGGTGTAAGTTTACACTAACCAAAGAGTATCTGATAATTAATGAAAGCAATGGACAAAAGACCATTAAAGAAAGTCCTCATTTAATCCCCAAATTTTGTAATGATTGTGTGGTCAAAAGATATCATTTATCCTATTAAATGGCTTGTATGTAACTTACATCTTTTTTTTTTTACTTCTAATTTTAAAACAACCTTTATTGCCATTGTACAGATAAGGAATCAGAGACTAAAAATTGTTGAATGGTGTGGAAATGTTATTTTTCTACTTGATATATAAGTGATAATTCTATGTAAGGATGGAGACTGTTTTTCTCTCACATGTTACAAATATATTTCTTGCTTTGTCCTCTGATTTATTTTGTTCAGTTTTAAAAGACATGATTAAAATCTTTAATGGTGTATATCCCAAGGTCATCCCACTATTTTTGTGTGTAAATTTATGAAAAGATTTTAAATATTAAAAAAAAAAAGTTGAATAACTTGTCCAAGATTATATGGCTGGAATGTAGATAAGATTTGAAACCAGTGACTCTAATAGCTATTCACTTTCTACTATACTACATTAAAAGGGAGAATTTAAGAAGAAAAAGGAAGCAAACAATTTCAGGAAGTAGTACTGGTTAATAAAAAAAATTGTAATACATGCTCTGATGGTAAGATTGCCAGATAAAATGCAGAATTACTCAGTAAAATTTGAATTTCAGATAAACAATGAAACATTTTTCAGTAGATGAATAAATATTAAGTATTTGAGATATACTTACATCAGGAAATTATTCATTGCTTATCCAAAATTAAAAATTTAATTGGGTGTACTGTATTTTTATTTGCTAAGTCTGGCAATCCAATTTGATGGTGACAACATGGTTGTCATCTAAACTTCCTAATTTCCTCTGCTCTTACTACTTGTTATGAAGATATGACATGCATTTAAACTGGATTAGATTAGAATTAGAAAATTTAGCCACTAATAAGTCCTGTCTCTTTGTTTATTCAGTCTTTCCTTGCTTGTCTTCCGTTTCAGTGAATTTTGGTGAATTCTGAATTTAATCAGTAAAGGGAATACTATTTATCTTGATCAAAGAAATGGCAGAAATGAGAATAAGAGTTTAAAGTGTGATCATTTCTAGTTCTTCCCAATGAAGCTACATAAATACAAAGCACCTAAAATTTATTCTTCAGGAGGAGTGCTTCCCCCAGATAGAATTACAGAATGTTTGCGTTAGGAGAGATAATTATGTAGAAATTTATATTAAAAAAATGAGTGCCATCCATTGTTTTTATTACGAAAAGTAATACACATTCATTTAAACATTTGGAAAATGGAGAAAAGCACAAAAAAAGAAATCAACTACTTTCCCACTATCCAGATTTTAAATATTTCCAGTCATTTTTGTGTGTATTTTTCTCTAAGGATTACAGTATACAGTTTTGAACCTTACTTTTTTGGTCCGCTTTAATAGGTTATATAAGTAATTACTCACCTGTAATGTGATTTTCTCCCCTTAATGTGCTATTTTACTGATGCGCTACTTCTTTAAAAATACTAAAATGAAGAGCGTTCTTACTGACAAAATTGACAGTATATCCCAGTTGTTTCCCAGAAGTAGAACTGCTAGGTCAAAGGGATGCAGATATTTAAGGCATGATGCTGATTATCAAGGTGGTAACCAGACAGGCATCCCAATTTATGTTGCCAGTAGCAGCTCAAGACAGTTATTTTCCTGGGCTCTTACTAGCACCAAATCCTTATTGTTTTAAAGTGAAGACACTGATGCCCAGAAAGGTTAAATGACTTATCCAAAGCCATGTGATTACCTTGCTAGAAAGATAACCCGCCAAGATTTTGAAAATCTCCCCAATAAAAAGGAAAAGGCATACCTAAAATCAAGAGCAGCTCCTGAGCCCTTCCAAGAGCAAAGACAGGAATGAGACCTCTGCCCCCTCTATTGACAATATCATGAACAGTGTTACAGAATCTGGCTTCTCGCTCTTCACGTTTTTCATGGATATGGGTACCATACGTAGATTCCTAAATAACACATTAGAAGTGTGAGACAAAGACCACTGATCCCCAAAGAATTGAAAAGTTAAACATCAGTGAAATGCTGAGATAAAATGATTCATTTTTTTCAACATACTAGAACACTGGTATAATATATGTTGTAAAGAAGAGCAAATGAGAACTTTAGAATTCAGATCTAAGAAGTAAGAACCTTTCAGAAAATGGAATCAGAAAAAAGTTTAAAAATGTATCGGCATATTTCCCCCTCAAGATAATTTTGCCATGTCTTTTTTCTTTCTTTCTTTCTTCATATTTTGCTTCATATATTTCTCCCATCATGATAAGTCTAAGTCTGTAAACTGGAAATACCCATTGTTTCTTATACTTCTGTTTAAGAATATCCCCTGAAGCCCTACTACATGTGATCCACTAACCAGCAGGACAGGCTTCATCTGGGAGCTTGTTAGAAGTACAAAATTTCAGGTTCCTGTCCAGATCTACTGAATCAGAATCTGCATTTTAACAATATCACCAGATGATTCACATGCATATTAAAGTTTGAAAAACACTGCTCTAAAATTGCATGCAAATAACTACATGACATCACGCAAACAACTTTTTTTATTTTTGACGGTTAAAAAATTAGTTGTCTCTTAAATTAGGGTCGATTTATATGCTAGGTATACCAAGAGCTGACCCAAATCTAATCCACTCACAACATGTTGCTTTTAGACAGTAATATGCACTGGCCCCTCATTCTTGGGCAGCTGGGGGATGCAGTAGGTGGTGGAGAAGCAGGCAGCAGTTGATGTTTTTATATATACCATAAGGCTCAAAATAGCTCTCTTCCAATTTCTGACACTGTTGTTACCAGTATACATTAATACTTGTTTCTACCATTTACTCACACCCCGTCCCCCAAAAAAGAGCTTCTGCACACAGTTCATTTTTTCTTGTTCTCCTGGAACTCACAATCTAGTAGGCAGATAGGACATACACATATAAAGAACAATGTGACAAGTTAGCATATGCTAAGGGCCAAAAGATAGTCATTCTGGCACAGACAGTGGAGCCACACCATTTCTATAAAACCCTTAAGATATCTTCCTATGAATCTGGGATAATTCAAGAGACAAGACATTTAGGAGACAACAGGGGAGTATACCCAGTATAAAGTGTCCTACACAGAGATGGCCTAACATCTTTGATATCAGACAAGAGTTAATTTATTTAACAGCAAGAAAGTGGAGCTGTGGTGCAGAGAAGCCAAAAAATACATTTTCATTCTAAAAACCAGATATATTTACATACAATAACATATTATGAAAGACCACAGTATTTTTTCCTGCTTGAAAAAATTTTCTTATATTACACTAATTGTAATATATTACTTACAATGATAAGGATATCAGGTTTAATATTAGGAATTTCAGCTGCCATTAAGTGTCTGTCTTCTTGTCTTGAGAAATCACCTGTATACAAAAGCTGTGAAGTAGTAGAAAGTTAGGATTTTGGAAGGTTTCATTTTGCTAGTGAATATATTAAACTCATGAAATCTGAAATCTGAATTTTAATAGAAAAAAAATAACAGCTTACAATGATGAAATCTAGGTGCAATGTTTGTGTTTGATTCAAAATCAGTAACTTAGTTAAATCACTAAACCATAACCTTCAATTATTCAATCTAACTAATGGGGATAATATATTCCTAGAATCATGCCTCAAAAGTAATATGCATATTAATACACTTGAGAACTGTTCAGAATTTCTAGAGGAAAATGGGCATGATGACAGGGAAAGAAATGTACTGAGACATATAGGAGCACTGATTAAAATGAAAGATAATAATTGGTATACACCAAATTTCAACTGAAAATTTATATCTGCATTTGTGCTATTTTTTGTGCCCTTAGGCAAATAGCAAGAATAAATAATTTAGCAACATACAGTGCAACAAGTGGAAGTTTCAAATACACGAGGCAGCTGCGTAAAATTTAGCACCATATTAAACTAGAGCATTGGTGTGCAACTCTGGCTATGCATTAGAATTACCAGGAAAAAAAACAAAAAAGGCCTTGACTGCACTTCCAGATTTTGAGTCAATGGGTATTTTTTTTTTTAAAAGCTCCATGAGTGATTCTAATGTGCAGCCAGAGTCAAGAACTACTGCCTTGACTGTCTTGAGACCTATTAGTCCACCCAGGTTTTCATGAGTTCACCAAGACTTCGGTTAGTTGTTTCCAGCATGGATGGCTATAAAGATCCTTTCTGATTAACTCCCTTTACTCTTTAGAGGCTTACACATGATTTCTAGAACATCGAAGGGATATGAATGCCAACTTGTGTCTTAACTTTAAACGGACTCAGCCACAAAGACAGTTCTTCTCTAATACTTTCTTGAAAAGACACTGAAAAGGGATTAATCCTGTGGTATTGTCAGGGAACTTACACTCTGAGATACTTATTTTACTTTTTTCTTAGTACAAACCTTGATTAGAGATCATTGTGTATTCAATAATTCAAATCAGTCTTGACACAGAAAGTATTATAATGGAGGTTATCAACTTAATTTTTATTTTATGTTTCAGTGTTTTAACACTTTTCAAATCTTAATGATAGCTGGTAGAATAAAGCTCTGCACTGGTTTCTGCTGGGGAGGAAACAGCTAGTACTAGCGGGTACCTTTACGCCTGCGATCTCAATCATGAACATGGCAGCTCCTAGAACGTGGCCTGCATGGTAACACCAAAATTTGATCCCTGCAACTTCCTTAACTTCATGAAAGTTGATAGTTTCAATTTTGTCCATGCTCTCTTCCAAATCTGTTTCAGTATACAGCATGTCGTCCGCTGATATATTACTAAATTTTGAAAGATGGCAACAAAATGAATAACAGTAAATTTTTTAAAAGTCTGCAAACTTAAAAAAATTGTCTAGGATGACATATCAAAAAAGATATTTCTTCAAACTCTATTAAATATGGATTAGGCTATTTAGAATCTCTTGGACATTTTGTATATTTTTTTTACTGGGCAATTATAACAGAAGAGTAGTTAAGGATGTAGGCTCTGGACTCAGCTCTGCCTCTTACTGGATGTGTGACCATCTTGGGCAGATTACCTAATCTCTCTGTGCCTCCTTTTTGTCTTTTTTTTTTAAAGATTTTATTTATTTATTCATTTATCCCCCCTTGCTGCTTGTGCTCACTGGGTCAGCCAACCACGCCGTGCGGGCGGGCCTGCCTTCACCAGGAGGCCCCAGGAACCGAACCCGGGGCCTCCCATATGGTAAACGGGAGCCCTACTGATTGAGCCACAGCCGCTTCCCCCTTTTTGTCTTTTGTAAAATGAAATTTATAACGTAATTTACATCAGCAAGTTGCTGTGAAGACTAAATGAGTTAATACATATTAAGGACTGAGGACTGAACCTGGCATGTGGTGAGCATTACTTAAGTGTTAACTAGTGTTATTACTATTAAGGATAATACTTCCATTCCTTTGTGTTTATATATGAACACCAACAAATTGCATCTTAGCTACTCCTGGAATATACGTATTAAATAGCAAACTTCAGAAGGTTAACAATTTGTGCTGGAGGTATCAAAAAATGCTCCAAACTTTCTGGTAGAGAAATGGATGTTCTTCTTACAATTTGATAAGAACTTCCTTGGGGAACTTTACTTTTAAGATAGTCAGTTTTCTTTGATCAAATAATCCAAATAAGAATTCAGTATATATCACTTTAGTGTATCTGGTCTTAAATTTTTAATAAAATCATGAAAGGTTATATGAAGAGTAGTACTATCAAACGTTGTAATTTGCTTAGCTTATAGAGATGTAAGAACTAAAGACTTAAAAAAGATTTTAAGGTGAGGAGGGAGCTCGGGATACAATGGGTACTCAATGATTTGTTACTGAGTTACTAAATTAATGACATCCTTGAACCACATGTATTGTGCTGAGCCATATAAATCTAATAAAGCAACTTACCTAACTTTGACATAATCTGAAAGAAGCCATCTATAAATAGCTTTTGTGGCATGAGTCATAAATGTTCTTCCTTTAAAACTTGTCTTCTGTAGAAACCAAGGCAAAGCTCCACAGTGATCCAAATGGAAACTTAAAAATAAACAGAATATGGTTAAAAGGGGAAATTGTAGGTTGTATATATCTTAAAATAAAAATTAAAAACAAGACAAAACAAAAAACCATAGGACTGTACAACATAAACACCGAATCCTAATGTAAACTATGGATCATAGTTAATAGTACAATTATAATATTTGTCCAGCAATTTTAACAAAGGTACCATATTAATGCAAAATATTAATAAGGAAAACTATGTGAGGGGGTGTATATGGGAACAATGCATTTTCTGCATGATTTTTCTGTACACCTACAACTGCTTTAATAAAAAAAGAAGAGAGAGATTCTCTTTAATTTGTAAACCATTCCTCATATACTATAGGTAATTAAACTGTTGCTCACTGGACAAAGAAGTTCTTTGCAACAATTACACACTGATACTTTCAGAAAACAAAAAGGTAGGTATAGTGCAGAGTGAAGGAATAATGCATTCACTTTTAATGCAGGAAAAACATTTAAATAAATATTTTTTAAACATCAAAAAACTTTATCCGTAATAATTACAGAGGAGAGAAGAATATACCCAAACTTACTCTTAGCAGCCAGAATTAGAATAAACAATTAGTGGGATAAAGTTGAAACATGTTACTATTTATAAATGAAGTTCCTATAGAAAAATGTGACAAGAAAGACCTTTAGGAAGAGTTCTGTGCAAAGGCATTATTGGACTCAAGTTTTATAGTTATCCAAGGTATCTACTACATCCTTCCCACTTACTCCTTGGACTCACATCTAGATGGAAGTTTTTCATAGTAAACTTCTCCAGACTGTGATGACAATGTGGAGTACTGACTCGGATGTCTGCAATATTAAAATCCAAAGTCTTGAAATTTGATAAAGAATGAGCTTTACAGTAATAGTTCTTAAACAAAATGTCATCATTAAAGAAAAAAACTTACTGACTAATTAACAGGAGATCAATCTCAGCTGGGTCAATTAAATCAATATATGGAAGGGCATCCATTCCTTCTAGGCCAGGGTGGATCCCACAGTCCAACTGAAAGAGAGAACAAAAAGATCACACTCTCCTATGCATTTTATTAAAATTCATTCAACAAATACACAATATTTAAAACTGATCCATCATGCACATAATCAAGGTGGACTTTGTACACTAGCATTTGGGGTGAAATTCTTATTAAATGTGGCAGATAAGCCACTGACAATTCTAACCTCCCAAATAAATTTAAAATGAGTTCACGTGATGCAAGATACAAGACATTCAGCTACTTTTGCCAGTCAGTCTAACAATGAATAAACTCCTTTTCAAAAACTTAGATTTTAGAGGACAATGGGCATTTTGAAAGTTCATGGATTTATTATTACCAGACCTGACTACTGTAAAAAAATAATAATTAGAAATGGGAAGGTTCCTTCATCAAAGTAATTAAATTTTTAAGGCATTAAGGAACAAATTCCTAAGTCACTTATAAAGGATTTACTCATTTTATATGGTATTACTACCAAATTAATAAAATTTGACTAAAATGACAACTATGTCTGACACATCCCTGTTCTTTTAAGAGTAAGAGAAGTGGAGAAGAAAGAGGAACCAAACAAACATGATCCATTGAACTGCCTTTCTGACAACCGTAGAAACCATCCACTCTAATCTTTCTACCTTTCAGAAAGGAAATAGGTTTAGAGAGGTAGGGTGATTTGTCTAAGGTCAGGGTCCCTAATGATATTCAGGAATCTAAACTCCTAAATCAGGCTTTCTCACTACACCTGCTACATGGAGTTCTACAGGTGTTCAAGGCAGTTGGTTCCTTGTGGTCTTCCACTGGAGTTGGGGCTGTTGGGATGGCTAGACCCTCCAACAGTGGAAGTGACTTTCAAGAAACAATAGTTCAGCATATCTACTTGACAATTTTACAGTCTTAGAATATATCTTCACAGGCTGCTTAATGTTTTCTCAAATTACTAAGTAGCTTTATTAGTTTTTCACATTAACATTATACTGCATAGGCTACATACTCTAACTATGACATTTTTTTAGGGAACACAACAGTTAATTACTCTATTAGATAATAAACAACCTAACACCTAATGCAGACAGAGCTATAATGTTAATCTAATTATAAAAATAACAATTACCATTATTTTTCTTCCTTTGAATTCCAGGATAATACATGATCTTCCTACTTCTTGTCCTGCTCCACTATAAACAAGAAAGGGGAGAAATAAAATGATTAAAAAGCAATAAAAATCAAGTATAACAAATTCAAGCTTTTTTATAACCTAAATACACCTCATTGGATGACAGCATTCACTTAAAAATCTTAAGGCAGAAGACATTCCCACAGAATTACAAAGATAGGGAAGAACAATGTCAAGTGGGAAAAGAGGAAAAATAGTCATTGGGAGTGCAGGATTTTGCAATTGGTAAAATTCTGAGAGAAGGTGGTACAGTTCAGAGAATCACTTAGGTTAAATTTAATATTCTGAATGTAAGATTAAATTATGATGTATTGGGAAGTGGATGTAGCTCAGTGGTTGAACGCCTGCTTTGCATATATAAGGTCCCAGGTTCAATCTCCAGTATCTCCTAAAAAAATATATATATACACATACACACACACACACATACATACATACACACATAAAATATATATTTTAAATATATATTATTTAAAAAATAAGCCAGCAGTTACAGACTAGCATTTAAGAATAAATTCATAGGCACTTCAAAATTCTTTCACCTTCTTTAAGATCATAATATGCATATAACATTTAGCTACATGTATCATATCTAATTATTTATGGCTTCTCACTATGAAAATGAAAGCTCCAAAAGAAGAGAAACATTGTCTATCTTGTTTACTGCTATATCACTATGGTTTAGAACAGTGACTCGGATATAGTAAATTTCAAGAAATATTTATTGAATAAAAAAATCCCCAAATTATGAACTTTGAAAACATTACACTAAATGAAAATAAGCCGGCCACAAAAGTCTACATATTGTAGGATTTCATTTATATAAAATGTCCAAAATAGGCAAATTTTTGACAGAAAGTAGATTAGCAGGGGCCTAGGGTTGGGAGGAAATGAAGAGCAGTTGCTAATGGGTTCAGGATTTCATTTTATGGTAATAAAAATGGAATTTAAAAAAATAAATAAATAAAAATGGAATTAGTGGCGATTATCGCACAAACCCTGAATTCTACTTTAAAGGGGTGAATTGTATAGTATGTGAATTACATCTCAATAAAGCTGTTATAAAACAATAAAACTCCTAAATTTACTCCTGACCTGTCCTATTTCCTTACTACTTGAGTGAACAACACTACCAGTAACCAAGCTAAGAATCCAAGTCATCCTAACACTCCTCTCTGTCCAGCCTTCCGTCTCCAAAACTGCCCCTTCAGATACATCCGATCAAAGTCCTAAAGATTTTACTTTGTTATTCCCTCAAACTTATTTCTCCCACCCCACTGCCACTCATTTTAAGCTCTCATTACTTACCGCTTCATTATTTTAATTACATCCTACTGGATTCCCATTTTGTTCTCCTCCACTTAATTCACCCTTTTATTCATTAGCTACACTGCTGCTAGAAAACATAAAACATAAAAATCCTTCATTGACTCCCTAGAACTGACCTGATAAAGGACCAAACTCCTTAGTATGCATGCAAGATCCTTCATAAGCTGGACCCTGGTAACTTCTCCCACTACATCTGCTAACCTACTAGCCACAGCCATGAGTAAACTGGACAAGAGTTGTGATCTTTCTCATTTTCACACATACCACTTCCTCTGCCTGAGACATCCTTCCTTCCCACCCACTTTACCTGTCTTTAATTCCTATCATTCTTTAGGGCTCAGCTCATACATCACATTTTCCAGGACATGATTCTCCTTAATCTGTATTAGAAATCCCTTCCCATTCCCTTATGGCACTCAGTGCAATGCCTACTTGTACTATCACAATAGCTACCACTTACTGAGCACCTACCATAATCTTTACTCCTTGTAATAATGGTTGTTACATTATGTACATATGAGAAGACTAGGATTCAGCAAGGATGTTCTAGTATATGATAGAGTAGAAACTGGATTCCAGGTCTGACTCTCAAATGATGGTCTCCCATTATCCCAAACCATCTCTCCACTACTATCCATTCTGCACTGTTGAATTAAATTAACTCAGGGGAAGCGGCTGTGGCTCAATCAGTGGGGCTCCCGTTTACCATATGGGGGGCCCCGGTTCGGTTCCCGGGTCCTCCTGGTGGGGGCGGGCCCGCCCGCACGGCGTGGTTGGCTGAAACGGCGACCGCAAGCAGCAAGGGGGGGATAAATGAATAAATAAATAAAATCTTTAAAAAAAATAAAAAAAAATTAACTCAGCTCCCTGTCTTATCTGTATCCCCAGATACAATGCCAACACACTGGGCTCAGTTTACTGAATACACGAAGAGATGACAGGTGTGAACTAAGCAGTGGGAAACTCATGTTATGTCTTCAGTAAGTGCTCAATGAATCTTCTGTTCTTTTTTTTTTTTTTTTAAAGATTTTATTTATTTATTCATTTATCCTCCCCTTGCTGCTTGTGCTCGCTGGGTCAGCTAACCACGCCGTGCGGGCGGGCTTGCCTTCACCAGGAGGCCCTGGGAACCGAACCCGGGGCCTCCCATATGGTAAACGGAAGCCCTACTGATTGAGCCACAGCCGCTTCCCCCAATGAATCTTCTGAATGAGCATGTAGGAGCTACTTTCACCTTTTTGAAAAATGCATAGATTCATGTTGTACTAATATCTGACAATAAACCTGTTTGTGGATTCTAATTTTCCATCTTTATGAATAAATTCCCCTTATCTATTATCTCTCCTTGTAAGCAGCATTCCAGATCTGTACAAGTTTCTCTGGCAGAAGGTTATCTTATGGACAATCAAGGGCTGAGATTATAGCCTGATCAGCTCTGCTCTTTCTCCTCTCCAACTCTCTACCTTCTTTATTATGTTAGGCTACTGAGCTCAGCGCGTCGAAACTCATAGCAATTCCCTAATTTACTTCCCGTGTTTCACATCTTGGTAAATTATCCCAGAGATGGCTAAGAAACAAAACAACAATAATAACAGATTTAGTCCTTCCTAGCACTGTTAATAGCTTTCTCCAAGTCCTCATCTCTTCCTGTCCTATTAGTGATCACCAGCACCGGCTCCCTCGTGGCTTGCCCTGATGTGCCGAGATCAGGGTTTTACGCTGACAATCCTCTTTAGCTTATATTGCAAGTGCACAGAGGCCCCCAAAACCTGTTTTTCAACTCCAACATACCCTCCCCTGAGATGTAAGAAAAAGCAAAATCCCACTCAAGCTAGCAGTTCTCCCAATAGTTCTCCAAACCCCGTCAGCCTGAGAGGCTGGGCCCGCAACTGCGGACCGAGATCAGCCGGCTGAGGCATGTTGGAGAGGCGGGTGGCAGAGGGCTAGCTGGGGCTTCACTCCCTCTCTCACTGGTCCCTTACAGGGGTCGGATCAGCAGCTGGTCACTCTCTTCAGCAGGAATTGCAGACATTTCAGAAGTCAGAGGGAGAATCGGGGGTGAGGAACCGGTAGCCGGAGTCTTTCTAAACCGTAAGCCAGAGCCAAGGCGAAACCATGAAGGAAGAACACCACCCAGCAAGAGCAACACTTCCGGCGCTCTGGCGCCCGCAGCACTAAGCTCCTCCCCCCCACTTCCGGCCCGAGAGCGCGACCTGGAGGTTCCGCTCAGCCGCGGAGTCGGGCAGCCTGGGGCGGGCCAGACTGCGCCTGCGCGTCAGCTCTGAGGTGGGGTCAGGAGCACCGAGAAGAGATCGCCGAAAAGCTGGCGCTGGAATAAGAACTGGAAGAGCCTCCACGGGTGCTGGCTGCTGCAGCGGTCCCTCTCTGATCCCAACCAAAGGCGGCTCCTGAGATGGGCCCGATGTTGTGAGGTGAGCGCCGCCGGGCCTCGCCCCAAACAGCTGCGGGGGACTTGAGGGGCTGGCCAGGGAGCCGGGGCGCGGCCGGCGGTTGGGAAGATGGGGCGGCTGTGGGGACAGCTGGTGGCGGTCACCGGGGAGGCCGGGAGGGGACCAGGCCAGGGGACGGGCGTGGAGGCTGGCGGCGAGGGGCCCGGGGCGGGAAGGAGGTGTGGAGCGCCAGGCTGCGGGACAGTAGCGCCTGTGACCCTAGATGACCGCGTCTGAAGTTGTCCAGCATGGAATGGAAGCGTCTGTAGCTGCGGGCTTGTCTTCCTTAAGTGCCCAGATCTGCTCTTCTTTGCCCCTTGAGAGGAAGGGCAAGCGGTAAGCTTGCGCTTATTCTTTTCTCTACTGCTTCTGGCCCTCCCCGCCCGCTTCCACGTCAGAGCGGGGATTGCGGCTGTCTTGCTTGCTGTCACCCCCCTCAAGCAATCCGGAGAGGAGTGATGTCTGGAGAGAGGTTGGGAGCTGGGTCTAACTAGGTTCAAACCTTGACCCTATCGATTAGCCTGGTGACCTGGGGCAAATCACCGGAATCTCTAGGAGCTTTGGTTTCCTCATTCGAAAGGGACTGTGATTCTACACCCTTGCTGGTCAGTAATGAGGGCCGGTGCATGGCAGGTGGGAATAATTTGGGCGTCACCTCTCAAGAAAGTCCTGGGGTTTGTGAAGCATGTCCCCCGCCAGGCTGTGCTAGGCATTGGGTATACAGAGATGAGTAACCGACCCCCTGCTTCTGAGGAGCTTACCATTTAGACAGTGAGTTGGTTTTAAATACACAAGAGCAGATTGTAATGGTATGATCGAGGTGTACACAAAAGCTATGGAGGAGGGGGTCACCAGAAATCCAAGGAAGGCTTTGTAAAAGAGAAGAAGTCTGAAATGATAAGAGTCAAGTGCATACAAGATTTGGAAAAGAATTCCAGGCAGAGGGAATGGCAAGAGCATGGAACATAGTGTATGCTGAGAATCAAAGCAGCTTTGTGTTCCTAAGACACTAAGTGTGAAGCAGGTTGTTGTGAAAGATGAGGCTGGAGAGGTAAGTCATGGAGGACCTTTTCTGTCATGAGGAAGAGCTTTGACTTTAATCTCTAACTTTGGGAAGCCATTGAAGATTTTAAGAAGGCTAGTGACATCAGATTTGTGTTATAAATGAATCGTTTTGGCTGTAATATGACGGCAGATTTAAAGGTTGGCAAGGCGTCTAGTTAGGACAGGAATGCAATGTCTCCAGGGTGTGTGTGAATTCCTTAAATGTATGTCAGACTTTGTGAATGTATGCATTTTTATGGGTTGAGGATCAATTGCTTTCATCATGTACTCAAAAAACATTTATACAGAGCAATAGCCCAGTGTTGATGATTGCCTGTTAAAAAGATGGATTAGAGAACTATTTAGGTGATAATGGATGTTTGGTGCTTGATTGGACTGACAGACATCCTGATTTCTAGCCCAGAAATAATACAATTTACTGAAAGCAAGAGTATAGGAGAGGAGCAGATTTAGAGGAGAAGATGGGTTCAGCTGTAGACATTTTAATATGTGAGGCGAGTCTGTGGAACATTGAAGTGACAATGAGCATTTTATGCACAAATAATTGAGACAAGAATGATTTGCTTAAGAACATGCATCAAAATAGTGGCAGCTATCAAAGACTTTAGAAATGCTTTTTTAAAGCTCCTGGAATGATGATGACAGGAAAGATTTAAGGAGTTGCAAAGGCAGTATAGTATAGTGGAGTGTAGCAGTATAGTATAGTATTTTAGGGATTTGAGGAGGTGCTTCAGGATTCCACTAACAATAGAATCAAGTTTCATTTTTAAATATTTAAAGTATTTATATATGTAGATATATGTAACATTGTATTAATGTTATGTAAAATATATATTTAAAACACAGTGTGCTTCAATAAGTTATACACCAACATTCTAACCCATTAGAGACCGCTAACATGCTACTTTACGCTCTAAGAAAATCCATTTGTTGTGCAGGCATTGTAATGAGGCTCTACAGCCATCTCTCTTTTATTGAAAAGTATCCTGTGATGGGAAGGTTATCATTTGCATAAACTTACCTGCAAAAGCCTTCTCTTCCAGCATGGAATGGAAGCATCTGTAGCTTCCTTTTACAGTTAGTTCTCTACCCAGTTCCTTCTTTTTACAGTTAGATCTCTACCCAGCAGCCAGAATTGTCTTTTCGAAACAGAAATCTGATCATGTCATTTGACTGCTTAAAAAGCCTCCAGCATCTTCTTGTTAAACCTAAAGTAAAACCCCAATTTTTGCCATGGCTTACAAGGCCTTCTGTGATCTGGTCCTGGTGTATCTTTCTCCTCACCTGTCATTTTCCTTCTTACTCTTCTTGCTCTAGCCATTTTGGCCTTTTACTGTTTATCAAGCTTGTTTCCTCAGGACCTATTTTATACTCGCTGTGCCCTCAACCTGGAATGCTTTTCCTTCACATCTGCTTATAGTTGCCTTTACTTCATTCAGGGCTCCTTACCTATCACTTCCTCACAGTGTCTTTTTCTATCTGTTTACCCCTTCCTTTGATCACTCTGTATGTTCTTAGCTTGCTTTTAGTTTATCCCATAGCAATTATTGCTTACTAATACTTAGATTTGTGTTTCTTCTTGGTCTGTTTTTCTTTTCTCTTTCCTCTAAAATATAAGCTCCATGAGGTCAGGAGCTTTGTCTGTCTTGTTCACTGATATATTTGGTACCTAGTAGGTGATCCCTGACTAGTCAGGAATGAGTGAATGAATCAGATTTTCTTACTATCCCACAAGTAAAGCAAAAACATAGAAATAAATTGGATGATGAGGTTGATTAAAGATCTTGGGCTCTGGATTCAGATTTGGGTAATTAGACAAAGATCATACCTTAGTAAGTGGGTCTGCAGATCCAATGGGAGAAACTTTTAATTGGAGCAGGGACATTCATGTACTACCTCATGGTTTACTCACTCTTTTTCCTTCACCAGGTACATTGTTTTTCCTAAAGGAATTGATCATGTCAGAAAGAAAGGAAGCTGTCTGTGTAGACTGCTGTCCGTGGAACTTTGGAAGACAATAAAATAGCATTGAGTTCTATAGTAAGCAGATTTCTTTGTTCCCTTTGTTGAATTCAATTTTGGTAAAATTTGCTAGGCTATCTTATTCATAAATCATCTTGAAAGATGGGCCACAGTTCCCTCATCTATAAATGCAGATTATAACCTACCTTCTGTAAGTTGAGGGTAGAACCTTAGAGCCCCTTGCATAATACTTGGCTTATAATAGACCTTCAAAAAATAACTGTGACATAAATACATCACAGGATTGCTATGAGTGTAAAATGAGATAATTTATTTGGAAATACTTTGAACTATAAAATATTATGCAGGTTATTTAATAGTCATTTTCTAAGTATAATGACTTCCCCTATGAAATGGGGAGGGATAAATGTAAAGAATGTTTCCAAGGCATTATTAATTTTTTAAAAAGATATATATAAAATTGACTGTGGGATATTTAACATCACCTCTTACCCGGCCTTATTGGAGTAGGAATGTGAGAAGCTAACACCAGGGAATGTTTTTACTGTCACCTTTTACTTAAAGATATTTCACGACTGCAAAAATATGTATTGTTTTGAGAGGTAGGTATGTCTTCTGTTCTCAGCCCTACCAATCACAGAATGTGAGACGATTGACAGTAACTTAATCTCAATATCTTGGTTGGTAAACTAATTATTGGGTCATATTTTGCTAAAATTTTGAATTGATTAAAGAGAAGTCAGGCACTTGAATATTTTGAAAACTAGATGATGTATGTCTATAACTCTCAGAAAAGTGCTTTTCACATTTCTAGATATGACAAGTAGGTTTCTGCCTTTTTGGTTCATTGGTTTAGTTTTTTGTAATTTAAAAAGATAGGATGATAAAGAACAGTCTCCAAATTTTGTGGTGAAGCAAAAATACTTATGTCCTAAGTTACAGGAACACATCCATGGAATTGGAAGGAATTAATGATTTATTATTATTTTACATAAAGTGATTAAAGTTGCTCTTTTTGATATAAATGTAACAAACATTTTCTTCTAGGGGAGCACCTTTGGATCAAGCTATGGTGAAAAATGTTTCGGAAAGGCAAAAAACGACACAGTAGTAGCAGTTCCCAAAGTAGTGAAATCAGTACTAAGAGCAAGGTAGGGGAAATGGAATTTGGAATGGAATCATAAAGCAGTGAGAATTTTGTTTCTTCTAACTGATACTGCATAGAGGATACTAACCATGGGCAGACCACCTGATATTCTTCAAACTAGGTGTGTTTTAACATTCATTTTTCACATTAGAGACACATTCCGTACTTGGTTTAACTTAATTTCAAATCCTCAGAACTAGATGGGACACAACCTATGAATGGTTTTGTTTGAAACAAATGTTGATTTAAAAAAATTTTTTAAATGATAGAAATTATAAATGATTATGGGGCTGGATCTCTTGAATTCTAGGATTTGCAGTATGAATGACTATAATTCTATTTAGTTAACAGTGAGATTGGCAAATACCTGTACACAGAGACTTTCTGAATGTTGTTTGAAAGTATGTGTGGATTTAATTTGAAGATCTACTCACAGGCCACCCTAGTTCCCTGTTCCAAGGATAGAGTGATTTTTTTTCTGGCTAACATAAAATTTTTTCATATAAGGTTATAAAGATGATAGCTGAATTATGTCTATTCTAAGAATTTTAGGTTTTTGACACCATTTTTGTTGTTTTTTTAGCAGAACAGAAGTCTTTTCTGCCTATCACTACATATGAAAACTCTTGTTCAGTCATACATTCACTCAATACATATGTGCCAAATACTGTTTTTGGTTGCAGGAATAGAGCAGTTAAAAAGAGGAAAAAAAAATAGCCCTGCTTTCATAGATCTTATATTCTAGTTGGGGCGGGGGGGTGGGGGATAAATAAGTGAAATATAGAGCAAGTCAAATGGTGAAAATTTTGGTGGGAAGAAGAAATTGTAGGGAATAGAGAGCAGTGGGACATTGGGAGTGATGCAGTTTTTTTTGTTGTTGTTTTTTAAGATTTTATTTATTTATTCATTTATCCCCCCCTTGCTGCTTGTGCTCGCTGTGTCCATTTGCTGTGTGTTTTTGTGTGTCTGCTTGTCTCCCCTTGTTGGGTCGTCCTGCTGCGTCAGCTCACCGAGCTGCGTGGGCTGGCTTGCCTTCACCAGGAGGCCCCAGGAACCGAACCTGGGGCCTCCCATATGGTAAACGGGAGCCCTATTGATTGAGCCACAGCCGCTTCCCAAGGGAGTGATGCAGTTTTAAGCACTTTGGTCAGGAAAGGTTTTATTTCATAGATGACATTTGAAGCAAAGGCCTAAAGGGAGATGAGAGAGCCATGATGAGATCTTCAGGGAGAATGGTTCAGGTAGAGGAAATGGCAGGTGCAAAGCTCCCAAGACACAAATGTGCCTGCCATGCTTCAGAAACAGCAAGAAGACCAGTGTAACTGGAGTATGTGGAGGGGGGCGGAGGGTGTAGATGAGGTCAGAAAGGTAACAGGAAGCCAGGTTATGTTGGGCCTTGTAGGCCATGGGCAAGATTTGAGCTTTTACCCTGAATGAAATGGAAGCATTGGAGAGTTTGGGGCAGAGGTGTGACGTAATTTTATTTAAGTTTAATTGGGTCACTTTGCTGTAATTGGGGCAGATATAGACCAGAGAGATCAGTTGGGAGGATATTATAATAATCCAAGTAAGAGGTGATGGTGGCTAGGACTGGGGAGTAGTAATAGAAGTGGCGAGAAGTCAGCTTTCGGATATATTTTGAGACTAGATTTAACAAGACCCATGGATAGATTGGTTGTGGGATATGAGAAAAGAGAGGAGTCAAAGTCTGTACATTAAAATCACAACAACAATTGATTTACTTTCTCCTACTTACTTCATTTGAATTCCCTGGTGAATTTAGAAACATTTGGGGTGCCAACCTTGAGAGTGATGCCTCCTTAAATTTTGTGTCCTAGGTCCCTCCCTGTCACCCTATTCCTGGCCCTGTGTGTACCAAACTATTAAGTAATAATATCTACATTTTAATGAAATGAAGACAAACCTGACTGTTAAGAGTTGTGTTTTAGGATGAAGTAAGCTTTTTGTTGTTGTTACAAACATGGGAAAAATAGATCCGTTTCTCCCTTCCTGTTTGCCTTGTTCAGAGGGTCACTACATCATAGTTTTCCTGGGGTGTGGAGGAAGGGGGGTAGTTTGGAGCACTCAGAACTTCACTCTGGCCCATTACTGACTTCAGGAGTTGTACTCATCCCAGATGCCAGCCTGCATTTGTAATAGCATCTTAATTCCAGCTCCCCACCTCCCCATAGGTAGGTTATTTCCAATTATTCAGTACCACAGATAACATGATGACCAGCATCTTTGTGCATACAGCTTTGTTCTTATTTTAGACTGTATTCAAAGAAGTGCAATTAATGAAAAAGAGTGGGGACATAAATTTAAGACTTGATATGCTTTTGCAGTCACCTTTGATTCATGACTTAAACTTTTTAAATATTTGTGCTTTTAATTAACTTTTAAAAATTAATTTTGATTTGAGTCACAAAAGAAGCAAGTTTTCAATCAAGTTTTTAAAAAATGTTATTTCTAAGAAAATTTAAGGGGAGCAGGTGTAGCTCAGTGGTTAAATGCTTGCTTCCCACATGAGCAAGGTCCCAGGTTCATTCCCCGTACCTCCTTTAAAAAAAAAAAAAAAAAAAGAAAAGAAAAAGAAAATTTAAGCCCACTGGGAGTGTAATTCCATAGAATCAACTACATTCATCTCTGTGAGTCTCTGTATTTTCCTTAAAAGTTTTGATTTTTCATTGAAATTCACATTGATAAGTTATGTTCTGATGTGTCAGGTAGCAGTTGGAAAAATTGCAGCAGCACTGGGTGGTTAAGCCACAGGAGGCCTACATTTGAGATCTGAGGTATTTACTAGATGTAACTAGACCTTATTTAGTTAAAATACTTCACCTCTCTGTATGTTTCCTCATTTATGAAACAGGGGAAACACTCCCTGTTCTGCTTCCTGTGCAGGGTTCATTTTGGGTTCAGGGGAAATAATGTGAAAGCAAGGTATAGGTTTTCGCTTATGATGTAACTATAAGGTCTTTCATAGGAAGTTAGAGGTAATGGCTTTGATTAGATTAGGAATGTAGACACCACATTTATCCAATATTGTGTTACGAGACGAGCAGTTGGGATTATGTGTTGTTTGAAGGTTGCTATAGAATTTGTTTAGAAAAATTTGTTTCAGTTAATCTACCTGAATAATTGACTTAATTTTTTTGTGTTACCTCAACTATAATAAATAATTTGAATGTGTTTGCTAGAGAACCTGAGAGAAGACGATTCTTTTATCATATTGAGGTTATTTTTTATTTTTCAGTCTGTAGATTCCAGCCTCGGGGGACTTTCACGATCCAGTACTGTAGCCAGCCTTGATACAGATTCTACCAGAAGCTCAGGTACATACAAGGGTTGGTTCATTTGTTGCCTAAAGTGTTTAACTTATATTCATGGAGTTTTATCAGTGTAGCACAAGTTCTTCCATATTTGAGGATTTTTTTCCTTTCCTTTGCCATTTTTGAAAAGAGTTTAGAAATGGACAAAGATTTGATGGAATATAGGATGAGACTCTCGAGTGGTTGGTGAAAACTGCATTCGTTGGTTGCCTTGAGCACATGGGAAAGTTTCAAAATAGCTTTTTAAGAAATGGGGTGGCAGAGGGTGAACTAATCAATAAAGGAATTATATTGTTTATGGAGGGTGGGGACAGATGTCTTGTTGATTAAAAGTATTAAGGAGCCATTTATTCAGAGATACATTAAGAAACACTAGGTCATGGGCATCAAAAACATACAGGTAATGAAGGGTAGGCGCTGTCACAGACTCTAAAACATTCATACAGCCACCCGAAATGCCAGGCTCCTTAGAAACCAAAAGGCAGCTTCGAACCAAGCCTCAATACATAGCTAGGACTAGTTGGAAATATATTCACTTTCCTTTTCTAAAATCCTTTCTTGTCAGGCTTGTTGATGAGCTAATCTATAAAAGGAAGGAAGTAGGAACATATAATGTAAAATAGAATTTTGTAGTATAGTTTTTCTTCCAGATGCTTTTAAAATATTAAAAATGTGGGAATTCTTTTATTACATAAGCATAACCTAAAAGTAATCACAAAGTTCCCTTATTATGGTAGATCCATAAATACTTTGTGATAATTTTTGTATGAGCTAGATTTTATAGCATAACACCATTCTTCAACCTGTTGCTATCTGTTTTGTTAAGGGACTTCCTGTCTGGCATTATTATATATTTTTTTAAAAAACTTGTCCGGTCTTTACTGACGTACAGGCTTCCTGAATCAGGAAAAGGAGTTAAAAGTTAACATGGCAAAGAGGGAGAGGAAACCAAAAAATAATTAAATATTATTATGTATTATAAAGGTACTCAATCATTATTTAGTTGACATTTTTTCCTTGTTTGTTTTGAAATAAAAGATATTAATACTTAACTTATTCCTGCTGAAATCTTTACAGATTTAGGATATTGTAAGTCACTGAGGAAAAGGTTAATGAAACCTCAAAGTCTTTCCTATTACATCAACATATTTTGTGCTTTTTAAATTTTAATGTTAAGTCCTAATGACACAGACTGTGTTTTATTTGGGAAAGGAATGTGGATACCTGGTAATGCAGGTGTTTCTTTTGAAGTCTTACTATTACACTCTTTCTTTTAACTTTAGGACAAAGCAACAATAATTCAGATACCTGTGCAGAATTTCGAATAAAATATGTTGGTGCCATTGAGAAACTGAAAGTCTCTGAGGGAAAAAGTCTTGAAGGGCCACTAGACCTGATAAATTATATAGATGTTGCCCAGGTAAAAAAAATTTTCAATTTAAGATCTCTGGTTGTAAGATTCTAGATAGCAACCTCATGGCTTTGAAGGGAGAAAGATGTTTACTAAAATTCCAGGTCCACTGGATGGTGCTCTTCTCCCTGTCTTCTCCTGAAGCCACAGCTTCAGGATTTGTATCACTATTGTAATATTTATTGAGCATTGTGGCCACAGGTGGTACAAGGTGCCTTGGAGATTAAGTTGCATAAGAACTCAGAGACTACTGTTCCTTCCTTCAAAGATGGTACTTTTTACTTTGTTTGGGGCTGTCCCATCTTCTTGTTTAAATGAGTTGATTGTGATGACTCATTACCATAGGATTTTCTTGTAAAATAGTCTGACAAGATCAATTTCCATTGAAGTAGCTAAGAGTTTTTCTGAATAATCTAATTCATAGTGCTGTTGACATAGCATAGCCATTTACTCATAACCTTCTTCCAACAAGAATTGAAATGGATTTGAAAAATATATCCAGGTCAAGATGATAAAAAATTCAGGAAGCGATGTGGCTCAAGCGATTGGGCTCCCGCCTACCACACGGGAAGTCCTTGGTTTGGTTTCTGGTACCTCCTAAAGAAGACAGCAAGCTGGCGCAACTGGCAGGCACAGCAAGCTGACACAACAAGATGATGCAAAAAGAGACACAAGAAGAAAAACATAAGACAGAAACCAAAGCAGGGAACAGAGGTTCCTGGTGCCTCCTAAAGAGGATGAACAGGATGGCGAGCCGATGTGACAAGATGATGCAACAAGAGACAATGAGGAAAAACGTAACGAGAGACACAACAAAGCAGGGAACAGAGGTGGCTTAAGTGATTAGGCGCCTCCCTCCCACATCAGAGGTCCCAGGTTTGGTTCCTAGTGCCTCCTAAAGAAACAAAGAACACAAATAGACACAGCAAGTGCAAACTACGAGGGGATGGGGAGAGACAAATAAATAAAATAAACCTTTAAAAGAATGATAAAAAATAAAAAAATCATCATGAAGGGAAATAATGAAAATTAAGATGAATTAAGGGTTTAAGGTTAGTACCTAAAATAAGGTCTTAACCCTTGCTTATGGTGGGTGTGAATGAAAAACCAGACTTATACTATGTAGTTAGTAAATTGCTTCCTGGGTTTCTAGCAAATGAAATTGCATGTTGTGTTCATTAACAAAGGAATACTGCAATGGGAAGATTCTTTCATCGTTTTTTCATAGAGTTTTAGTTATTGTTGGGAATGTATGGTCTCTGAAATCATGGAGGATAGGATCATTAAGTATAATGCTTCGTGTCCTTATGAAGGTAAAAGAAATTAATTCTGTCTCAGGGAATTAGTGAATCTAGTTTGCCATTTAACAGAGAAGTTTTGGCTAGTCTGAAGTACAGAGTACAAATACAATTAGGGATCCCAGTGTTTAGTTTGGAATATCATCATTCCAACAATGTACAAGGAACAAGAAATCCAAGTAAATCATTGTATTGCAAGATTGTTAATGCTTTCTCTCAAAAGTATGTGAGGATTATTTTCTTTATTACAAGGACTGCTAAGTTTTTCATATCACCATAGAATTCTGGCTTGCTAAAATTTCATCATTGACAATAAGGTTTTTCTGTTTTTATAAAGCTTTACTATTATGTATTTTTTAATGCTTGGAATCACTTTAAACCTGTGAGGAATGATTGGGAAGAGATTACTATGAGAATTAAAGTATTTGGACATGGCTTATGTATCAAAATTTCTTTAATGTAGACAAATGGTTCTATAAAAACATTTACAATATGGAACATCTGATTGTCAGCAAAATCTTACTTATTTTAGAGAAAACAAATTGGGCAGTACTCTGACTTAGGAGATAAAATTGGATTAATCTGCCAGGGAAAACAGTCGAGTATTATCTGCTGTTTTACTTGTTTCTAAATAGCTCAAAATACTAGTTAATATTCTAAAAAGCTGAGTAACCAGTCCTCGGTGTTTCATTAACACAAGCCCTGGGGGCAGATACCCAGACTTATCTAAGACCTGGGTAGGATATGAATGGCTGTGGGAAAAAAAGTGGTTTCTGTGGCCACATTTCCTGATCATTTCATGTGCTGACACTGCTTTAAGCTGTGAGCATTTTAAAATCTATAAATAAACCCTTAATTTTTCTAATATAAATATTTTAACCTTACCAGGACCTATAAAAATTATCTGAGTTTGTCATTAGGGTTAACACCAAGATAAAGAATAGAACAATATGCATGAAGTAGATGGATCTGAATTTTGTTGATTGATGGACTGTGGGAAAAAAATGGAGGAAAATTTTTCTCCTGCCTTTTCAGAGAAAAATTCTTGCCGGGCTGCTGTGTATCCCATGTTCTATCTTTTTATACAATACTAAAAGTGACTAATCAGACATAAAGCTATAACGTAATTTTTAAGGTTATATCATGTAATTTCATTTATTTTTACTTTAAAGCAAGATGGAAAGTTGCCTTTTGTTCCTCTGGAGGAAGAATTTATTATGGGAGTTTCCAAGTACGGTATAAAAGTATCAACATCAGATCAGTATGTAAGTATATAATAGGAAAAAAATGTGTCGTAGGCATTAGGGCATTCATGCCAGTAAGGGCCTATTTGTAGTTAGGTCTGCTCCTGTTTGCAGTGGTTGGTTTGTAAACATTTCTGGCAGCTGGTCTTAAACATGATCAATTTCTTAGGGTGCATAGGGGCTTCCAATTTCTATCTCCTCTGTGCCAGTGTGGCCCATGTCAACATCCTCACTGATGGCTCCTAAAGCATTTTCAACTTATGACACCATGTCAGATAAGAGAATGGGATAGTAACTTCAGCTACTTGTGTCTTCCTGGAACTTAGCAGGAAGGTGTGATCCTGAAGGTATAATGCCCTCTAACTGAACATTTCTTAATGTCCCTTTGGGTGAAAAACTTATACATGGATATGCTCTGTTTAAAGCCTCACAATGTATTTTGCACATGAAAGTGTGTTATAAGAACTGAGAAATATTTAAAATAACCATTTTGAATTTTCATTGGTTTCTGCAGGATGTTCTGCATAGGCATGCTCTATATTTAATCATCCGGATGGTGTGCTATGATGATGGTCTGGGGGCAGGAAAAAGCTTATTGGCTCTGAAAACCACAGATGCAAGCAATGAAGAATACAGCCTATGGGTTTATCAGTGCAACAGCCTGGTAAGATTTTATATTACCTTGATTAGTTTACCCAGACTCTAGTTTGTCTTTTCAAAGACTAAAGAGATGCTATCCATTATAAATCTAAACCTGGCATAATAGTAATTAATGACTATTAGGCCCTCGTTCAGCTAGCTTTCTAGACTGTAGCAAAGGTTTTGAACCATTTACTTTAGGCTCAGTAGTAGGACTTGTATCTCTATTTAAAAGTTTAAGAGAAGCATAAAGCAGATGAGGCAGAGTGGTGTGTTGGGTTCCCATGAGCCAAAGGCTGTGAAAGGCAGCAGAAAGGGCCACACGTGCACGCAAACACCACAGTTATGTAGGCTGCTAACCAAGGCAGGTGTGTGGAGCGAGCCTTCCACAACTGCTAGAGGAGTGGTATGAGAGGGTGTTTGTCATCATGTCAAATTAATTCAGGAAAAGATTTATGAACACTGCTCTTACTGTCTTTTCACGTAACCCAGGAACAAGCACAAGCAATTTGTAAAGTTTTATCTACTGCTTTTGACTCTGTATTATTATCTGAGAAATCTTGAATTCTGCAATCAAGTGGAAGACAACTTCATTTGGAAGAAGGTTCAGGTGTTTTCTAAACAGTTCTTTTTCAGCTGTAATGTTCAACTATTAAGTAAATTTGAAATGATCCCTTGTCTAGACGTTTTGAAGAAATTAAAATGTATAAAATATTGATCATTTGTTTTTATATTAAAATGTGAGTGTCTTAACTCTTAATGGTGTGATTTACTTTCTGGGATTAAAAACACAAACAAACCTCATTTGCCCTTCCTAACCAAATGGGCTTAAAAGCAAGGTGCGGTAATAAACACTCTGAACTTGTCTGAGCAAGGTTAATATAGTGTCTTCTTTAGCCAGCTCTTCATTGATGAAGTATTTGGAGCTCTGGTGAGTCAGAAGGCTTGGACCTGGGTTCACAGTGTTTGGGAACAGTGACACTGCCAACTTAAGACACAAAAAGTTAATTTTTAAAAGTGTGTTGTCAAGATAATATGCTAACAGACCACAATTTTTAAAAGGTTACTGCTCTTGCTAAAAGTAATTAGTATTTTTAAAATTTCATGTAAAGTATGCTAGTATATATTTTAAAGCAAGGACTATCTTAATACACAACACTTTAAAAATGAAAAACATTAATGTAAAACCATTGTCAGTTTAAAAGTATTTTATTTTTTCCCAGTCAAATGACTAGTTAACAAGAAGAGTAAACTTATTAAACATGCTCTAATTATAAATCACTGCATTAAGGACAATGAAAATAAGAATTGATTTAGGTTATACAATATAAACAGTTGCGTTGCAACTAGACCAGAGTAATCAAGTGAATGAATTGAATATCATACATCTCAAATAGCATTCCAAGCTGCATATTATGTTATCCACTCCTTAACAGATAACACAGTAACTATTAGTCTGTGCACACATTTCTGAGTCATCATCCCTTGAAGTAAGATTGGATGGAAATGGCATGCAAAATGCCAGGATCTTGCAGCTGAAGTTCATGAAACATAAACTTTAAATATAAATAGATATCTACAATTTTTTCCTTTTTCTCAATTCCTTTTTTTTTTTTAATTTGCAAAGAGCAAATACCTATGAAAGGATATTAGTGGGGAAGTTAATATAATTTCTTCTCTGGCAAGAATAATATTAATTACTGCACAATAGCACCACCAAATTGTAGAATGGAAAAATATTTCCTAGATATTCATGTACCAGTGAACCTGACAGATTCATTTGGGAAAGGAGTTCACATACTGATACAAATCAGCTTTAATTCCTTAATAGCTGGCACCAGGCGGTCAAAAGGCTGGTTATAAGATACAGTATGCTGGAGGATTGTGTTAAAATATACATAAGAAGTGCACTGTGCAAAATACATCTGTTTATGTTCTTAAATCTATGGGAGAATTAACTAAATGAAGGGTTCAAAACAATGGAAATTAACAATTAGTGAAAATAGATGTAGTGCTTTAAAAAAAGACTTTAATTACAGATCTAACACATTTTTCACCCAGAACTTTGAAAGGCAAAAAGCAATTGCCATACAACATCATAAAACATTCCAGTTTGTTTTGTCTTCTTTATGATAGCAACAAAAAAATACAATGCAATTAATAAAACAAAAAACTACACCTACATCAATTTTGCATGGTAAAGACAGGCTGCTTCAATCAAATGTACCATTGTCACAAATGCAGTACAGCATCGTTGCCTCACTTTCCAAACCTATATTAAATTTATTCCTTTACCTTTTATAAAAATCCAAGTGGGTATCATATGCCTATTTATTCTCAAGAAGTGCCCAAATTCCCAGTATCCCTACTATGAAGCTTATGTTCACAATTACTAAATAGAGGTATGACAAGTTCATTAAACTAATGGATTTTGATTTTTTCATATACAACCTAATTTTCCCCCCTGTAGCTAAAGTTTAAGCATGATATGATGGACTTAATACTAAAATTGTGTTTGGGAGTATTTTATCACCTGGGATCTACAGATTTCTGATAAGCTCGATTTCACAAATAAAATGGACAGGTTAAATTTCAAGACAGTGTAACTACCATTCCTGTTGATATACTATATAAATACAAGACACTAAACTGAGTAAACATTCTCATGTGCTAGAAAGGGAAGGCAGTGGTACACTCAATAGGAAACAGCAAATAAGATGGTGTTAATTATATCATGGTCTATACCACAATATTGTGTACTGTTGCTTTCTTTGTGATTAAGTTAAGGAAATTCAGGAAAGCAAATTCCAAAACACCTAAAGCATATATATAACTAGTTTAAAGAACTGTTTTGCAATCCATTATCCTTACTTTTGAACCAAATTCAGGAAATGCAGTTTTTATATAACCCCTGGAACTGAATTGACAGCTTTTTACCATATGTTGAAATAAACCATTTGTTTGGAAGTATGATTGCTCACAATAACAGGTTATACACACATGCAGAATATAATGATGGTTGCAACTCACAAATTAGAGCTAATGTGTAAAACATCCAAGTTACTTTAAACATTGTGTGGATTTCAAATGAAAACATGTCCCTTCAAGGTGAACTGATGGTAAAGTCCAGGGCTGGGCTATAGACTGCTAGGCAACATTTTACTGGCTTCCTAGAATAATAATTGCTCTAAAGATCATTGTCTCCAGAATTAGGCCAAGGAAAGCAGGAAGATTTATTTCCAGTACTTTTAATGTAAGCATTTCTTGGTGTAAATTTAGGAACTTGATTTATATAGTTAAAGCATCTTTTCAGTTCACCTAGGAAATTCAGTTTTTCCTAATAAAAGCATAGCAGTGTTGGGGACAGATGGGGCTGTCCGTCTCCCACATGGAGGGACCCGGGTTTAGTCCCCGGGACCTCCTGGTAAAAAAAAAAAAAAGGATAGCAATGTTTCATGAAAACGGCAAATTATAAAAACAATTCATTTATATATAAAAATAGCCTTCGGGTTTTTAAACCAGAACAATGGCATTAGGGAAAGTGGGCTACAGTACAATACAATTCATGAATCTGGTTATCTGGCAAGAGTTTTGGAACCAGTAATGAAACAGGAACATAAATAACAACTGTTGAATGTTTTTGTTCAGTAGCGATTTAGTCAGCAATAAAGTGCACAAATGATACAGGGAATGCTCCTTTGCGACTGGGATCTCCATCAATGTGGCCAATCTGAAATGAATAAAAGCTTAGTTTGTAATAAAAATTACAAATGTTGGAAACTCCAAAGGATGTTACAGCATTTAGTGGCAAAAAATATTTTTTGGTTCAGAACAATCTACTCTGAGAAATATTCTGAGAATATTTTGGGTAAAACATTACTGTTTTTTCCTTTCACTTTTCAAATAATGCATGCCTGCTATGTGTAAGGCCTTCTATTTATAAGAGGTGTCTTGGGTGTTCGCACTCATGCCGGCTAATATCATCGTTTCAGCCTCCCAGCAGCCTGGAGAGTCAGAACAGCTATCACCACCACCATTCCCCACTGGACTTTTTTTTTTTTTAAAGGATGAAGCACTTGAGTGCCAGAAAAGTTTGTGAACTACACAGTCACAGTGGCGAAGGTATGACTTGGCCACATTTAAATTTAATCAAGCATTTATGTGAGACTTCAGTAAATCTTTTTCCCCCACTGGTAAATTCTAAAAATTATATATCAAGTATGATCACAACAATGTAAAAGATGTAGGCAAATAAAACTCTAAAAGGAAATCACCAAAATATGAATGGTGGCCTCTTGGGTGAGGAAGGGTTGAGATCACGGACAGCATCTATTTTTATATATTTTTCTGTATTTTCCACATATTTGGAAATGAGCAGGCATTTTTCCAGTGTCTTATCAGGCTGGAGTCCTGTCCTTATGGTGGGTTTTACATGAGTGTCAAAGCCTGGCCTGCTCCTTTCTGCTTGCTGGGAGGTCTCTGGAAGATGTAAGGGTAGTTGGGGGAGGGAATAAGCTCAAATCCTTCAACCCCTCTGTGCAGGCCAGGCACTACTGCCTCCCCCAGAACTCAGGAAGCCAAGAGGGGCAGGTCCCTTTTGCTGCCCGTATTGTGACAAGGCTGATTTAGAGAGAGGAGATCTTGACTGACACTCTTTTAATTTAATGCCCCAAGGGTAAATGAGGCCACAAGAAAGACACTGGAATCCATCCATGTCAAAGTCAGCATTGCAAGGCCTCTGGAGGCAGAGGACTTATAGTTTTAACTCAGGTGGGAACTCTACTAGGAGTACTAAGAACAATATTAAGACTCTTCACTTGACAAATCAAAGCAATTTCCAAAAGTCCTGAGTTATCACAACTGTGAACTATCTGCTATTTGAGCTCCATCTACAGAGCCAAATTGGCATGTCTACTGTGCAGCAAATGCCAAGTAATTCATGTCCATACTTTACATGATTTTAAATTCAATTGCCCTCACTTTATAATAGCTGTCTTTTATTGGCTGCTTACTGTATACCTTAGCTCATTCAATCTTTACAACATTGTAAACCTTCCTTTATAGATGAAGTGACTAAGGCTTAAAGATATAAGCAACTTGCCCAGGCTGAAAAATGGCTGAGTATGAGATCTTAGGGTCATCAGACTCGAAACCCTGCACTTCTTCCTCTCCTGCTCCCACCCAACATGCCTGACCAGGCCCACAGCTCGTTTTTGAACCAAGACTGCCACCCAGGGATTCTGTCCTCTAGGTCAGCTCTCTCTATATACTCCTCACTACACTAAGCCAGTAAGGTGGGGAGGGTGGTGACAACCCTTCAAGTGTGCTCTGGAAACCGCAGCCCAAGAGGCCTACCCACTCAAATGAGGGAAGGGAGGATAGGGGAAATATCAGGCCCATTCACAAGTGGATGGAGATAGAGGAAGAGACGACTGAGGATATTCAGGGGCAGACAGGAGTCAGCAACCTCCGTGGACTGGAAAGCAGCACTCAGGCCCTGTTCAAGGGGAGGTGGAGAGAACCTCCCCTGTGAACAGCTCTCACGGGCCTGGAGGGCAGGGGATTAAGCTTAGCCCCTTCCTGGACTCACTCCAGGACCCAACCAGACTTACCCACCACTCTTGATCCTCCTCCCCGTCCACAATGATCACGTCTCCCTCGGAGAAGGTCAGCTCATCTGGGTTGTCGGCCACACAGTTATAAAGCGCTTTGACCCGCTTGGGCTTCAACTTTGTCTGAGTAAAAGGAGAGGAGAGAAATGTTTTTGTGGCAGGGAGGCATAACTCTTAGGGCAGAGAATTGGGCCACTACTTCCAGCTGGTCTCAGAGGTCCCATACTGTACCCAGGCCTGGGAAAGCCCACAAGATGTCAAGTTGGGACAGATCAGCGTAGCTCAGGAGCCAGGAAGACTTCTAGAAGGTAGAATGAATCAGGACAGAAAGAAAAGGGAAGAAACCGATCAGAATGAAAAGCATGAGCAAAGAGATGGAAAAGTGAAGGTGTATGGTGCCTGGTACTCGTAGATGGGTGTGTCTCAACTGGGATCTGTGGTTAGATGGCCAAGCTGGCTGGTCCATGAGCTCTGGGGCTGTCCCCTGCTCAGATCCAAACAACGAGGGAGCCAAGAAGAAGCCTCTTCCCTTACCCCTCCCCCAGTCCTTGGAGGAAAAATAAACCTATACACTCCTGGCTAGAGCCAAGGGGAAGAAAAGGAGGGGTTTGTTAGGGACTTTTGTGCTTCCACTTACTGTTTGTGACTTCCTGGGCATGGGTGCTGGTGGCTGCATGGCCAAGGTGTTGGGCAGAGAACCCAGAACTTCTGTTCCAGAGAGATCCACTGTTTTTAAGACCAAAACAAGTCAACTTTACAATATATTCCAAGGATAAGCATGAGATATAAACAGTCAATATAAAAGCCATAGTGCTATGCCTGAAGGACAAATTCCCCAAGATTTCCCTATGTGTTGCGGGTTAAGTGCCCTAAAGCCCAAGAACCTTCTGACTTCCATGTAGCCTTTATAGATTATGTAAGGCATGCAAGTGCCAAAAGGTGAGGTAGGTGTTGCCACCTTCTCTTACTTCAGATCCCCGTCAGCAGAAGGGGACATGTGGGACTCAACTCAACAGGAGTATGAGAGGCTGTGCTGAGGGAAGGATGGCCGCTGAATGGAAACAGCTGAGCCCAGATACAGGGGCGACCACTTGGCTGGAAACGCCACCCACGTCTTTGCCCCCACAGACCTAGCAGGAAAAAAACCCAGTTCCAAGTTAAGTAATTACCAGGTCCCCTTGGCTGGCCTTTGCTGAGCAGTGAGGTCAGCTTGTCTGCCCTACAAAGAAAGGGAAAAACAGATTTACTGACAGCTGAGGCCTGAAAGGCGCACACTACCCGCCCCCAACTCACCCCCCTTTTGTAAGGGAACCAAGTGTATTTAAGTTAAAAAGTGTGACCTAATTTCATCAATTCACGTTCAACTACCTCTTTTATAAAAACAGAAGGATGAGAGGCCCAGAGAAAAAGTGCTGGATCCAACGTTCCTGGTCCTAGCCAGGGCTCTTCCCAAAGCCTCCCTATCCATGCGGGACTGAAGCCAAGATCTGGGCAACGGGCTACCAACTCTCTTCCCCATTTTGGGCCGTGTTCTCTTCCTGTGTACAAGGGTGGGGCTGAATCTTGGTCTTGGAGGCCTGGTGGCTGCTGGTGGCACCCATGCTCCCACACATGGTCCTGCTGCCTGCAGCCTGTGGGGCCCTCCACGGCCACAGCTCCCATCTGTGAGCCTCCTGTTCCAGTATGGACCAAAGCCAGAATGTAGAAACACCGAGTAAGGGGAGTGGTTCCCAGGGCCAAGAGACGGGTCTATTAACTCTCAGACTTGGTATCTGGCAGTCTCAGAATGAAGGTGAAGAAAACAGAACATGGATTTTGCTTATATATATATATATTTATTTATTCATTCATCCCCCCCTTGCTGCTCGCGCTCGCTGGGTCAGCCAACCATGCCGCACGGGCGGGCCTTTGCCCTCACCAGGAGGCCCCAGGAACCGAACCCGGGGCCTCCCACATGGCAAACGGGAGCCCCACTGATTGAGCCACAGCCGCTTCCCCGCTTGTATTTTTGAGGAAATGAAAAGGCATAACAAATAAAGGCCCCACCAACCAGAATCCAGCGATATCTCCTGGAGTAAGATTTATCAAAAAATCATCATGCCGACCTGTCAGCCTTCAACTACAAAAGGCTCATAAGAAAGGCCTGAACCTCTAAGATAAGGGCCAGCAAAATTCTTCTAAAGGGCCAGCTAATACTTTTTTTAGGCTTTGTGGACTATATGGTTTCTTGCAACTTGCAACTCTGCCATTGGAGTGTGAGAGCAGCCATAGGCAATTTCTCAATGAATAAGCACGGCTGTGTTCCAGTAAAGCTTTATTTAAAGACACCAAAATTTGAATTTCATATAATTTCATAGGTCATGAAATAATATTTCCTTTCTTGATTTCTTCAACCACCTAAATATAAAAGCCTTTCTTATCTTGCAGGTTGTACAAAATCAGGTGGTAGGCCAGATTTGGCCTTCAGGCCAGTTTGCCAACCCCTGCTCAAAGAGAACAAGTGTGCAAATCCAGATTTATACCAAGGACAAAATTATGGGGGGTGGGGTTGAAGGGAGGGCTTTTTCCTTTATAAAGAGGGCTCTTAAAAACAGAATTCCACTGGGCATTTACAACAAGATTCAATTCACCCAAATTTGTTTTAGATATACTCTAACATCACCCGCTTTACCCTGCCACCCTTTCCTTCCAGTCATGACCATGCTACAGAGGAAACTCATGCAGTAATCCCTAGCTAGAACTCTCCTGAGAACCCAGAAAGCAAGAGAAGACTCAGAGAAAGACATCACCCTCGACATCCAACACCCACTACCCTTAGAGCTTCCCTCTGATGACTGCTGAGAACCCAAGGTTCTTAATTTTAACTTCAGCGTGTGATTTGGTCATTAAAAGAACAGCAGCTTGGAAAGTGCAAATCAGGTAAGAGGGAAGAGAGAAGAAAGCCAGTACAAGGGGACAGGAATATGGGTATGCAGTGAACAGTAGAGCCTGAACTCAAGCTGCCAGAGGAGCATGAGAGGCTCTACTGAGGGAAAGACGGCTGCTGAATAGAACTATGGACTTTAAGCAGGAACTAAGGAAAGCACAGCCTGGGGCCATTTGCTATAGAGAAAGGTAATTCTCTTTGGCATTTGAGAGCATATTCACTGCAGCATAACTCAATAACAGATTATATTTCCTACACACTGTGTAAGAATAGGAAGGCAAAGATATGCAAGCTTATTTTAGAAAGATATCTTAAAAAACAGTACTAAAAGAATTCTGAGTCTTTTGGTGAAAACTGGCAGATTGAAATACATATACTTCCACTTCCTCCAAGGAAAAGCATTTAAAAAAGACAAACTTGAAAGAACAAAGAGAACTGAAAAGGAAGCAAAATGTTCAAAGCTGGAAATGGAAGGATGAATTGTAACCGGTGTAGCTGATCTGAGGAAGAGGAATCCTAAGCTGCTAGTAAGGAAAGCCCTAAAATACTGCACTTTGTCCTTCAGTCCCAAAAGGCTTAAGAACCTCTGGACTTAGAGGAGGGGTAGGGCTCTAAACAGAAGGATTGGTCAAAAATTTGTCTAAGGAGTTACTGAATTCCTGGATATCCACCCCACCTGAATATCCCCACTGAAGGCCTCTATTCTTGGAGAAGGTATAACGGAGGGTGTCTGGACTGAAGGACACCAGGTGCAGCTGTTGTGGCTATCTTAAAAAAACAAAAAACAAAAGCAGAGGGACTAAAGTAAAGCTTAATTTTATTTCTCTACTAAACTCCCAGAAAACTTACTTAGGCAAGAGACTGTTCTCTAGGGAATCTGAGTAGCCCAAGAAAAGAGGACTCCAATTCAAGATCCCCAACAAAATGGCCCAGTCAGATCATTCAACAGTGAAATGCACATGGGCAGCTCCGAGCCTTAGGGTATAGCCTGTCAATCGGTTCTTAATGCCCCACCTGGAACATTCAGCATGTAACACACTAGATTAATAGGGATACCTCTAACATAATAGAAGTCAAAACCAAGAGAGAAAAACCTACACCAAATAAACAAGCTATGCAGAAAGCCCAAAACTAAACCACCACCACAAAAAAACACCATCGTTAATATTCTTAGAGAATGGAAAAAATGGTTCCATGCACAAAAATAGGATATTATTTAAAAAGCTCAACAAGAGTTAGAAAGGGCACTTGGAAATTATTATATGGTAGCAGAAATGAAGAACTCAATAAAAGAACTGGGAGATAAAACTGAGAAAACCACCCAGAAAGTAGATGGAAAAAAAAAAAAAAAAGCAAGCAAACAAAATAGAAATGGAAGCTAGAAGGTAGCAAAGAGGGCTGGCCAATGATGAAAAATGCATGCTCCTTCCACAGGGCAGAGCTGTGGCTGGGAAGCAGCTGCCCAGCCAGGGGCTGTATTTCCAGGCAACCCTCCCACCCCAACCCCCAGCATCTGGTGGGGCCACGTGGTCAAAAGAGTACAAGTGGAAATGATGTGTGTAGCTCCAGGCCAAGCAGGTTTGGGAATGGGAATAAGAACCCCAGTAGGGACAGGAAGGATTCTACAGAGAAGAGGTGGAGGCAGAGATGGGAGATCTGTTTCATAAAGGGTTTGTGACTAAGTCAGTCAATATGGGAGTAAATATGGTTTCTCATCATCGGAGAAGGAGCTACAAACACAGAAAAAGAGAAAATGAGAATGACCCTCCTAGTGCTGGCTTGGTGTGTTCTCACAACACTCCTCCCATTAAGAGGTAGAATCCATGACCTCCCTGTGCCACTCCACAGCCCCCACCCCACTCCCACGCGAATCTGGGCTCTGTCCCTGCTTGGCCAGTTTCTGGGGTGAGGCCTCTCTTTTGGGACCTGTTCTTGGACTTGGCCACCACAACGTGAGGATGCCCATGTCCCAAGGACAGGCTGCGCATGTGCCGGCGCTCCAGTCAAAAGCCCCAGCTGGGGTGTCAGCTGGCAGCTAGTATTGACTACAACAGTGAAGTGAATGCATCTCCAGGTGACAAGCAGCTCCTGTGACGTATTACTCCCAGAACTTGAGTCTTTTTCAGCTAAGGCCCAGATACCAAGGAGCAAAGAGAAGCCCTCCCCACTGTGCCCATCCAAACTCCTGACAGGGAGGCCATAAACATAATAAAATGGTAGTGTCGTATGTTGGAATGGTTTCTTACTTAGCACAATTGAAATTGGAGATAAATGTGTGTGTACATTTATGTACGTGTGTGTATATGTGAGCTTGTGTGCATTCCCCAGTCATGACCACGGGGAGAGCCTGGGAGCAGTGACATCCCAATAGCAATAAGCACACCTGGCACCTAGATCTTGGTTTCTAAATATCATTTCCACTAGAAGGAACAATTTTGCATAATAAAGATCCAAACTAAGGGCCATGAACTATCCCTTTTTGCAATAAAGGGCAGTTTTTGGACAAGTGGCAAAACCCGAATGAGGACTAAGGACTAGATGGCAGTAATGGATCAGTTCATTTCCTGATTTGCTGCTGTATTGTGTTTAAGTAGGAGAATGTCCTTGTTTGCAGAGGGTCCATGTGTTAAAGATAACCTTGCAAGTCAGCAACAAAAAGAACTGAGCTGGCCTGATACCTTGAGGACTTTAAAAATCCCGGTGTCTGTACGAAACAGAAATCTGGATTCATTATGTGGATATACTATATACATTTGTAAACATTTTTTACAGTTTAAAAGTTCTTATGAATGTTTCCTCAAGTTCCTATGGTGAACTGCTCTTATGACCCTTGGGACCTGATGAATAAGTTAGGAACTCTTGGCCCCAAATGTTATGGGAGTAGAAACACAGATTTCAAATGTTCCAATAGACAACTCAGCCGATGAACTAAGCTGGGATCACTGCCATTTTGAAAGCCCCTTGAATACAAGAAGCAAGGATGGCTGGTTTTTGCCAGGGCCTCAGCAGGGTGTCTAAGAGGGACAGGGTTACCCGGGAGCAGGCTTCTTCTGAGGGAGGCGGCTGGGTGGCTGGGGTGGCAGAGGTGGAGGCGTGGGTTTGCACTGTGGGATCCCAGGCTGGGCTGGCTTGCTCTGCTGACCCAGGGCTTCTATCACACTGGGTGTTTTTGCTACAGGAGGCGGTGGCGTGGGAGTCAGAGGATCTGTGGAGAGAGAAAACAAGAGAGAAATAGAGGGTCAGACTTCAGCACTTTATACTCCCCAGCCTTCTTGCCGGAGGCTTTTCAGATACTGCCTCATTTTGTTCTACTGATATTTACTAAGGGAAAAACTACTGCTGTTTTGCTGCAGATTTTCAGAAAACTATATTGTAGGGAGGGGGCAGGGAGTCCTTTCCAAACTATTAAGGACACTGCAAACCTAAACTCATGATTAAAAATTTTCTACTAGTTGGTAAGTATTTTCTCAGCTAGAATTCCCCGCTGGGAAGCTGACACAGCTTTTTTGTTCTCGATCCTAAGGCCTGGAGGAACGGCAGCAGTAGGCTGAAGTCTGGGGTCAAGTTCCAGCCCTAGTTCCAGCTCTGGGTAGTTGTGCCTTCTTGGATCAGAACTTTTTTCCTCAGCTGACCCATCGCCAAAGGGGAGTGATGTCCTACCCATTTTACCAGGCTACTGAGAAAGGTCAAATGTGAGGAAAGGTAGTGAAGAATTAACTTTGTGCAAGGCTCCATGATCTGTGAGGTGGGCATGATGAAAAACTTGATTATTACATTTTACAGACAAGAAGTTGAAGTGATTTACCAAGGTCACATAGCAAGTAAGAAATGGAGCTAGGTGTAGAACCCATGCCATCTTTTCCCCAAATTTGCCCCCTCTCTAGCAAATACTGGAGCATTCTCTAACCGTCTGGCAACATCACCATATTTTCCTTGCTAAAGGTAGCGATTTGACTCAGGGTGGGAGGCTACTATGTAAGGAGTTAGGGAATGGCACCTTTGGCTGACCCAAGAGGTGTCTCGGGGTGAGGAAAATGAAGGAATCTGTTCTACAGTCTTTCTTTTCTTTTTTCATTCTTGTTTCCTTTTTCTGTTTTAAAGTAAGTATCAAAAGGTAGACCATAGCATACAAAATCTACAGTGCCAGGGGCACAGACTGAGAGGCAGGAAAGCAGGCTCTGGATCCCCCTGCCTGCCCCCTTGTCGTGTGGCCTGGGTCTCTCTGCAGCTATACCCTGCTCCCCACCGACACCCACCTCTGGTCTCTGACATTCCCGGAACACCCCCCCAGGCACTCTGTTCAATGGTTCTGCCACCAACATCACGAGAGGAAGGAACTGATGCTGCTCTAAGGTCCAGCTTATACACATATGGCACTTAGTGTAGCTTGTGCTGGGGCTTCTCTTTCTTATTTTATTGTCCTAAAGTCAGTGTGTGCTCACAAGCATCTTAGCCTAGGAAATACTCTAACTTCACTTTAAAGCAATTAAACCCAGAGATGGCAGAGCCCTTCTTCCCTCCTTCAGCTGATGTAGAGCAGGAAAAAGGCAGCAACATCCAGGGCTCACTTCATTGATCCGGTGAAGACCCAGTGGAAGCCTCTGCCTCTGCGTGGCAGGGAAAACCTCTTCCCACAACCTCCCTGCCCTAGTTTTTGGTGACTTTCATCTACATGTTGACAGCGAAGAAAACCACATCCCAGACTGTGATCCAAATGACTGTCCCCAAATATTGAAAACCAACAAAAGGGAAACCCTGAGTTAATGTACAGAAGGAGGAAATGTTACTAAAATGCTCAGGGAGACAGAGGAAGAAAGTGAGTGGGCCATGTTGGGGTAGGTGTGGGTGGGCACATGGAGTGAGGGGATCTGCAGCCCTCTACCCCTTTGGCTGCCAAAAGTACCCCCTGTTATCCAGACCTACAAAACACACCAGCAAGAAAGGAAAAAGGAAACCACGTACTGGTAGATGTCACGCGAAGAGGGGGCAGCGGTGGGTGGACAGCTGGCGGATCTGACGAAGATCGCTGCCGGCTTACAGCGTCCACACTTACAGAGTTTGTCTTCCACAGGGTGTTAGCTGAGGAGGCTGTCTGAACTAAACCCAAGCACACACACGCACGTGCACACACACGCACAGAACAAAAACAGAAACAAAACACTGCATTATTGATCCTTTCCCTTATAAAATGGTCAACATGACCCTTCTACAACAGCGTCAGGGGAACAAATAAGATGCTATTTTTTAAAATTATGATTCTTATCTCTATTATCTGGAAGATAGATACTGACATATACCAAACCAAAGATGTTTTAAGAAAATTTCCAGGTTTTATTTTTCAAACGCAAATGCTTTTTAAAGAGGGAAATAATCAACATCCCATCTCCTGCACATCCTCCTGCATAAGGAGGAAGTTCAGCTCCTCCATATCCTTCCACAAGCCCTTCCCTGGGAACCCATGGGAGTCACTGCCATTCAAATGCGAGTAGGCAGAGAGAAGGGTGCAAATCAAAGACAATGAGTCTTTGGACTCTGCACTTTCCCTACTGACCTCCTGCGGACATATTTCTGGCTATAAGTCAGGCAGGTTCAGGCTACCCACAAATGAGAGAGCATTTCCTTATTCACACGTCTTTCCTCTGCCTCGTAAAGCTCCATGCTCTTCCTCACCGTGTAGCATCTCCTCAGGTGCACAGAGTCAATGGTGGTCCCATGTCTGAAGCTGTGCATGGCCCACCCAGGAAGGCTAGGCCAGGAAATAAAAGCGGGACACACCCTTACAGGGGCATGCAACAAAGGTGCAGGGAAGCCTTTGCACCTCTCCTGCGGTGAACAAAGTCTGCCCCTCCAGGGCCAGGCATACAAATGTCAGCTCCCTTCACTATCTGTTGTGCAGGAATTCCCCATTGTAGACCAAGTGTGGAAGAGATGGGGAGCAAGAGAAGATCTACAGAGGTGGACAGCAGGCATGGAGTACAATCTACAGTATCAAAAGATAAAATGACACTAAAGACAAGAATGGCAAAATAAAATAAAGAAAAAGAAAAACCCACAATTCTCTAATTCCAAGACATTAGGAAAGCAATAGAGATGAAGAGCTTACCATTCCTTTTATATGACCCAATGGAGAAAATTAAAATCTTTCCTCAGATGACACACACAGTCAGTAAAAAACACAAATGGAATGGAGATGACCAAATCACTTCAACTCTCGAACTTTAAAATGCAAGTATACGTACTATGGAAGGAGAAGGGGAGAAGACAATGCGAGGCCCCGTAAGGACCTGGCACAGCTACTGCCCTTCACTTGTTGGACCTGCATTCAAGAAGCTTCATGGACAACGAGCCTTAGGCATTGGACATGTCACTTAACTTTTTTGGGGATGGGGGTGGGATGGGGACTTCAAGTTCCTTTGGACTTATAAAAAGTATATAAAAAATATCACCTGTTGAGTCAAACTGACTATGTGCTGTGATAGACCAACTGAGGTAAATGGAGCATGCTTTTTACACCGAAGGCATGGGGACTGCCATCAAAGACTAGCTTGTATTTTTATAATTAGGCTGAGCCTTGTTACCAAAATTAGTTATCTTTTTTTATCCTTGATTTTGTGGTGATCACAGAGATAATAAATACAGGCAGACTGACTGTATGTGAACATATTTCAATAAAACTGCTTTAAAAAAAGAAAGAAAGAAATACAGGCAAGTGCCACAAGCTGGCTCACAGTGCAGGCAGGGGAGAAATAAAAAAGGCAGTGGGGGTTAGTGAGTGATGAAAGTTAAAAAGAAACGAAACAGAAAGAAGGTCTATAGGAAATCACCTCATGGCTACCAGCCTCAAGAACTGGCTCATCATCTCGAAGGCTACTCTGGTGGGATACCCAAATCATGTGTGGACATAACATCTCTGCCCAGAATGAGAATAAAGTCATGAAAATTCTACCACCACTTGGCATCATAAGACTCACAGAATTTCTTTAGGAAGTAAACAGAAAATGCCTACAAAACAAAAGACCCCAAATAAAAAAAAAACATCCTGATACTGGCCCAAATGCCATCTAGTTGGAGGCAAAGCAGCTACAAACTTCCTAAAGCAAAAAACAACATAAAACCCTTCGAGCATCAGCAAGGAGCTGCTAACAGTTTGGTACCTTTGCCAATGTTCCGTGGAGGGAGTGGGGGTGCACTTGCAGTGCCGGGGGCTGGTGGCTGGGTGGGTGGGGGGCTGCTGCTCAGGAGGGCTCCGTATGTCTCATTCTGCAGGATGCTAGGCACGAAACTTCTCTGCTTGTCCTTGGCAAGGTTCACAGCATCTCTGGCCAACGACGCAGCATTAGACTGAAGCTGGTTTGACCCCAGCTGGTAGAAGCTGACAGGCCGGTCTTCTCGTCGATTGGGACTAGGCTGCAGAAGGAATGTCGGAGCAGGGGTGTATGAGTAGGAGACATGTAGACCTCTTGGTCTACACTATAACTTTCAGTCTAGTGGTGAAAACCTCATGGAGACCATTTCTACTTGATCATTCATTCCATTTTAGCTCCGAAATGTTTTAAGAGAGTTCAAAGAATTAAAACACACACATAAGCAAAAAAGCCAGGATGTAAAATTATAATCTCCATCATATAAAGGATTTAAAATATAAGTCTGTTCACCTTACTAGCCACCGTTATCTCAACCTAGAGCTGTATTTTCATGGCATTTTCCTTTTATAAATACTTTCTTAGATCACGTAACAATATAAGCTGGCTCTGACTACTCAGCTGCACTCCCCAACAGCTACACGGTTAAATCGGGTTAGAACAATGCTTTCTTCCCATAAACAAGGGATTCTTGAGATTTCTCTAACTCTGGGGTCAGAAAACCATGGCCCACAGACTACCATTTGTTCTTGTAAATAAAGTTTTATTGGAACCCAGCCATGCCCAGTCATTTATATAGTATCTATAGATATTTTTGCCCCATTCTGGCAGAGCTGAGTAGTTGTAACAAAGACTGGGATATTTAAGACCCACAAGCCTAAAATATTTACTCTCTGGCACTTTATTTTTTTATTTTTTAAAGATTTATTTTATTATTTATTTATCCCCCCAACCCCTTCGTTGTTTGTGGTCGCTGTCTGGTCTCTGTGTCCATTTGTTGTGTGCTCTCTTCTCTTTAGGAGGCACCAGGAACCAAACCCGGGACCTTCCATGTGGGAGAAAGGTGCTCAATCACTTGAGCCACCTCAGCTCCCTGGTTTTGTTGTGTCTCTCATTGCCTTTCGTTTTTGTCGCATCATCTTGTTGTGCCATCTCGCCGCGCCTGCAAGCTGCGCCAGCTTGCCTTCTCCAGGAGACACTGGGACCTGAACCCAGGACCTCCCATATGGTAGGTGGGAACCCAATTGCTTGAGCCACATCAGCTTCCCCTCTCTGGCACTTTAAAAAGGAGTTTTGCTCATCCTGCTGTAATTGAAGGCCATGTGCTCTAGTGGAAAACTCATGCATGGACTCATGGTTCAAGTAACTTAGATCTGACTCATATTTCAAACATCAGCTTCATTATAATGACTATGACCTTGAGCAAATGACTTAAACCTGTATTTCAGTTTTCCAGCTGCTAAAACAAATACCATACAGTGGGTTGGCTTAAACAAAGGAATTTATTGGCTCATGGTTTTAAAGCAAGGATAACTCTAAAACCAAGGCATTATCAAGGTGATGCTTTCCCTCAGAAGACTGTGGCATTTTGGGGATGGCTGTCAGCGATACTTTGTCCTTGCTTTTTCTGTCATATGGGAATGCACATGACGGCATCTTTCCTTTTTCTTCTGGCTCCCACTGACTTGCAGCTTCTGTCTGTTTCTCATGGCTTCTTTCTTTGTATCCATTTGTATATAAGGACTTCAGCCATATTGGATTAAGGCAGCCCCTCATTCAGTTTGGGCACACCTTAACTAATAATATCTTCAAATTTGGGTTCACACCCACAGGACCATGGGTTGGGACCTGAACATATCTTTTGTGGGGGACATGATTCAATCTCCAGCAGTTCACCCTCTGGATTCCCAAAAGACATGTTCTTCATACATGCAAGATACATTCATTCCATCACAACATCCTAAAAGCTTTAAACCATTTTAGAACAATGCTAAGTGCAAAGTCTCATCAAAATCTGTTATGGGTGTGGTCCGTCCTAGGGCAACAGTTCTCTGACTGCTGGACCTGTAAAACCTAGAAAACAAGTTTTCTGCTTCCAATATATAATGGAGGGACAGGCATAAGTTAAACATTCCCATATCAGAAGGGAGAAATTGGAAGTAAAATAGCAGTCACAGATGCCAAACAAGTCTGATACCCAACAAGGCAAGCCCCATTAGATTTCAAGATCTGAGAGTCATCTGTTGCTCAATTCTTTGTTCCCTGGGCCTGATGGAGCAGCAGCCCCACCACTTCCAAGCTTTTGTGCAGGGGCCATGTTCTCCCCAAACACTGGGGGGTAGGCCCTCTTCTCTCTGCATGGGGTTAGTGGCCAGGCTCTGCAAGAACATCGAGGCACAGGTCCCCATCTCTGAGCACTGGGATGACGGCACTCTCCCCGAATAACAAGGCTCAAGGCCCACCTAAGGACAAAGGGGAACAAGCCCTTTCCACACATGCAGGTGGACCCACTCACTTGGAGTGAGGAAATCTTTTCAGTCCAGTCCTCTGAGTCCATGCTTCTGCCCTTGAAGTCATTCTTCCTCCAATTCATCCTTTCTCTGACCCTTTCAATCTAGCCTGGCAGTGGTTCTGCTCATACAAATTTTGCAAAAACCTTGTGAGCTCTGCGTGTGGTTCAAGCGGGTCCAAACCATCAGACAATAGAACTCTCCACAGATCCTTCCTGCATAACTGCATTTCTAATCCTGTCTTCCATTGAAATGGCTGAATGGATCCACATCCAGCCACACCCTGCTTAGCAAAGGGCTGTTCAGTTTAATCCTCACATGGCACCCTATTCTCTGGGGACTTACTTTCCAGAAGCTCAGTGAGGTCCCGGGTAGAGCTGCTTCTAGCTCTAGTCTCAGGGCCTAGATAGGTTCAGAATTTTCCAAACCAATACTTTCTAGTTTCTTTGTGCTTAAGACTTCAGTTCACAACTTGTCCCATTCCTCTCACATTTTACTATAAGCTGCAAGGAGAAGCCAGGCTGCCCCTTCCACACTTAGCTTGGAAATCTCCTCAGCTAAATACCCAAGTTCATCACTTAAAAGTTCCCCTTTCAATATCAGAATATAATTTCCCCAAGTTCTCTACCACTTTATAACAAGGTCACCTTTTTTCCAATTTCTGATAAGATGCTCATCATTTCTTCTAAGGCCTGATCGGAAGTACCTTTCCTGTATTTCTACCAACAGTCTCTTCAAAGCAATCTAGGCCTTTTCCATTGAGCATCTCACAATTATTCTACCCTCTACCCATTACACAATTTTAAAGCTGTTTCCACCTTTTTAGATATTTGTGATAGCCAACACCCCACTTTATGGTACCAGTAACTGTTTAAGTTTCCCCAGCTGCTAAAATAAACACAATACAATAATGGGTTGGCTTAAACCAAGGAAATTTATTAGCTCAAGGTTTTGAGGCTAGGAGAAGTCCACAACTCAGGTGTCAACAAGGTGATGTTTTCTCTCTGAAGTCTGTGGAGTTCCTTGGTCCTTGATTTTTCCATTCCATGGCAACATACATGGCAGCAGCTTCTCCCTTCTCTTCTGAGTCCCAATGACTTCCAGCAACTCTCTGGGACATTCCTTATGTCAAATTTCCCTTACTTATAAGGACTTCAGCCATTCTGAATTAAGGCCCACCCTCATTCAATGTGGGTGCCCATCAACTAATAACATCTTCAAAGGTCCTATTTAACAAATGGGTTCCCATTCTCAGGCCTTTTGTGGGGGCATGATACAACCCCTAACACCCTGCTACCCTTAATTTTCATCTGTTAAATAGGATGTCCTTAAGTGCTTCCCTTGCATAGTGCCAGGTGCTTAGTAGGTGCTCCATATCAGTCATCCTGCCCCCCCCCCCCCCCCCCCCCCCAGCCCCCCCCTTCCACACAGGCGGTGGGCCAACCAACAGCTCAAACCCAGCTCACGAGTGCCACGCTCAACAGCTAGTGGTTCACCACACATACTTTGTTTGTTTTTTATTTGTTTTATTAATACATGTATCAATAAAATTTATTTGTTAAAAAAAAGTATTGTGGTAGCATATATACAATGTAACATTTCCTATTTTAAACACTTTCAAGTATATGTACACAATTCAGTGGTGTTAATTATATTCACAAGGTTAAGCTGCCATCACTACCGTCTATTACCTGAACTTTTCCATTACCCCAAACATAAATTCTGCATCCTTTTTGTCTTCCAAACCACACGCAGAGCATACCAACTAGCTCTGTTTCTTCCGAACCCCACAAACCGGGAGCAAAAGTTGGGCCACAGTGAAGATTATCGGTGAGTATTGGCAGGAGGTGAACAAGGTGTACAGTCTCTCCCCACCATTAATAATTCCTCAGTTGGGAATGCAGAATGGTACAGCCACTGTAGAGGACTGTTGAATAAAGACTGGCCACATGACCCTGAAATATCACTACTAAGTATACTCAGAAGAACTGAGAGCAGTGACACGAACAGACATCTGCACACCAATGTTCATAGCAACATTATTCACCATTGCCAAAAGTTGGAAACAACTCAGGTGTCCCTCAACAGAAGAATGGATGAACAAACTGTGGTCTATTCACACGATGGAATATTATGCAGCTGTAAGAAGAAATGAAGTCATAAAGCATCTGACAACATGGGTGAACCTGGAGGACACTATGTTGAGCGAAGCAAGCCAAACACAAAAGGACAAATACTGTATGATTGCATTACTATGAACTAAATATATTGTGTAACATATTGTTTGATTTTTAAAAATTTATCTGTATCCACCAGAAAAAAAAATTGCTGAATAATTCAATCAAATGTTGTTGACAGGCTGCTATGAGAAGAAGTCAGTTCTAGGAGCTGGAAAGAAGGGAAGGCAGGGCATAGACTATTTCTCTGTCCTTAAGAACCATCACTCAGAAGTTTGCTGGACTTCACAGACTGTGTTCATGCTTGGGGATTTTCCAAGCAGGTGACAGACTTTTCTCTAGTCGGTAGATAGGTGGCCTGAAATCCCTAGTTGTAGCAGCATAGAGTATCACCAACCAGGCAAGGACACTGGGCCACTCTTTCATTTTAATGAACAGTCACTTTGATCTTTGTTACTTTCTTCCATCAATTTTTCTTCTTTCTTTGGATTTAATTGCTGCTTCCCCAACCTAATTTTTAGAGATATGTCCTTACATCATTGACTATCAGCATTTATTTTTTCTAATATATTCAATTAAGACTAACAAATTCTCTCTAAACCTGGCTCTGGATATGTTTTAGCTTTCCAGGACTGTTATGAGAAATACTGCAGGCTGGTTGGCTTAAACAACAGGAATTTATAGTCTCGCAGTTCTGGAAGCTAAAAATCTGAAATCAAGGTATTGGCAGGTGTATTAGTCAGGGTTCTCTAGGGAAATAGAATTAACAGGAGCTATCTGTAAATAGTATGAGATTTTATAGAGTCTCTCACATGACCACAGGGGTGCACAAGTCCAGGTTCTGCAGGGAAGCTGCAATCCAGGGGGTCCAGGAAAGTCCAATGAAAGTTTTTGATGAGTTTCTGGGAGATGCTGGCTGTCCAAAGATGAGCTGGGAAATTCTCCCTGAATGCTGAAATCACTTCTCCTTTTAAGGCAGTCAACTGATTGGATAAAGCATCACTCATTGCTGACAGCAATCTCCCTGGTTGATGCAGATGTAATCAGCCATCTATGCAGTAAACTCGCTGATGAATGAAATCCATAAATGTCCTTGTATTACAATTAGCCCAGTGCTTGCATGACCAAACAACTGGGCACAATTACCTGGCTAAGTTGACACAGCCTAATCATCACAGCAGGCCATGCTTTCTCAGAAGTTTTCTGATGGTGGCTTGCATGCCTCTGTCACATGGTGATCTGTCTTCTTAGGTCTCCTACTGGGGCTTCTACTTTTATGTCCAAATTTCTTTTGCTTTTAAGGACTCCAGACATAGAGGATTAAGGCCCACTCTGATTCAATTTGGCCTCTTCTTAATAGAAGCTTTGAAGACCCTATTCTCAAATGAGTTCACACTTGCAGGACCAGGGGTTAGGACTTGAACAGGTCTTGTCAGGGACATGATTCAATTTCCAACAGAATGTCTACCATGTGATATGTGATCTCTCTTTAAAAATTATCTTTTAGTGGATAAGTCCTAGCCTGAGTATCCTAAAAGAAGAGCCCGAGCATAAACTTTCTATCTGAGGATAATTTTAGATTTACAGAAAAGTTGTAATGGGGATAACTTAAAATGCTGTTTAAGTTCTTTGTAGAGATGAAGAGACAAAAGAATTAGAATCTAAGCTTGGGGAAAGAATTTGGGATTACAAAATGGGATAGAGGCAGTATATGTTAGGATCTTGGCAGTAGCCAAAATGGACTATTTTGTTACCAACACAGTGGTCTGTGGGGACTCTAAAGTTGGGACTTAATGCTAAGATGGAATGCGGGTAGTGAATTATTTGCCTAAACTAAGGAAACAGGACAAGAACCCTTAGGGGCTCTGTGTGGTGTGTCCATGTTTCTTTTGGAGGGACTGCTCTTGACTCCTTCTTCAGGTAATTGCTGTTATTGAGCTTCTTGTTGTTTTTGCTGAATATACTTGTATTTAGCTTCCTTGAGTTTTGCTCTACGGTTCTTGAACCAAACCTGCAGTACTGCTGAATGTATACCCATTTTAAAGGCCATTTCTTTCTGAAGACTAGAGTTTGGGTACAGGTTCTTATTCACCAAGATCTTCAAATCTTCTAGTTGTTTTTCAGTGAACATAGTTTGTTTCCTTTGCTGATGCCTCTGCTGCTTGCCTTTACAGTGCCAAGATCTGGGAGACAACACGTCGATGAGTGAGTAAAAGTCAGTGTGCCTCCTGATGTGAGGGGAGAGGAACACCTTTAGGAAGATCCTCTGACTGGTTCAGATCCAGTAACCCACACATATTTTTAAATTCCAAGGAAGCACACTGCCATATGCTACCCACATGATGCTACATGCTGTTGGTAAGAGAGTGAGTGGGGTGGATGAGACTGAGGACTATGAAACAGAGCCCTTTTCACTTTTAACTTGGATTATGTTACTTCCTTTATCACTTGCTCATAAAATGGGGATGTGATGTGTAACTACATATGAAGAGACACTTTGAGGTGAGCTGCTTCCTCTTTTTTTTTTTTTTTTTTGTATAGGTAGGTTAAGTATAAAATTCAGCAGCTCTTCTCACTTTCATGATGTTTGGTATCGAATTCAGCAAGGACATTTCTTATTCTGAAGTCAAAGAAACACTAAGTAAAGATTTTAATAAGTGCTCCACAAACAAGGGACCAATAAACTTCAGACATGTCACACACAGATCATTGGACATCCTCAATACACAATAGAACATTAAAGTCCTTTAAAAGCTCTACAGTTAAGAAAAATTAACCATTTAAATATGTTGAACATGGTATTTCCCACTAATTTCAACATGGAACACTTTTGCAGGCATACCTAGGAACATACTGTTGCAGGGAGATAACACAGGGTAGCAGCTAAGAGTTTGGGCTTTGTCATCAGACTGCCTGAGTTGGAAACTCACCTTTGAAATTTTTTTGAAGGTGTCAACCCTCCTGGATTCAACAAGGTAAAGCAAGACAGTGAGTATTGTGTGCAGAGAGCTGGATTAGAAGGCAAGAGATTGGATTCTAGTCCCAAGTCTATCTCTAAAGAGTTGTTTCACTTTGGCCAAGTCAAATTATCTCTTGAGGTTTCAAATTCCCTGATAAAGGAGGAAACTGGACTCAATGGGCTAAGTCATTTAATAATTTCACTTGAGGTTTTTAAGATCATCTAGTTAAACACGATCGACATAATCAACTGTTAGGTTATTCCACGTGAATGGGCATCCTCTAAAAACCACTAGCATCAAAGGTCATCCTTTCCTTCATATCAGAAGGTGAGCAGTTCCCTTTAATTACATAATTAGCCATTCCTTTCAATTAAATGTGTGTAGGAGCTGGGAGACAAAGGGTAGTAGAGGAAAGGGAAAAACCAAAAATCCACTGAGATCAATGAAAACAAAAAGAAAACTGTTTTCTTTGCTACTACCCAGCTTTCTGCCATAATTACTGGCTAGGATCCGTTTTGTTCTGAATGAGGCTTATCAAAACCCTTTTAACATTTTGCAATCTGGCACAAACCTGCAACTTCTCATCCACGTCATCATCGCTCTCATCCAGGTCTTCATGGAGCAATCGCCATTCATATTCAACGTGAACGTGAGAATTAAACCTTCCAGATAAGGCTTGAGTCAGCTGAGGAGAGCAAAGGGATGGTCAGTGATGCAGCTCACGTGCTCAGCCACGTGAAACAGGTGTCCACCGAAATGCCCAAAGTGCAGGCAGGGCAGCCTGTCTTGGAAGGCAGATAACCCACATTCTAGTACAAGACTTATTTATTTAAACCTCTGAGTCTAAGGTTCCTTGTTATAAAAGAGATGGATTAGCCCCCCCTCTACCTAATTCACAGTGTAATCTGTATGACTGTGGGCAAGTTAATTAGCCTTTTTGTGCCTGTTTCCTCAACTGTAAAATGGGGGGTATAGTAGAAAATGTCTCATAAGGTAGTTATGAAGATTAAATGAGTTAATTGAAATAAAGTACCTGGATATAGGTAGACATAAATGGATAGAGATGTATCTTACCTTTACATAGCACTTCCTACTATTAGTTCCATTTATGAGCACTTACTCTGTGCTATTGCTTTACAGAGTTCAACAATAATTCTCACAGCTGCTCTGCTGTCTGGCATAACCGGCTCCACTTTATAAATAAGAAAATGACCTAAGGGTTTGAGTGAATTTGCCAAGTTATGGTGGTAGCACCCCACTGTAAGGACAGCTCCGCCTCATCCCAGTAGGCTTCTCCCATGGTCCACACTGCCTCTTCTTCCAGAATAGGAAAGGAAAAGATGGCATCGAGCAACCCAAGTGATTTGGGTTTGGGGAGCAAAATGAGAAAAAAGTCGGCTTTGGTGTACTGTAAAGTAATGCGCTAACAGCTTATGACACCAGAGACCTCGGGATCTCTGTTCCGGCTGCCCCAGATAAAGGCCGGTGCCGCTACCAACATGTCCAACAGCAAAACACGACTGTGTTCCAAACCTCACCACAAGGGGTGGGGTGGGGGAGAGAGTGGCCTTATCCTCTGTATAGACTCCAGGTACACCATCCCCAGGTCAGACCAATTCTTAGCTAGTCCTATCAAGGACACCACAACTTGCTCAGTGACACCTGCCGAGCGGCTCAGAGAAAGCACTCCTCAGGCAGAACACCTCACTGTCCCAGGGAGGGGCACCCCACTGCCCCTCCACGTCTACAAGAGACTCACCAGCTCCTCACAGTGCTCGTGCTTCAGGCGCTTGGCTATGTCCAGTGGTGTCTCTCCTGACTCATTAGCTGAAAGTCAAGGCAGGGAAAAGTGGGCATTATGGCAAAAACAAGCCAAAGTCTGATTTCTAGAGGTAATTAAGAAAAAACTATCCAGTAAAGCAGCACTAAACTAAACAAGATTAATGACATCCAGTTAGACCCAGTCAGAGTTGAATTTGTACTGTAACTGTATAGGGAGAAAAGAACTGCAGAGAAAAGAACAGTTGGAAAGATTTTAAAAGATAAATTTGCACAATTAAGAAACTGAAACTGTTCAAGTAACCAATTAATTAATAAAGGAGCTCATTACAAATCTCTAAGAGGAACACTTTACCCAGTTCCATGCATTTCAATGTAATAAAATTTTAACCCCTTTTGAGCAATCTAAAAATTTGCGCCTTTTGTACTTTTTTCTAAGTCTCATTCAACGAGTCTGATTAATTTTTTTTTTAAAAAAGACACTTGGTTCTTGAGCAGGTATGTCTTTTTCTTTACCCTCTTTACACTTTGTTCAATGGTTCCTCAAAAGTATTTCCTCATAATGTGATAACAGCTATATGCTCTCAAGGCAAAATCTTGTCAGGGGTTCCCCAGCAGAGGGAAGGGATGAGGGCCAAGCAAGAACAAGGGTCTTTTGGTACAAATGAAAGGAGAGGGGCAATGACTAGCACCTGTCACAAGAAAACCTTCTAAACCGAGAGCCAAGTAAGTGGAGTTGGTTTGACTTTAGGTGTGGTTCTCAAAAGGAGGCTCGTAGTTTATGAGCAGGAGGTAAAAATCCCCAAACCTTGTCCAAACTCCCCTCAGCATCAGTGATAATCTCAGGGCCTATCCCTTACCTTTCATATAATCCATAAAAGGCCTTAAGATGCAACCAAAGTCTAAATAACAGGTGGCGAATAAATATTGAAACCACAAACAGCCTTGAAGGACATTTAAGAAGAAGCTCTCTTCTCTTCAGAGGTCAAGTTTTACTTCCACCCAGCTCTGAGAGGAGGAGCCCAAAGCCCTTTGGACTGTTTCCAAAGACAGCACAGCAACCACGGATGGAGAGAGCCCTCGCTGCCCGTTTACCTATTTCGATGGAAGCCTTCCCCCGCAGGAGGAGTTTGAGGCACTCGGCGTTGTCAGTCAGGCAGCAGTAGTGCAGAGCCGTGCTGCCTTTCCCTGTCTGTTTGTCCAGGTTCCCACTGGCCGAGAAAAGGGGTAGAGAAAGGAGAAAGAAGAGTGAGTCATAGGCCAGACAACGAGGGACTGCTTGGGGAGGGAACCTGGGACACGAGGACTGGAGAGGCAGCGAGCTGTCAGAACTGATGAGTAAACCCTGTACGACAAACAGCACGACCCTGCTTGTCTGGATGAGGAAGTCTTGCAAGGCAGTCGAGGAAATAAATCATGATGGCAGACAAGGCCGAAAAGAAAGTGTGGCATCGATGCTGCCGCAGAGCAGGACTGAGGGTGGGGCAGCTGTGCCCCTCGGGTACTCTCTGCATCCTTCCTGGTCACCGTCAATGCCCCAAGGCTGAGGCTGCCCTGTCGGGCCAGGAGGCCGTGTCAGAGGCAGGGCCCAAGGAAGTGCGCAGGCATTCTGCCCCACAGAAAGACAGGAGGTGGAGTTTTCTTGCCATCTTATTACTTGACACCCTTGCCAGGAAGGGGGAAAGTTACTTTTCCAAAATTCAGAGTCCCAAGGCTCCTGTATGCCTGTTTGCCCTAGGAATGCCCTCTGAAAACAGGTTATGAGGGGAATCTGAGAAGACTTTCAAAACTTCTTCCCACTTAAAATAACACTATGTTATCCAAAGAAGGTGCTTGTGCTCCTCAGACACAGGACAAATCATTCGATCCAACCGTGGAGGTAGGCAGCCCTGCAACCAAGGACGCCCACTGCATTCTGAGGAGGATGGGACAGCCAAGTGGGACGGAAGAGAGCACCACCAGGAGATAACACCCACTGCTCCCAGCAGAAAACCAGCAACGTTTCAATGTGAGAAAGAGAGCCCCGTTTTCTCATCTCTCCTCTCTCCTTGCTGTCTTTCATTCTGGGAGAAAAGAAACAAAGATTGCCACCCTCCTGTCACTTTAGAATGTACACTGTGGGAGAAGGGAAGGGCATCAATCAGCCGGTTAATCGGATATTTATTAAGGCCCTGCTATGTTCTCGGTGCTAGGCTGGCATTAGGCTCTGTCAATGGGCAGGGCATCTGGCCGGCTTCCACCACGAGCCCAGCTCAGGAAGAAGCAGTGGATACCAGGCTGCCCTCTGGAAGGAGCAGTGGATCCCAGGCTGCCCTGCCCATCATTTCTTTATCCCTCCTCCCAAAAATGGCAGAGAAAAGTAGATAGTACCAAATATTCCATTGCTTTTGGAGTAGTTTCTGTGGTTTTTAACTAGCACTTCCCCCACCCACCCCCTCGTCCCTCACCCCCACCCCACAAACCATAGTCAGGGAATCAAGATGCACTTTGAAGGAGTTTTGAAGCCTGGCCATTAGCTGCCAGGCAGTTACCATGCATGAGTGAGGCAGCAGGCATAGAACTGTTGGGAATACTGGGGCGAGTGGGAAACTGTAAATGCATGTTCTTTCTAAATCAAACTTTTTAAAACTTTTCAAACCAAACGAAATGGACATATCCCAGTGTCCTAGTTTAAAATCTCTGGCTTAATATTGAAGGATAGGACAGATAGGTAGTGATATTACTGGGTTTGGGGGTGCAGGGTTGACAGGTGGGTAGATTAGGAAGGGCAGGTTCAAATACCCAGGGCATGTAACTATGAATCTTGACATTCCGTGAGTCAAGACAGGGGAATGTCATATGCCACAGAGGGGTGGGGAGGAAGGAACAGTTAAGATCTAATGGGGTATCTAGTGGTCATGGGAAAGGTTTTTCATTACCTTACAGTAACGGACACAGGACATGGTAAAAATCATCAAAACTTATTAAACTGTATCGTCTAAATTGTAAACTATACTGTAAATAATTGACAATGTTTAGTTGCTATATTTTGCTATCTGTATAACAGTTATAACAATGCTAACATCCAAAAAAGAAAAAAAGAAAAAAAACAAAGGGAGGTTTAATATGGGGTGGGGAAGGAGGGAGTGGTTTGGTATCTGGGAGTCTCTGGTATTCTGTGTGTGACTTTGCTGTGAACTAAAACTTCTTTGAAAACTAAATGAAAATTTGGGAGACACTGGGGATTGATAGGGGGAAGGTGTCACGGCACACCGGACATCCGATAACACAGTGATAAAAGGACAAAAAGAATATATATATATTTTTAAAGGCATTTCTTTTACTTTTTTTTCCCATTTTTTTGAATGTCCCAATCCACTAATTATATTTTGTTTTGTTTTGTTTTTTGTTTGTTGTTTTGTTTTGTTTTTCCTGAGTTTCCTTATGTTTGTCTCTTGCATGTAAGCTTATCATTGTTGTTTCTTTTTCCTATTAAGTGTATTTAATTATTATTTGGGCTACATGTTCATGGAAGATTTATATCACAGAAGGGTTACAATGGGTACTGCAGGGGATTATTGTTGGGGGGTGTCTGGGAGGGGGGATTCATGAGAGTAAGTTCATCTGAATATACATGAAAGATAGACAAAATTGTTCAAAAGATTAAAGGATGGGACATGGTCACAGTGGGTGGACAATCACTCAATAAATGAGGGAATCTGAATTCCTAGCCTGGAGAGCTCTGCCACATTCTCCAAGGGAGCAGCAACAGTCCTCTGAGTGCAGGGACAGTGTCTGTCAAAAGAGGATGGCCCACTGATGAGTTCTTGTTATTGATGACTACCCTTTTGAGTCTTTGCTCTTGTAACTGAAACTGAGCTTACTATTATGGGGTGCCGAAGGGTTGCCACCTGAGAGCCTCCTTGTTGCTCAAATGTGGTCTCTCTCTAAGCCAACTCAGCATATGAATGCATTACCTAACCCCCAACGTGGGACATGACTCCCAGGGATGAGCCTCCCTGGCAACGAGGGATTAACACCAAGTGCCAACTGGCAACACGACTGGAAAAAGATCTTGAATAAAAGGGGGAAAAAGTAAAGACAAATGAGTTCAAGTGGCTAAGAGACTTCAAAGGGAGTCAGGAGGTCATCCCAGAGGTAACGCTTACGCACACCTCAGTAGGAGCTCATAGAACATCAAAGTGCATATCACCCCACATAGAGGGGCTCCTGAGAGCTTTGTAGACACCCAGGTCCTATATAAGGGGGGATAGCCCCAGAGACTGACGCCTTATCAGTGGGCTCTATTTTGGAACCTGTGCTATTGAGAGTGACAGAATTGGACTCAAATAAGTCCTCCCTGCACATGGTTCATCAGTCCCTTCTAGTCACACCTATATGTGATGCTGGAGTTTTTATGTATACTTCCAGAGACTGGAGCCTCTGGCCTACCTATGTGCCAGGTGTGCGTGGAATCTCCGTGGGGCTGCAACTCCTACCCTACAGCTCAATGGACTCATTCAAGTCACCTGGCTAGGAGACAACGAAGGGCAGCGGCCATCCCAAGGAATGGAGAGGGCCGGCATCTGCAGGCAGGATCATCCCGCCCACCATATCCATGGGATATAAGCCCTCTCTCACTTGGAGGTGGAGTGGACATCACCATCCCAGTCCCCTCAGGATTGGGGGAAAACTATGGACTAGAGTGGACTTAATGGTATTCTGTTGTACACATATGGTGATTCTAGCAATGGAAGAAATTATAACAGTGAGGTGAAGCCGGTGGCCACTGGACACTTTCAGGGCAGGGAGGGGATGTACAGTTGAAATACAGGGTCTTCTTTAGGATTTGGAGGTTGTCCTGAGTGCCGTTGTGGCAACGGATGTAAGCCATTTTAAATCAGCACACACCATTCAGAACTGTGTGGGAGAGAGTGTGGTCTACGGTATGAACTGTGGTCTATGGTTGATGGCAAGGCCCCAGGATGTGTAAGTCCATTGAGGGTGATGGGCCACACTTGTGGGAGACGTTTGTGTGGGATGTGGTGCGAGGTGTGGGAGGTGGGGAACATGGGAATCCCTGTAGGTTCCATGTAATATTTAGGTAATCTAAGCATCTCTTAAAAAATATATATATATAAAAATAACATTTTTGTAAGCAAATGCACATATATGCATATATATCTATATATCATTTTATAAATATTGATATGTATTATGAAAAATTTGATTTTTACCCACAATAAAAAATAAATTAATTTAAAAAAAGGAAGAAAAAAAAAAATCTCTGGCTTAGATCAGTGGTAAAATGTGGGTCTTTACTTTCCTCACATGTCTCTCTACCTCAGAGCACTCTGCTCAGGCCGCGTGAGAGGTTCCTTTCACAGCACAGGCCTGTGAGGTGGGCCCAAGCACAGAGGGTGGCCATGGGGTTACAGATGCAGATTCTGCTCTCCAGGGCTCGGAATTCAGCAGCTATGTCTACTTGGTGTCTCTCTTTGTCCGAGACATCAGAAGTTGGATCCTTCAGATACCACTTTCTATTCTCATACTCCAGGGATTTTTTTAGCACTGCCATGAAACGCTCCACACCTGGCAGCACTTTTTCTGTCCCATAATTACATTTAGACCTGGAAGAATCCCAGCATCTTGGCAGCACAACTGAAGCAACAAGGCAGCATCTCATTCCTTCCTCAGAAATACCAAGGAATAAAAATAAATGCCTCCCCTTCATTTTAGAACACCTACCTGTTCTGAACTAAGAAGTCTACAATGTGAAGAGACGTTCGATCCACAGATCTGACTGCAAGATGGAGGGCAGTTTCATCTGGTTCCTGAAAACCAAAAATTTTCCAAATTGCTAATGACAGCATTGGATTTTGTGTCCAACACAAGTAAAATCATGTATATTTTTTCCAAATGCCTTTATCTGTTCCTTCAAAAATCTTGTATCTAGAATTTACAGTGACCCTTTAATCTCTATGGCAAACTCTTTGTCCTTGGGAACTTGCAACTTAGAAACTGACCCCTTTGCTCCTTCCATCATGGGGAATAAACAGGAACTCAGTGGTTTCATTTCAAAGTCCTCTCAATCTATACTTTCCTATGCCTGCATCAACAAGATGAGGTATTGCCTATAAGCAGGGGTCTGAGTACAAAGAATCCAGGAAGATTCCCCAGGCCTCCTATATCCAACCCCTTAAACCCGCTCCCTGAACAAATATAAATATACTTTTAAAAACAGTGTTCAAGTTTTCATTCTATACTTATAGGTACGGCTATAAATGCTAATACCGTTACCATCTTCAATTTACATAGGGTACAGGACCACCATTGCCTTTTCTGAAAGTAAGTTTTGGCAGGTGGGGAAGCAGAGACCGAATGATGACAGTCTCGGGAAGGAGGGTGGATAGGAGAAACGTTGGCCGAGGAAATATACAGAGTGGGAAACACCAGGCAGAGGGATGCAAATCCTGTTCAAGCTGCCCTGCCAGACCGGCTAGGGCCACGGCTCAGAGCTGAGCACTCTTTGCCCTGGACTGCCTTTGTTTGGGTTCTTTCTGGAGAGAGAAAATGGGAACCAATCCACTGCTGTGCACTGACCCAAGACATGAGGGAGTGTGGCTGTCACCAGGAGGAAGCTGCTGCTCGTTTACAGTAGTTCCAGCCAGGGGGCCTGGCAAAGCCCTCGGTCTACACCTTCAGGCCTGAGAACGCGGCTTGAACATCCACGCACCCAGGGTAGCCCTGAAGACCAAGGCTCAAAATAACAGGGTGAGCCTCAGTCCTGGGCACCCTGACTCTGAGGCTAAGGCAGTTTCAAGGTCAAAGCTGCTGAGATTCTGAGTGTGCACCCATAAAGCCGCTGGGGGAAGAAAATTAAGAAACACACCAACCACTGACACTGGTAGTTTACTGCTGACCCAATCCTAACCAGCAACGCCCACCCCCTCTAGAAAGTTCTCTCAGGAAACTGAAGATGTCTCTCTCAGTCCAACTCCCTCAAGGAAGAGAGGTAGAGGGGTAGGGTGCAGGCTACAGGGAACCATGCACCAATCCCACTCAGAGCTCCCGTTTTCAGTGTGGACTCAGAGAGTTGATGCTGAAAGCTGGGCTGCTACTGGGCTTCCGGTGTGCCAAGGGGTCAAAATGTGGGGCAACATACTAAACCTGCTCACAAAAAGGTTTCTTTCAGTCTGCTTGGGCTTCTGAGAAGATGCTTTCCCCTCCGCCCAAGGTAGGGCTTTCTTTCCAGAACTGGCATTAAATTTTGGTTTAAGAATAAACCACCCATTTTTTTTTCTACAAAATGTAATGCTATCAGAGCAGATGTGACTCAAGCAGTTGAGCGCCCACCTCCCAGATGGGAGGTCCCGGGTTTGGTTCCCGGTGCCTCCTGAAAAAAGCAAAAACAAACAGCAAGCAAGACAAACGGTAAAACCAACTCAGGGAAGCCAATGTGGCTCAGTGGTTGAGTGCGGGCTTCCCACATACGAGGTCCCAGGTTCAATCCCTGGCCCTTGGTACCCGCCCCCCCAAAAAAGTTATGCTATTTTCTTTCAGAGAATTACTACAATTTTGGTCAGCATTTCTGATTAATGAGCCCTGCCGTTTCTTTTCTTTTCCTTTTTTTTTTTAAAGAAACAACCCACATTCTTACATGTCCATTGGCCAGAGGGATTTTCTCTGTAAGATCAACACCATCAGCATAAGCTTGGAGCAATCCAAAAATATCTCTTGTTTTGACAGCCTCACAAAGGCTATGAAGTTTTGCTGCATTATCCATGTGTTTTTTCCTTGCATATTTTCTCTCAATGTACTTGGCAGTAATGTAGTCTTTTCTTGCATTCCTGAAATCAAACACAATCGCCTTGTAAATTATTAAGGATCTCTATTCAAACACTTCCAAAATCCATTCATCTATAACTAACTTAAAAACAAAACAAAAGAACCTGTCTCCACCCTCCTGATTAGAAGCACTGGGTTACACCTTTGTTGGTCTTCATATGCCAGAAAACATAAAGTGTGGAAGCAAGCCAGCACATGGTCCTAGAGCAGCACCCATGGTTAATGCGGCCCTGCAGCAGTGAAATCTGCTACAGGTTCAGCGCGGGAGATTGTGGGCTTCACCCAGGTTCTAAGGATAACGGGCCACGTGGGCGACTCACAGGATAAAGCCCATGTTCTCTCAGCCTGCCTGCCCCTCTAGCCTCAGCCCTCCCCGCAGCCCTCTTAAAGCTCTGTTTGCCAACATCCCCAGGCTGTCCCTTCACCAGCTGACATATTTCTACACCTTTGCCTACCCAGGGCCTTCTGCGTGGCATGGTTTCTTGTGCCTTCTCTCCTAGGAAATCCACATTCCTTCCACAACAGCCCAGGATGGCTGGGCTCCAGACCACCCCAGCCTGCCCTTGGTCAAAACTGTCAGCCTGTCTGCCCAGCTGTGGCAAAAGGCAAGCGCTAGGTCCTTTCTTTTACAGGCACCATACCTGACATGAAAGGTTCAATGTCAGATTAATCCAAATGAACTGCCACTCTTCTTCATATTCTACTTTTTAGACCTGTGAATTGGCATCATGCTCCTCTTCCAAGCAGGCTGGTGTGGCAGCAGGACCATGGCAGAGCCAAAGAAACCTGGGTTCAAATCCCTCCGCCACCACATTCTAATGATTTTAATCTTGGACGAGTATTCCATCTCTTTATGCCTCAAGTTTTCTTATTGGTGAAAATATGCATAACAGACCTCACGGTGGTGTGAAACATAATCACTTTAACATCTGTTAATAAGCACATAGTGGGTCCTTAGGACAGTGCTGATGAACTTAAAAAAGGGAGAGCAAGAAAAGAGTAGCTCACAGGTCAAGAGGACTCTAAGTATTTTACAATCCCAATTACCTCAGGGATCTTCACGACCACCAGTAATAAATCCCTTGATAAGGCATTTGAGAGTCACAGTAAATGCCAAATAATTTAGAAATGTGAAGGAAAATCAAATTCCACTGGCAATACAATAACTTTATTTTTGCCAATAAATCTACCAGAGATATAGTGAGAAGGCGCATGGAATGATCTGATGCCTGTGGTTTCTCCTGTCCACTCCCTGAGGAAGGTGCGGCAGGCAGGGGAAGCTGAGCTAAGGAAAGGGCCGGCACCACCCAGAGGCTGATTCAGCTCTGGGGCTGGAGAGTCTTTAAGACCCTGGGCACTGGGGTCAGATGGTCAGATCTCAAATCAGGGCTCTACACCTCTGGTCATCTGGGTGAGCTATACTTCACCTGTCTAAACGTTAGGCTCCTTATCTGGAGAAAAGAAATAAAGATAAACGTAACACCTACTTCACAGAGTTGTTTCAGGATTAAATGAAATAATACATATAAGCATTTAGCATAGCATTTTAGGGATGCCAGCCATAACCACTGCGCACTCGAATAAGGGGCTACTTGAGGCATGGGGCAGATGAATCTGGTTAGCTCCCTGAAGCTCAGGCACTGGTCATTTTTACCCTGCAGCCAGAGCCCTGCTGACCACACCTGCATTGCGTAACCTCAGTTACCAAGCCCCTCGCGTCCTCACACCATGCTTTAGGAAGGGGCAAGTGAACTCCACGCTCACAGTGGGGAAGGGGGTTTCAGCCCTCAGAGCAGCCATCAGTATTCATATCCTGCTGACCTAATATATCAACTTAACCACCCCTGCTCCTTTTCGTTTTAAGTTCTAGAAAAAAAGGCGTAGGGAGGGATAGAGACAATTCTCTGGCTCCCTGTTCAATGCCTGTAGAGCTGCATTTCTCTACGTGTGGGTTTTGGACCACCTGCATCAAAATAAGCTAATGTTTACAAAATGCAGACTGCCCTATCACACTGATTCAGAATCTAGTGATGGACTGATTCTCACTGAAGGTTTAAGAGCCAACACCCAAGTAATTCCTCAGTCTTTAGAAGTTAACAACAAAGTAGGAACACACCAATTATATTAGCATACAATGTAACCATACTACCAACTGGCCCTGAGAATATTTTGTAACTGTTCTCTTGGGGCTACATTTTTCTCTCCTGAAAAACTTTCCGCTTTCCTCTCATCCAGCCTACACTACAGTAAGGGCCTGTGGGGGCCTTAAAGCCAAGTTAGACAATGGTGCCAAGCCAGAGACCTCCTGCAGGAGTGAACTGTGTCCCCTGGGAACTGAACTCCAGGCAGAGTGCTGGACCTTGTCTACCCCACGGGCCGCAGAAAATGGGCCTCAGATGAGAGGGCACCATGTCCAGATCCAACAAGAGGGCAGAGGCTTCTTCCCAGTATTTGCCGGGATCCGTCATTACCAGCCCTGATTACACGATACTTCTGGACAGGCCATGATGTGTGAGACCAGCTTGTCCGGCTGGAAAGGAAAATGTGTTCAGATGCTCTGCCTCAACCTGAATATGCAAAACTTGAGGCCTTTCCAGGGATACTTCATGAGCCTGTGTTTCAGCACTTTTAATCATGTTGCATCCCTCCTGCCTCTCCATCAGTCTTGCCCAACTGTCAAGCCTGAGGCTAAGTCTCAATCCTCCAGAAGCCTTCCTCGACTTCCCACAGTGACCTCTCCTGCTGGCACGGCCCTTCACTGTGTCCTGCGTGACTATGGTGTTATTTAACTTCTTACACACGAAGCATCTCATACGCGTACAGTTCCTATAAGTTTACCAGTCACACTGAGATATGTCGTCTCATTGGAATTTTATCTCCACTTTGCAGATGAGTCAACTGAAATTCATGGAGGTGATATTAAATTGTTTCCTCAAGCAGCTGGCAAGCTCCTGGAGGGCAGACACCGTTTCTATTCACCTGGGTGCTCCTCTCTGGCCTCCTAGCACAGCTCTGTGATACTCACGGGAACTGCTCAATGACTCTCCGTGGCTTCAAGATGCTCCCTGTCTGGCAACCTGTTTAATGACTGAAACTCTATGCGTCTCCTGTGACAGGCAATTAGACTGGACAGTTGTCAAGTTTTATGCAGTTTCAATAACCACTGTGGGACCATCATTACTGTGACTCCCACAGGGAGGGGTAAAGATAAACTGGATGTCCTTTATTTTTTAAAATGTAATAATCATCTGTCCAGGACCCTGGGCTCCCTGAAGGTAATCTCTATACAAACACACTGCATGTATACATTCTACTCACCACACATGTACCCTGGCTCCATGAAGGAAATTTTTACTGTCATTGCAACCCAGCCCCCTCCTTTTTAATTTATTTTTTAAAACTTGGGCTTTTGGAGAAAGGCAATGTACTTAATATAATGAAACATTTGGCATGTGGCTAGAGAGGAGGGGCTTCTCTTCTATTTCTGAATGACAGAATATGTAAAACAGTCCCGACTCACAGGAGAGCAACATTTCTGGGCTCAGTGAACAGCTACAAATCTGGCCTTTTCCCCCTCTACTGAGCTCACATACGCTCAACACTCCCCAAGTCCATCTGGGGATTCAAAGGCCACTAGAGGGTGTTTTAGGCTTACCCTTCAACAGAATTATCTGCAGATGGTGACAAAGCTAGACACGGTACATTCATTTTCACCTGGAAGTAAAATATTAACTTATTCAAGTAGGCACAGAGCTGGGAGTAGATCTTTGACTGGGTGATTCATTAACTATTTCTTGAACCATCCCAAGTGTGGTAGATAGGAAATACAAAACTGAGTAAGATACACTTATCAGAAAAGATATGTACATGCCTAGGTATACTATAAAGTAGAATGAAATATTTTAAAATAGAGGAGCACAGAGAGCCAAGCAACTGATTTCAACTGAAGAGGTGAGAAAGGCTTCATGGAGCAGGTGGCATTTTGCCATCACCTTGGTCATCTGCCCCCCATATTGGAAAAAAGTGGGGGGGCAGGGGGTATAAACTTCCTTTCAATAGTGTCAAGGTTGAGGGAGGGTCCCCTCTCCCAAATAGGCAGTATTTATTTTTTTAGAATTATCTGGCCCCAGAACAAACTAATTCTCTGCTTTTATAAAGTACCCCTGGTATTTTACTTAGTCAAAGATAGGCTGTGGTATGAGAGACTCACACTTTATTTGCTAAGATTGGGAGGAAGAGTCCCTGTCGCAAACTCTGCCTCAGAGGCAGGCTGGGATGAGGAAGAGGAATGTATGCTAGGCACAAAAGCTTCTCAGTCAAGTTTTTGTATCAACAGTAAAACAAAAGCCAAAAACAAATTTCTGAAGGAAACAATACATGCCACATTTGCAAGGACACTGGCAAAGAAAACAATACATACTCAAGAATATACGACAACTAACCCTCTCAGTGGCTCAGAATTTATGCAGAGAGAGCTAAGACAGGAAAATGGCAAACGAGCAGGCACCAAAAGGCATGTGTGTACACACACACCACCAGCAGAGAGCGAGACTCACGCCAAAACCACCACTACCAATACAGGGCATCTGCAAAATCTGTTTTCCTTTGGCCTCTTCCTCAAAACTGCCACACCAAATTGCTTATTTGGACACCTGAAGAGGTTCAAGTGACAAAAACAAACAAACAAAAAAAAACCTCACAATCCTCTTGAAGCCTGACCCATGCAACATCAATCACAGATGATCTGTTCCTTTGTCAACTTCAAAATTCCACCATCAAATCAGGATTTCTTAACTAAATTCTAAAATAACCACCATAACAACAACGGCACCATAAAATAAGGGCACCAGACTAGGAATTGAAAACGTTGTGACACTTGGATGGGCAGACACATTGACTAGGGGGCAGGGTAGAAAGGAAAACTTACAAGGAGACCAACTTAGGCTGATTTATTTGCTAAAGAATGCAACAATTGGTGTACCCAAAACTTATTTCCCTGCCTCTAAGTTTCAGGGTAAAAGGCATATCTATGTTCAGAAAATGAGAACTTACATGTCACTGCCTGGGTTGGGTTTGACTGAGTCCTCAGCTGGCAGGCAACATTCCATAATCTCATTAAAGCCTGCATTCCCAATGTTCTTGGCAAGCTGCAAAAACAAAAGTCTATTTCAGGGTACTCAATTATTAATACATTCCACTGCTACACATTACTCATACATCTCATGATTTATTTAATGGCCACTAAGAAATAGAGAAATAAAGTGGTTTGCCTTTAATGAAGACAGACAAAGCCCAAAGGTACCCATAAAACTGAAGGGAAGAACCAGTATGCCTCTTACAGAGGCATGTTCTCATAACAAGGCCCTGGGTAAAGAATCTAGTTAGGCTGGAAGAAGCATTCACTTGGCCCCAACATCACCCCCAAAAACCTTGTGCTCCAACTGAAATGAATAACCTTAATTTACTGAGTTTCAAATCACGATTCTTTTACTGGTTGTGTGACCACAGGTAAATCAGCTTAGTTTACCTTTCTGAGCTTCAGATTTTTCATCAATAAAATGAGCATTATACCTATACCTCACAGGAGTGTAATAATGATAAAATGGGACAATTTATGTGAAAGGACTTAAACTAAAGCACTAAAAATGTAATGTACTGGGGAGCGGATGTGGCTCAAGTGGTTGAGCGCCTGCTTCTCATACACAACGTCCCAGGTAGTTCCCTGGTACCTCCTAAAAACAAAACAAAAAAACCCCCAAAAACCCAACTCTCATTGGGAAGTGGATGTAGCTCAATGGCTGAGCACCTGCTTCCCATGTACAAGGTCCTGGGTTCAATTACCAGTACCTCCTAAAAGAAAAAAAAAAAAAGTAATGTACTATAAAAAAAAAAATAAAGAAATGAAAAATAAAAATGCAATGTATTAATTCCAAATGTATATGGTCTCCATTTGACTAACAACCTCTGATTTCTGAAAGATTAAATTAACACATTTTAATTGCGTGCTTACTGAATACTAGGCACTCTGCTCCATACAGCAGATACCAGGATAAATGTCATGGTTTGTCATATTGATAACAAGGCAACTGGCATTTTTTGGAAGAAATGAATTAATTAAATTACTAAAAGTTCCTTCAGAGCACAGATTTATTCATCTTATTCCTAACAGCAAAAGCAGTATCTGACACAGACAGTTTCCAGATCAGATTCTTAAATGCTAATGAAACAAACAAAAGGGGAGCACCTAGCACAGTGCTTTGGAAAGAACAGATACTTTAATTTCCATGTTGCCAATGATGTATTGGGGGAGTTAGTGATACTTCTGATATTTCTAATCGCAATTAATATGCAGACAGAGGGTCATGGAGATTTTTCTGGGAGATAAGATTGCTGCCTGAATGCCTCTTTTTGCCTCCATCGGGTAACTGGTTTAAGGAACAGCAGAAAGGATCTAGGTAAGATAAGACATAACTTCCTGGTGGCAAGCACCATTAAACAGTGAAATAGGATAGTGAAGAATGCTGAAGGCATTTTTAAAAACAGGACAAAAGAAACATCTGGGGTAGCTTAAGAATTGGGTGATGAGCCTTCCTAATTTTACCTTGTTTTTGATATGAGAACAAAACTTCCAAGATGGCTCCAACAAACACTAAACAACTCTCTTTTTGGGACTGCGTTCCTCAGTCCTGTTCTGTGGCCTTATTCCGTTTCCCCAGAGAAAAGGCAACAGGCAGCTAATGGTCAGGGTGGCACTCCACGTAGGTGACAGCACCTGTCTACCATGAAGCGAATGCCCTGCAAAGGATTTCCTGGACAGTGGGTGTCAGGTCCAGGACTCAGCCTTGGTCTTAAAGCCCATCTTTCAACATTCCCCAGCCCAGCACAAGAGTTTCTGAAAGGTGAGTCAAAGAATAATCTGCAGCACCCTCTCTGAGAGTGAGGGGCCACCTCGATGCCTCCAATGTCTGTGTAAAGCAGATGGGGGTGGGTGGGAAGAGGAGAATTCCCCAGGAATTGGGCTGCTACTTCCCTTCTGCTTGGACTTGGCTGGTTTACCCGGGGACAGCTGGCTCGGGGAGGCTCCACATCCATGCGTCACACACGTCCAATGCTAGAGAAATGTGCCCTTGCACAGTTTACATTTTAGCCTGCAGAGAACCCCTCTGGAACCATCAACAAAAGCAAACCATTTGCAGACGGAGGCTGCAGGGTTTTATCAAGAAAATGTGGGGCTCAGCATGCCGGGCAGCAGAAGCCAAGGAAGCAGGGAGGTGGGGTTTGAAGCAAGCGCCTGATATCATGTGTTTTTCACTGACTAGAGGACTATCATCCAGAAGGAATTTGAGGGCTGTACTGAGGCAGAAATCAAGCCAGACTAGGAGCAAGGTCTGGTGTGATTACTATATCACTTAAAGAGGTGAAACCACAGCCAATCCCCAGCCCCACACGCTTTCATGTCAGTTCAACAACTGCAGATTGAGTACCTCACATGTGCTCGGTCTCTCAGGAAGCAAGCTCACTGGAATCAGGCACATGAACCACATGAACCAATTTGGCTTTTAGCAACAGCAAATCTGATCTTTGTTCTCTATTTGCTTAATTTGTCTATCTCCCAACTGGTTCCTAATTTATGTAGGGCAATAGGGTAGTATTTACTGGGCCCCCTCAGATCCCAAAAGAGAGAATGCCACCTTCCATACAAAAATGTATAAAATGAGCGGGTGTGGCTCAGTGGTTGAATAACCGCTTCACATATACAAGTCCTGGGTTCAATCCCCAGTACCTCCTAAAAAAAGAAAAATATATAAAATGTTTAACACACAAATGTATAAAAATCCAGGGAAGAGGAGAAACTTGACCAGAGTAGGAAGAACTAAGAAACTCAATGAGCTATAAATTGTCGTCTCTGAAGCGGGAACACACAAGAATACTCTGGGATGCATGAAAAATTTTCAATGTATTTTTATCTGCATCTTAAAAAATTCCATTTCAGAACATTTTATAAAGTATATAATATACTTTTTAGTAAGCAGTCTAGATATAATTTATAAATAGTTATATACAGATATATATGTATATATTTTAGTGCTCAACTTTCTCTGATAGGGTTTATGATTAAAAAAAAAAGTTCATAGTTGTGATTTAAAAAATAAAAGACAGCCTGACTAGCTCAGTTGGTAGAACATGAGACTCTCAAAAAATAAAAGACAGAACATAGGCTGTGAAGCCTGATGCTTCTGAGTGCAAATGCTGGCTCAGTCACACTGGGCATGTTACTCAACATCACTGGTCCCAATTTTTTAAATAGGAGTCATTGTTGAGGTTAGATATAATATATGTCAAACACCTAGAACACAGACTGATTCATAACAGCTGTTCAATAAATAGTAGGTGATTTTCAACTTCTTGTTGCCGTAAGCCACTGATTTTAATATTTTGAGTGAGGCTTTGTTTCAGTCCTAGATGAAACAACAGTTATAATTTATGAGTAATTCTTGGTCTTTGAGGGCTTTTCTCTCCTCAGACACTTGCAGATCTGGCTCTTGGTTGACCTGCTTTAATATGTGACAGCCTATTAACAACCTCATCAGAATGGAAGGAAGAGGAGGTCAAAAGACAGAGACCTGGGTCAGTCAGTGTTTGCTCCTAAAGGTTCCAGAATCTCATTCTTCAAGTTCAATGGAAAAAGATTTTTAAATTATTGACTCAAATTCCATTTCTTAAAAATCAAGGTTTCCTTTTTATTAATTTCACTTCTTTCCCTTGTACCAATGATACTAAGTTCTTCGTATGAATTGAAAATCAGTGCCGAATCTACATTAAGGAAGGAATTTATCTTTTAAAAATCTATGTTTAATAAGAAGTTTTCTGAAATCAGGTTTGCTTTAAAATCTGCGGATATTAAGTCATTGAATGCTAGAGTAAGATAGCACAACACCCCGGAAGTAATCAAATTAATACTTCAATACCCAAGTTTCATTCCACTGAACAAGAAGAGATTCTAAAAGCAGGAAGAGAGAGAAAAAATTATTACCAACCAGTCACCTTCACAGATACTGCTGAAATCCACTCAGTTGGCATGCAAAACAAGCATGCTTTGAAACAAAACAAATTAAAAAGGAAATCGTGAAACAACCATAGCATACTATCCAGTGAAACTGTCTGCAAACCTAAAGCCAGAAAATAATTTATGGAATTAAGCAAAAGACTCTTATTACGAGGAATATGGTGAGGCCATATGGGAAGACAGAAGTACATTGAATGGGGCGAGCATCTGTCTATTGAGGGGCACAATGCCAAGCAGAAAATGAGAATGCAATCAAATCAGATCCTGCTCATGTATCTGCTTTCTCTTTGAGGCCATTTAAAAGTCCCTTTCCTATCATACCACATCACCCTGAGGTGTGGGGTATGTTGCTGGTTTATCCGAAAGACAGAGAAAACACCGGTCCTGTGAAAAAAACTTTGTCCAGGGTGCACACACTGATATCCTGGTAAAGTTCTATCCAAGTTCACCCTCTTCTTTCCTTTACTAGGGTACAAAGGGGTCTAATTAACACTTGCTATACAAGAAATGATTCTACAATGAACAAATCAACTAAACCCCTGGCATCACCACAGTTCTACGAATCTGAAATGCTTCAGTTTCAGAAAGGTTCATCCACAGAGCAGACAACCAGAGTAGAACTTGGGAATCTCCCTGTGGATTCATGCATTAGGACCTGTGGCTCATCTTTCTGAAAGGATTTTGTTGAAATCATCTTAGAGAAAATAACAATAGCTCATACTTTACTGCTCTTATTATGTGCCAGGCATAATTTTAAATGCTTTACATATAAGTCAAGCCTTCAGAAAATCCTTTGTTCAGGTATCTGATTGTCTAAGCAAAATAAAATAAAAAACCTGGGTGCTTTAAAAAGGCTTGGGTTTTCTCTGATTTAAAGAAAATGAATACTAATATCTGACATTTATGCTTGTCTACTGCTTATCTTAAGAGCTGAGAGATAAGAGTTTTGGATATAACATCAACCCATGGTCCTACCATTTTGTAAATGGGGACTGGGGTGAGAATCCCCATCCCACAACCACACATCCTGGGAGTCACCAGCGACCAGACAGTGTTCAGGGCAATCAGAGACTGGGAGAGCAATCCCACACAATTCAGAGGACTTCTTCCCTTTTGTTTTTTCTGACAGCCACTAAGAAAAAGAGGCTAGATAAGGGAAAGTTTGAAAACTATGGCAGAAATTTGATTTTGAAAATATCACTAGATATTAATTAAGCAGGCTCTGCCTGATTTCTCTATCATGGTTCAAAGGTGGCCAAACTCTAAACTTCTATGAGAAGATATAGACAGAGGCTCTGGGAGACAGAAAATGAGATTTGAACTAGGAATTAGAAATCATCTCATCTTTCTATTAGGATGGAAACAACATATTCTTTTAAATTTTCTTTGGTGTTTTTCTTCTTAGTAGGCAATAGTCTCATGAAGATCATCAGTTAAATTTCTGAGACACACTAAAGCTGTTATAGCAGAGATGGGTTGGAGTCAGTCTCCTTCCAGCTCATGAGCGCTGTTAAATTTTTAGGAACTTTGTGAGTCAGCTGTAAATATGGCCACTATTAAAAATTAAATTATAGAGCATTTTCATTACTTCAATACTACTACTACTAAACAACAACAATGAAAAAAAAAACCAGACAAACGAAAAAATTCTTCACTCCTCAATCTCTCTATCCTCTAATAGTGATTGAAGTGCTGAATGCACAACTTTGTGATTATACCAAGTACCACTGATTGCTCACTTTGGATGAATTGTATGCTTTATTATTATTTATCAATAAAATTGATTTGTTTAAAGAATTGTATTATAAAACTCATAATTAGACAAATTAAACTATTTTACTGTATTCTGTATGTCCTACACTCTTGAAGTTATTTAATGTCCATTGTATTTGCATGGAAGACATACTATACTAAATAATGGTGGCAACTGCACATTTCTTTCCAAGTTGACATTCAGTAATGTCACATTAGTAGCTTAAAATCAGCCATGGTAAGAATATTTACACCATGGAAATAGGCAGACTACCGATCAGGGCTTCTTGCTTTTCCCCCTGAGATCTGGTTAAACATCCGCCAGCAAACTACAGGAATGGAAGGCTAGAGACAAACAGAAGAGATGTTCATATGTTTACCTGCTGGCAAGAGGACCCACTACAAATGCCAGTTTATGTCTCCATCTCCTCAGAGGTTAAAGGTGTGAGCTCTGGAATCAGATAAAAGTGGCCTGCACTCCAGAGATGGCACACAGCTACATAGCCTTGGGCATATGACAGTATTCTAAGCCTCAATTTCTTCCTTTATAAAGTACGAAAAAACATACCAAGCTCATAACGTTGTTGGGAAAAAAAAATTTATATGTATCCATTACATTTAATTGAGAAATGTATTTATTCATCTTTGTTTACTTTTTAAGTTTTTAATTGTTTATATTTTCAATTATTAAATGTACAAAATAAAGTTAAAAAAAAAAACACATATGAGGTCCTTTGCAAAGTGCACAAAACAGCAATTTATTTGTCTTAAATCACCTACACGGTCCATTGTTGTTATTGTTGTTTTCAAATCAGTACAAGTAGAAACCCACCATAGTTCATCAATGTTTACTGAGAAATCATTTGTTTCAATAAAATCTCAACTCTACACCATCATCAGTTACCCAAGGCATCCCCCTACATGCATACATACCTCTAAGATGCAGATTACATCCATTACTATATTGACAATGACCACAGTATGTAACCATTGAGTCTTGCTGACTCCAGCTTAGTTTTAAGTGTGGAATTAATACCAGGGATGTTACTGACTGGGCTTTCAGAATCCACTCTAGTTTTTTCCCAACTTTCTCTTTCAAGACCATAAAGACTTGGAAAGACTGAGAGGGTTCAGTAAAATAGTTCAAGATGCATTAGAAGTTCAGACACTCTGGATCCAGAGTAGTCTGGAGGGTACTGCCCTTGAGGTAAACACTGACCTCAATAATGGATTTTCTGTCAAGCCAATTACTCTTGACATTAAAGTCAACAGTGATCAATATCCACTTAGTATTTATTGTTCAACTCCCAGCTGCTCCAAAAGAATTTCAAACACTGCTTTTCACAACCAGCAATCCTGGACTTTGAAAAGCTCGTGTTTCAGGTGGCCCCAAAGCACAACGCAAGTCTTGGTTTGCCTTGTTGTTTGGGGCAACACCCTGAGAGCAACTTCATAGAAGATGCTTCTATCTCCTAATCACTGTCACGTCACTACATGCTATCACCAAACTGAAAATGAAAGACTTTTTTGTTTTAGAAATAAAGGCAGTAAAAATAAAGAGCAATAACTCTCCCCAAAGGGGACAATATGGAGCAGGGGAAAAGTCCACTGGAGGCTTGAGCCAAGTAGTGACCACACGCTGCCTTGTCAGATATCAGCTGATGATGTGGGGAGAATGAAACCTTTTACGGGGCTTTAGGTGTCTGGGTTCTGCATCTGTTTAATAAATGGGGTGGACTGTACTATACCACCATCCTATTCCATTTCAGCAGAATCTTACACCAGCCTCAATGTTCCTTTTTGGTTTCACTTCACTTTATTCATTTAGTAATAAAGCTCTGCAATAAGAAGTGCCCTCAACTACTAATAGCTGAGAAGGAGGAATTATCAATGAGTTTCTAATTGCCCAAAACAAACTGACAATGTATATCAACAATCGCCAGTCCACTAAAATCTCAAGAAACCAAAATGGATTAGAGGGCCAAAATTAAAAAATTAGTCTTCAGTTCATTTATTGCTATCCCAAAACCAAGGATTTGAAAATTACCAGAAGCTCAGATGTTCCTAATACATCTAACGTCAGCGACTGCATTCTGGAGTAGTGAACCCCTAGTTCTCGGTGGATTCCGGAACACTCGATGCAAGTCAGAATGCCCAGATTGGTGGAAAGCCACGTGGGATCTGCCAAAGAGAACAGGGTAAAATTGAGCTTACAATAAGTAGAAGATCAGGGCTCAGAACTTTTTTCTGCACTTTCTGAACATGGAGTTTCCCAGAATTTTAAAATTTCAGACACAGTTGGAGCCCTCAGTCATTCTTAAGTACCACCAATTTATATAAAATACACATACATGAGCATGTCTGCTCTCCCTCCTCTTCCCTCTGCCTCCATTCCCCACCCCCATCATTCCATCCATGTATCAAGCACTCCTAAGTGCCAAGTGCTGTGGGGACAAAAATAAATAAGACACAGTCCATGAACTCTAGTGACCACGGGTTCCTCAAAGGCCAGTCCCGAACACAGACCATACCGATCAACAACCTAGTCATACCAGCAAGAGTGCAGCAAGAAAAAACAGGACCCAAAAGTTAAGTACTACTGGTGAAAAGATTTACAATATACATGTCTATATTGTCACAAAGGTGCTAATAATAATAATTATAAAGAAAATATACCCAGTCCATATGATATGATGTGTCAGCACTTGGTCGTGGCAATATCAATAGTTCACATAGTAAGAGCTTCAGAAATTACAGAGCACTACCAAAGAATATCTCATTTAACCATACAAGAATCCCACGAGATGGGTAGGGCAGGTTTGTTTGTTTTTAATCTCAATACACAGATTTTCTATTTCAACAATGCTCAGAGAGGTTAAGGTTGCAAATGAACAGCTGAGCCAGATTTTGGCCTCATGCTTGTCTGATTTCAAAGCTGCATGCTCACATTGCCCCAGTGTTTCTCTGAAAGCTTGTTTACTTGCTCACAGAAGTAACCTCAGCACCTAGCACAGGGCCTGGCATACAGAAGGTCCTAGAAAAATGCTTGATAGATGAAATGTTGAATTTACTAAAAAAAAACGGGGAATTTAAAATAAAACGTACTTGAGCACATTTTCACAGCCCATAAGCACAATTCTCTTTAGAATTTTTTGTTACCCTTAGAAACTGATTTGCAGCAGGTAAAGCCAGGACCATAAAACTACTAGAAGAAAATGTAAAGAAACATCTTCAAGATCTTGTAGTAGGTGGTGATTTCTTGGACCTTACACCCAAAGCATGTGCAACAAAAGAAAAAATAGATAAATGGGACCGCCTCAAAATTAAACACTTTTGCACCTCACAGGACTTTGTCAAAAGGGTGAAAAGGCAGCTAACTCAATGGGAAAAAAATATTTGGAAACCACATATCCGATAAGGGTTTAATATCTAGGATATATAAAGAGATGTAACAACTCAACAATAAAAAGACAAACAACCCAATTTAAAAAATGTGCAAAAGACTTGAAGAAACATTTGTCCAAAGAAGAAATACAAATGGCAAAAACACATGAAGAAATGCTCTACATCACTGATAATTAGGGAAATGCAAATCAAAACTACAATGAGATATCATTTCATACCTATCAGAATGGCCAGTATTAAAAAGACAGAATTACAAGTGTTGGAGAGAATGTGGAGAGATAGGAACACTTCTTCACTGTTGGTAGGAATGCAGAGTGGTACAGCCACTGTGGAGGACTGTTTGGCAGTTCCTAAAGAAGTTGAATATAGACTTTCCATGTGACCCTGCAATACCACTACTGGGTATATACCCAGAAGAACTGAGAGCAGTGACAAAAACAGACATCTGCACATCGATGTTCATAGCCACATTATTCACCACTGCCAAAAGTTGGAAACAACCCAGGTGTCCATCAACAGACAAATGGATAAACAAACTGTGGTCTATTCACATGATGGAATATCATGCAGCTGTTAAGAAAAAATGAAGTTGTAAAGCATATGACAACATGGATGAACCTGGAGGACATTATGTTGAGTGAAGCAAGCCAGGCATAAAAGGACAAAAATCGTATGATTGTGTCACTGAATGAACCAAATATACTGTGAACCAAAGTATATTTATACTTTGGTTTATTTATACAATTTATTTATATATTTTTTTATATATTTATTTATATATATTTATACAATGAACCAAATATACTGTGTAACAAATTGTATGATTTTTTAAAAAAATTTATATGTATCCAGTACATTTAATTGAGAAATGTTTTTATTCAACTGTTTTCTTTTTAGTTTTTAATTGTTTATATTTTCAATTATTAAATGTACAAAATAGTAAAAAAAAAAAAAAAAAATCAAGCACTTTAATGCCCTTATCTTTCCTCAAGAGCATGATTCACTATTTACCACTCTCTACCTCATCTCCTGCTAAAAAAGAGATGTTTGATTGGATCCAAGACTTTATTCAGTTGCAATCCCATTCCTCAAATTACTCCCAAATATAGCTTTCAGGATAATAGGAACCTCATGGCACTTCTCAACTCCCCTCTATTTTTGTTGTTTAATTGTTTAGGAAAATTATCATAGAATTAGAGGAATGAAAAGGTAATTGACCATTCTAGCCAAACCACAACCGTTCTTATTTTACAAGTATCCGTAAGAGGCTACTACAGAGCTCTTCAGAACCTCTCACCACCCACCATTCCTTCTTAATGAAGAATAAGTCAATTTATTAAACTTTAAAAATATTAGTTGTTAAATCTGACGATACTATATGTCCATTAAAAACAAAGCCCCTAATTTATGCCTTATCAGAATGCAAAAGTAAACTAAGTATCTCACATCACAGAACGCAATAGCTGGTAGGGACCTGAAAAATATCTAGACAAACTCATTCATTTTATATATAGGAAAACTGATATCTAAACAAAAGTAAGTGCCTCTTCCAGGATCTCAGAGCTAGACAGTGACTTAAAGTTTCTTCAGACATTCTAAAAAGTAGTATAAAGAGAGGAAAGAGTAAATCCCAGGAAAAGAAATCCATATGGAGCCACTTAGGGAAAAATACAATGACGGGAAGACCTTGTCTTCAGGTTTCATTTCTCAAAAAGCATTTAAGTCTTTTAAGCTACATTTGGCCATCTTTGCTCGGTCCTGCTGGGAGGGCCCTGCAGGCAAACATCTTCCCATCCCTTTTCCCCCAGTGGAGTCTGCACACGGTTCATTAAGCATTTGTGTAATACTATGAACTCAGGCTGAGCTGCACTTCATTTTGTGTTTGAACTGAAAGTGACAATCAATGAATGGATTCGGTGGCTCGGAATGGGTTGAACAGCCCCAGCACGGGCGGCCTCAGGTCACCTGGCGCTCCGCAGTCGCAACACACATCGTTGCCAGTCATCCTCTGCACTTCTGAGATGATCTCTTTCGTCAGTTCTTGGACTATGTTATTTTCTCCAGTGCTGTCATCTCCCTTGAAAGCATTGTTTAAAGCTTCCTCTTTGCTGTTCTGCAGCACCGACATCCATCTAGAATACAGCAAAGTTGTGTTAACTCCCGAGAACTGCTAAGTTCCAGCTCAAAGTCCCAGCTCCAAATAACTTACATTTGACATTCCTGCTCATCTTCTGCTTGGAAGTGGTACGTTCTGTCATCTGCACAGCAAGAGGAATCTCATCAGTTGTGAGCCCAGACACTTATCCATACGCTTTATAATTAACTGCAGGAATAATCTTAGCTCTCTGTTAGGCAATTAATGATTTGTATAAAATCAAGCACTCCCTCATGCCCTTCAAATGTCTGCCCTTGCTCAGTAATTGTGGCTTTGTAATGCAAATTGATACACCTGCCCTATTCTGCCAGTAAAGTCTTTTCCAAAACTGAAGCTATTCAACGGCAAACATCATCTTTTCAAAATCTTTATTTTTAAAACTTGCTACAGGGTTGGCCCTAAAAAACAACTGTTAAAGCCCTTTGAATAATAAAAGACTTTTCTAAAGCAAATATCTTAGTCCTTTTCTGGCCTTAGGAAAAAAACATTGTGAAAAATCCTAAATACAGTTGAAGCAATAGAATACTGTTAGATAATGATCCAATGTAAAATCTTACATTCACATATAGCTGGTGTCAGCAACATTTACAAACGCTGTGCCAGACTGCCAACCCCTGGGTGTGCACAGGAGCAGTGGGAGGGCGTGGGGGGAGGCACTGAGGACACAGCATCATCCTGTACTGTCTCTGCCCCAAGTGCATCACCTCAGCCTGCTCAGGAGGAAACATCAGAGCAACCCAAACTGAGGACATCTCACAAAATAACTGATCAACACCCTTCAAAAAGTATTAAGGTCACGAAAGACAAGGAAAGACTACAGGGATAAACTGCAGGAGACTAAGATGAAATAACAACTAAATACAATGTAGGATTCTGAAATAGGAACAAGACTTCCAGAGAAAAAGTGATAAAATTTGAATAAGCTCTTTAGTTGATAGCATCACATCAATGATACTTTCCTGGTTTTGATAACCCTGAATATAGCTGCTAATATGGACTATGGATAATTATATAAGAGGTTAACATTAGGGGAAGTGGAGTGAGAGATAAGGAAATTCTTGGTACCATTTTTATTACTTTTCTCTAAGACTAAAACCAGTTCAAATTAAATTAAAAAAACAAAACAAAAAAGAAAAGGAAGGAGATCCAGCTTCTCCAGATGGCAGAGCAACAAGCAGAGACTCTGCTCATAGGGATATACAATAAACATCTGTGCCCCTAATAATGAATTAACACATCATCCTCCAATAGCAGAGTTATATTCCTGAAAAACTTTGATTCTTACAAATCAGACAATTCTTGGTGAGTTGTCTAGGAAGAGGCTAAGGCCCAGAGACATTAAGTTGCAAAAAGGAACAAAGCCATTGGCAGGGAATTCAGGTATTTTTTCTACTATACCACCCCACCTTTTCTTCTTCCTCTTCTTCTTTTTAACACCAGGGGGAATGGAACTATATCCCCTCTATTCTCACCCTGTTTCTGAGGAGAGAAACAAGATTTAAGAGAACTGCTTCAAGTTTAGAAAAATGAACTTAATTTTGTGATCCAAACGTTACTGGCTGAGCCAGGCTGACCTATCAAAGTCTAGCCCAAGTGCTAGAAACAGGTGCTAGAAACAGAGGCGCGAGGTCACTCTCACTTTTTGTGCCTCCCAAGTCCCGCCGTGATGTACACAGCCTTATTTGGAGTAGAGCCTGGCAGGGAACAGCTAGGCCACCCAAGCCCTTCAGCTGGAGGATCTGCTGAGTGGATATGAGAGTACTCCGGAAGTGGTGGTGGTAGCAGGGTGCCAGAAACCTTCATCTAGCACCGAGCTACTTCATGGCCAGACCAGGCCCAGTTCGAGCAGAAAATGCCAGGAGACCAAGGGAGGAACCCAATTCCTTTGGCTAATTCTCAATTCTAGCATGTGAACACTGTAGAAGCAGTGGACAAACCTCTGTGCAAACTTCCAAATAAGAATCCTCTCCTTCAAAGACTCTCCATCAAGGTATCCATAAGCATAAAAAAAGTATCTAGCCAGCTTCAACTGTGAGGGAAAAGAAAAGCAGGAAAATATAGTCGAGACAATGAGGGCCACTAACATGACTTCTGGTGGTATTGAAAAGGCTACTTCTCTGAGTCCAAAGCTCTGACTCCAAAAGGAACACTAATTTACTGTGTGGGCCTGGAAAAGTCTCTTACTCCCTCTTCATTCATTCACTCACTCATTCACTCATTTTTTTATTTTATGGAAAGTTTATTCAAAATTCAGAACTACATCATTTAAAGGCCCATCTGAATGTGTACCATTCCTCTATAAAACAATTTGCAAAATATTCAACTGTTTATGGCAAGAGTGACTAATGTGGATTTGTTACCGTTGTCTAAGAAATAACTGTCTTTCCCTCCAGACTTTTTATTCTCAGGAAATAAATGTATTTTTCCCATCTCTCCCTCTCTCACACATGCATACGTATGCACACACACAGGATTCACCGTATCAGTGGCAAAGCTTTCCTTGGACTAGTCATATTGGAAGGAAGAAAGAAGTTTGGAAAACTTATGAAATACCTAATTCCAAAGGAAAACATATACATCCTTATCTCAATCATGTATAGTGTATGATTATATAAAATGATTGGAATTACTGAGGTGGAGACATCTTTCTACTTGCTAATAGGAAAGACATTTTCCACATCATACAGACTATATGAATAGACAATCAAACTCTATAATCTCCTACTTTTTCCCAAAGCTGGAGATGGAAATTGTACTAGGGAAATTTAAAAGTTACTTCTCTGGCTTTTTGTTTATTCATTATCTCTTTTGGCACATTGTGACAGTTTGAATTTGGTGAATCCCCCAAAAAAGATTATGTTCTTAAACTAATTCATTCCTATGGGTGTGGGGCCCTATGTCAGTGAGGTATAACCCAGGTTGGGTCTCTGCCCTCTTACTGGAGCCTTATATAAACGCAGACACAGAGAGAAAGAGACACAGAGAAAGGAAACTGCTATTTAGACCCAGCCAAGTGAGAGAACTGAAGCATGAATCCCCCAAGAGGCTGGACCCAAGGAGCAGCTCAAGGCTCAAGAGATGAGCCATATGCTTAATAGCCCATAGCTGAACTCAGGAAGAAAGCAAAGCAGCTGAGACTGAGAGAAAAGGCTCAGAAAGGGACAAGCCCTATGCCTAGTCGCCCACAGCTGGGATCTGGGAGAAAGTGAGCCCAGAGGGGAAAGCAGGGACCTCAGCAAAGATTGGCCATCATCTTGCTTCGCCCTGTGGCAGGACACCAAGATCACCAGTAGTTGACCGTGGTGAGAAGGCATCTCTCCTTATGCCTTTATTTGGACATTCCATGGCCTCGGAACTATAAGCTTTTACCCTAAATAAAATTCCCATTATAAAAGCCAACCCATTTCTGGTACTTTGCATCGGCAGCCCTGTGGCACACTAAGATACATATCAATATTGAAGACACTCTGAGTGCCAGGTACAATAATAATTTAAAAAATTGATACGCAGAAACAGTTTCTCCCAAGAGTCAAATTTCTGACAATGTAAATTAGATTGAAACTAAAGTCATGGTTCCTGACAATTTCTGGATGGCCAAAATTTTCAACCCTCTCTATTTTTTTAATTGCACCCTATTTCCTGGGCTGATTGGCCGGAACGAACGGAAAACTTGGTTAACATTTCACTTGACAGCCTTATTTAGATTTAGGTAGGCATAAATTTATGAACATACATATGTATTTTTTCAGACAGTCTTATTCACACAACATACTATCCATCCTCTGGGATCCATTTTACTCAGGGGTCCAACCTAGATCACTTTAAAATCCTCCTGGTACCTTCTAACCCACTTAAGATGGCTATGTGATTCCAGGATAATGGCTCAGAGTTGAAAATGCTCCCAGAAGTACTGACCCCACCACAGACACTCTGTAGCCTTGGGAATGTCCTCCTTGAGAAATCCATCCCCATTTGCATCTTGATTAGAATGTGGAAATCCCTGTTTGAGAGAAGGAATGGTAAAGAAGGATCTTACAGGGAAAGATCTGAAGTCAACCAGTCATTTTGTTACTCTCAGGCTCTGCAGGCAGAAGCCAGGGGTGGCTATACAAGGTGAAGGAAGGGAGGGGCAACTTCTGGGTGCCTGGTAGGTCCATACCTAAAAGAGTATCCTCACTGCCCATCATGGAGCTTGAGTTTGATTTCCCCAGCAACCCAAATGAGCTTAAGAGCTAGAAGGGATCTTGGCCATCACTTGTGCCACCAGACAGGTCAGTGGGTAAAGGAAGAATCTGAGAGGGGTAAAAACAACTTCTCATGAGTCAGGCAGAATCAGACCCTGGACCCAAGTTCCCCAACTTTTCAGGATGCTCATCAAATTAGGGCTTTTAGTACTCTGCAATGTAATCTTTCACAATTCCCTGGAGGTGTTTAACAGAACTCAAACCTACATAATAACACTGTAAGGAACATTTTCACAGCAAACACTCCTAGTGGATTAACACCTTTTGAAAACTAGCTGAGGAGGGAACACTTGTAGGCTTGGGATTCATTTTACCCACTGGGGGGAGGCCAAGCAGAAAAGGAGAAGAGCTGAGAGTGCCTATCAAAGCAGACAATAGTTTCTGGCAAATTTATAACAGAAACTCAAACCAGATTCAGTAGACCCTCCTGGCTATCAGAGGTTAAAAGCCTTTATCCTAAAGATATTTATTATGCTTTAGACATTAGAGCAAAGAAACTGATGGAATCTTGGGTAAATGTCAGTTAATCATAATCAGATTTACACAAAACCACTTTCCCCCATATCTAAGGAATGTGATAATTCATGCCTGGCAGGTTAAAAAAAAAAAAAAAAGAACTCTAACTTTGCATATTTACTATCTACCTTTCCTCCTTGGTGACTGACACATTGTTAAAAATGTGTAGGCTGGGGAATATGCTAGAGTTGTTTGCAAGTCTAAAATAAAAGCTTCTGTACATATGGTATCTCATCGGGGGTCTCCCTGGAGTGGCTGCTGGAGGTGACTAGACGGCAAGCTAAGGGAAGTGTGTGCATCTAACTCCATATGGTGTGCAAAACTCAGCCAAGCTTAGTTAACTATTAAATGATAATCACTTACTAAAGGGCAGTTTCACTATTACAGTAATGCATTGGTTATTAAGGGGCTTAGGGTTATTTCAGAAAATGGGAAGGCCTAAAACCCTCCAGATTTTCCCTCGCCACTGGCTGACAGCATCCAGATTGTACCAAGTTTCATCGCTCTACCTAAAAATTTTTATTGCTATTTAGAGGCAGTAACCCCCTAACATTGATCATACTTTAAACTATGGTCAGTTCTCAACATTTAAACCTCTTGTATGAGTGAAAGATTTGTGTGCAAGCTTTAAGAAGGGATAAATGCTTTGTGGATCTTAGTAGACCACAAAGTAGATTTGTATTTTACAAATCAGTCTAGAATCTGAAAAGCAGATCAAACAATACCCAAACTCTTTCCATGCATCACACTGCTCTACCCTCCTCTACAGCTTCCCACACTGTAGATTAAAAAGGGGTCTTGGGGAAGAGAGCAATCGTGAACCATTGTGGGCCTCAGTCTCCTCACTTAGCAAAATGGAGATAACAATTACCTCACAGGTTTGCTGGGAGCATTGAATAATAGAATAAATTAGTACCTTGCCCTCAATAATACAATTCAACAAAGACTTTCAAAGGCAGCCACTCCATGCTCAGGGACCCGAAGACAAGTAAGAAAGGGCCCATCTTCCTAAAATCCAGTTCAGCATTTTCCTCTATAAATAGAACTCTTGGGCCCAAATCCCTAGTGACTGTCTTTTCAAAGGGGAGACTGGCCCCCTTCCTTCACCCAAAAATGCAACCCTGTCACATAAATGCCAAGAAAAATAAGGTTTTCTTATTTTCTTTAAGAGACCCACTAGTCCTTTTCTTTTTCTGGGGGGTGCTGGGTAAATATTCACCACAACAGATGGTTCCATGGTGACAGTTTTGTGCATGCCACAAATTAAAAAAACAAAACAAAACAAAACAAAAAACCACACAAGTAGAAAGCAAATTTTATGGTGGGGTAGATAAAACAATTTCAAAATATAAAGTTTCAAGGGATATACTGCAGACCTTATCATTTTAGTTTTATAGCATTTCTAACATTATCCAAATTATGGAAGCTTTTGAGAAGAGAATTATGTTTTTTTTTTTTTTTAAATAGCAGAAAGGATTTAAGGCTTGAAGGTTCATCTAATATAATCTCCTTGTTTACAATGGGAAAACTGAGGGTCGGAGAGTTGAGATGGTATATCTAGCTTTACAGAGTAATAAGGAGCAGGGCCAGTCCTCAAAGTCAAATCTTTTTTTTTTTTTTAAAGATTTTATTTATTTATTCATTTATCCCCCCCCTGCTGCCTGCGCTCCCCGGGTCAGCCAACCACGCCGTGCGGGCAGGCCCGCCCCCACCAGGAGGCCCCGGGAACCGAACCCAGGGCCTCCCATATGGTAAACGGGAGCCCCACTGATTGAGCCACAGCCGCTTCCCTCAAAGTCAAATCTTAAACTGGAGAGATTGGCAAGCCAACAATTAGTAATAGAAATGGAAGGCATATATGTCACTAGAAAATAAGGCATTTCTGTTCAAAAACCTAGTTTTCAAAATGCACTGGCTGAAGTGGAATTAATGCCCTAGAAGAGAGTCTAACATAATTTCTCCTGCCCCACCTCTATGGTACAGCATCTCAGAAAGAACCTACGTGAAATAAGGTCAAAACATTTCTTCTCCTCAGGGTTGGTCTTCACTTGGCAAGTTAAAAGGTTGAGCTTTGCAGGAGGACGGTTAGCCTGTTTAAAAAAAAAAAAAAAAAAGACATGAGTAGGAAAGAATGAACAATTATACAGCATCATTCCTCATTAAAATTTACCAAGAACAGGCTTTTTATTAGTTTGCAAAGATAGCTTCTGAAGGCAGATTTTACCTAGGAAGGCATAATAGAAGCCTTGAAACTTGGCTCTACAATAGGGCAGCTGTCCCTCCCTGCACAGAGCACACTCAGTGGTCCAAACAAACCACCTAGATGCGGGGACAAGGATTGTCCAGATTTGTGGTCTGTGGCAGGGGCCTCTCTGAGGTCAAAATGCTCCACAGCTAAAGGTCCAAGGTCCTGATCCCACTGATGACACAGACTGTTTGCAGGATGACCTGGGCACCCAGCTCAGCTTCTCATGAACTTGAAAGTGTTGTTCTGAGCATAAACAATAACTTCCAGGAAAAGGGATCTCAGAGTACACAAAAAAGGCAAAGAAATAATTTTCTCTAAATGAAGACAGAGAATAGACTCATATTTCTGGAATAAAAAAAAATTTTTAAGTTTCAACAAAACACATCTCATTCACATATCTACCCCCCCACACACAAACATACAATATTTGTGAAAGATCACAACATATTTTTGTCAGAGAAATTTCAAAAATGGCAATTTTAATGACACTTTTAAGAAATATCATAATTAGTCCATAAAAGCAACGGTCAGAGGTAAGACAATAATGTAAGAAAATAACTTCCGAATGGCAAAATGCCTCTCAGAAATCTTGGAAATACCTCCAAATATGAATGGGCTTATCTTACCCACTTACCCCAAGCTGCTAAGTGAAAGATCAAATAAAAACAAAACTTTAAATTACTCTTGTTCACCATTTCCCACAGTCACCAGCAGCTTCACGATACTGAACAAGCTTGGGTTATGGATTAACCTAGACACACACTTATGCCTACACAGCTGGGGAGAACTGTGAGACCCTCATGAATGTACGGGCCAGAATATTTTCACTAATTCTCACAGGGGGAGGAGAGAGAAATAGAGGAGGAGGGAGAGTAGATTCCACTAAAACTGAGAAGATACTTGCAGTGTGAAAGATTTGGGCCTGGCAAAAGGAAGTCTCGAAGCAGAAGTTGGATAAACAAGGTTACCCTAGACTTTCCCGGTTCATGCTGTGTTGACCACATTTCCTTTAGAGGAGTGCCTGGATCTCTCCATAGCCTGTTGATACCTAGCAGAATTCTCTCGATCATCAGAAATCAGTCTTAGAAGATTCCAAACTTGGTAAAATCTTGCGACAGTTCCAAGTAAAAGGACCACCAATTTCGGGCCTTTCAGGAGGATTACTTGGCTTGCCAGGTAACCAATATACCAAAAGATTTATTTTCACAATGACATGCAAGAGGTTACACCACGCCACTTTAACACACTGTGACCACACATTGTAAACAGGTATTTTTTTAGACGAGGTTCCTGGGTTACTTCTACATTGCTGGTGCCCACTGAGTCTTAAGATTCAGGAGCAGTAAAAGGGGACAGTGTACTTTGATAAGATACAGAAACACTCTCATGGACAAAAGATGATTTTGAATAACAATAATAAGCTACATTTACTCATATTATTAATATCATGTGCTATTATTACTAGAATTATAGCAGGTGCTGGTCTAAGCTTATGAATGAGCTCATTTGCTTTTCCTAACCATCCTTGAAGGTAGGAACTACTCCAATTTTAAAAATAAAGAAACTAGCCTAGGTTGACTAAATAATTTGATCAAGTTATACAGCTTGGAGGAAGTGAATGAAGCCAGGACTTGAAGAAGGCACCCTGGCTCCAGAGGCCAGGCTCTTAACTACCGTACTCTCCTGCCCTCTGCATGAAAATACCCAAAAGGTGGGGTTATTTACCTTGATTTATCTTTACATATCTTCTAGAATAGTAAAGAATCACAATTGGAAGTACCCCCTCTTTCTCCCTCCCCATCCCCAAATTGTATTCTTTCCCCTTCTAATATGGGGAAAATTCATTCTCTACTGAGACAACCACGACCAAAGACAGACTTTTTTTTTTTTTTTTTAACTTTAAATTATAAAATGACAATCATAAGAATGGGTACACAAAACATAAGCTGAGAATCTCAGATCTTAAGTAACATCAGCTATTCTAAAGTTCACATTAATAATTGTTTGCTGTTCACGTTCAGTATAAGCTGACAGAAAAAGCTGTAAGAAAAATTCATGGGAAAAAATAAAATTTTTTTGTTTTTGTTTTTGAGAGCCAAATAGAATATTTATTCCCAATGCATTTTTTTTTAACAAATCTGTTTTATTGATGCATATTAATAAAGCATACAATTCATCCAAAAGAAAATAAATTTTTAAAGAGAAGTTGTAGGTTTACAGAAAAACCATACAGAAAGGAAAAAATTTATCCATAAATGCCCTCCCTGCTGCAATTTGGAAAATACATTATCATTAAATTCAGCTATAGAATAGTTGTCTCTAATTCACTAGGTACTAGTGTTCCTCAAGAACCTAATAAGAGAAGCCCTTAGTTTAGTAGAAAACTTGGGAAGGAATGGAAAAAAAGACCCTACATTCTGAGTGTTTGCCATGAAGGCATGAATTATTAAGTGGTTCTCCCATGTTAATCATTTGATTCCATTTTCTCCCAATTTGTCAGATCTTTAAAATGAAGGTTGTATTCTTCTTTCCATTTAATTGAAGATGTATATTTTTTAAGTTTTAGGCTGTATAAGAATCAGAAAACATTTGTTCCATCTTTGCACAATCCCCAGCCTTTGGTGATGTAGCAATGCTATGAATTTGGCAAAGAGGTTAACTAATTAGGATTATTTTGTCCCAAGGATCACTTCCTCCTAGTGCCAGAAAACAAAATTAGTCTTGGCTAACAGGGAATACCAATTTAGGCTTTCAGTAAATTAGCCCCCGGATGTCATCATTATCCTTCTGCTGGAGGGAGCAATCTGACAATTTCATTTTCCAAAGGCAACCAGCATCCTGGGAAGGTTTTTCCTATAAGTGCAAATACACACTGTGATTCCACTTCCTGCCAAAAAAAGGGGGGAGGGGTGCATCTCTCCATTCTCTTTCTTGGTATAAGTTAATTCACATCACCACATTGTGAACATTCTATAGATGCAGTAATGAAGAGAGGTAGGCAGGTTTCTGACTTCCAGAGTACACAGAACAACAAACAGGGAGAGGAGAGAAAGAAGTACTCAGCAATCAAAAAGAGAGTTGCTAAGCTAACTTCCTCATTCTCCTGGCAAGGCAGTGGCCTGGAGGACCCAACCCCACCTGCTACCCATCCTGGCTGAGCAAACAATGGCTATTTCCAGCGGCTCCTTGCCTACCCAAGCTGCTAGAGCAGGATGAGGCATCCAGAGTGCAGAGGTTCCCTAGAGAGGATTTCTCCTCCAAATGCAAAGCACTTATTAAATATGTACGTTGTGTGACAAGTGGAGCTTCAGCATCCTACTGAAGCTAGTTATAACTGCACTATCTACCAAAAAAAGTAAAGGAGAGCAAATCCTCATGTCTTTTGAGAGGATGTTCAAGCGATGGAGGCGACTTGAGAGTTTATGGTGTCAGCAAAGGGTCACTAGATCTGTTTTTATTTTTGTCATGGAGGGAGATCCGTTTATTAGCTTTAGCTGAGTCCCTGGGTGTAGAAGAGGACTCTAAATGATGCAAATCTACCAAATGACTACAGAGCTGTAAAAGATATGAAATGAAATTTACCCTTATTTTATGACATTATGGCATAGAGTCAGTAAACCTGAGTTAAAACAAATAACTGTAGTGGAAAACAATTTAAAAGTAAACCACAGAAGCACAGGTGTTTAACTTTGCTTGACTTTTTTTTTTTTTTAAAGAGTTATTTATTTATGCCCCTCCCCTCCTCGTTGTTCGCAGTCGCTGTCAGCTCTCTGTGTCCATTTGCTGCGTGCTCTCTGTGTCTGCTCGTCTACTCTTTAGGAGGCACTATGAACCGAACCCAGGACCTCCCATGTGGAAGAGAGGTACTCAATCACCCAAGCCACCTCAGCTCCCTGAAGCACAGGTGTTTAGATCAGGAACAGAACCAGGCCATTATCCAGTCTAACACTCTTAATTTTAAAGCTGAGTAATGGCGAAATAAATTTGCTACCCTTGGTCTATAGTACTTATGCATCTATCTATATGGAAAGAACATTACATCAGGGTCCACATTGCATGGCCCTGTGAGAGAGCTGGTAATCATAAGGCCAGGAGAAGTTGGTTTTTGGAAAGGAGCAACAATATTTATTTGCCTAGTCAAGAGATACATTAAATCCCCTAAGCCAGAGATCCTCACAGACTACAGTTGATATGTGCTAGTTCTACAACCTCTCTCCCTTCCCATAAAGGAATGAGAGAAAATAAAGTGACCTCCAGTGGAACACAATCCATGCCATAGTGACACATCCTGCAATTAGATGTTTGCTCACAAATCCTGAGAAGGGATGTTTCCCTGGAACCCACTTTGAGTGATGACCTTTCCATAGATGCCTGAAAAACCCGTCTGGGTTCCCCACCAGCTCTGTCTCTCGTTAGGAAACACTCAGGGTCCTCTCCACTATCATCCACTAATATCACCGAGGTGCTGATGTGCATTAGGCCTCCTGCTTGGGGAAAAGAAAAGCAAGTCGTCATCAGAGTTCTCATGAACAAAATAGGAGCCAACTTAGCCTTTTCAGTTTCAAAAATGTCTCCCAACCTCCATAGTTTTCACCAGCTCCTGGCACACCAGGTGACGTGATGATATGCCTAATGCCACTGTGGAAAAGAACACTACAGTGTGGAGAGCTGTGTTTGTACCTAGTCCTTAGGATTAAACCTTTTTTTTCCCCTTCATTTTCTTCAATAACAAGGAGACCTTGGTCGTGTCATTTAACTAATCTGTGCTCATTTTTGTATCTTTCAGAACACTGGAGAAACAACGGAGTTTGTTTTTAGGATTAAATGAGATAAATGTGCCTGGACAGAATTTTTTAAAGTAATGCTTCCATAATTTGTTAAGCTGCTTCTGGTCTGTTATTTTATTTTTTGAGGTTGAAATAAAGTTTACTTAAAGAAAATTCCTTAAAAAAAAAAAAAAAAAAAGCTATGTCAGTAAGTAATTCTACTTTTATCTGTTTTTTAATAGGCTCAACATCCCATGGCCCAGGGCTGGGGTGTGCGAGCTGTTTTCTTACATGGGCTCATACAAACAAGACAACAGGAAAAGGGCTCGATCAAGGTTGGGCCCTCATAGCTGATTTCTATAGTAAAAGTACTGAAGTCTCTGTTCTCTTTCTGATTTCTGATTCCCAGAGTCCTGACCGATTTTCCTTAAGGGAAAAGAGAGTTACAAGGGGAAAGGTGAAATTTTCCCAAGTGAGATGTTAAATTCCCAGAGAGAAAGTTCTGTGTTTTGTGTGTCTGGAAGTCACAGGCTTCTAAATAAAGACAACCTGGCTCATCGGTTATTCATGGCAATACTAGGTAGTGAAAGGTAAGGTTGTCTCTGGCTAAAAAAGCAGAAACAGGGTGCAGATGAGGTGCAGGTAAGGTGGAATCCAAACAAGCTTTTCTCAACAGGGAACTGTTTAAAATTCATACCTCATACCGTAAACATGTATAAAACAACTCTGTCCTCTCTCTTAGCTTCCCAACACACGCGCACGCACACACACACACACACACACACACCCCTCTCACTATAGCAGAGACCAGGAATTAAAAGAGAATACTTACGGTACCATGGGATATGGTCAGAAAACCATTTTTAACTGAGCATTTTCTTTTCTGCCACACTTTTCTGATTCTTATGGATAAATGGGAAAAATAAGAATTTAGAAATTTTGGATATATGAGATAATGAACACAATGTTTAAATTCTATTAACACCATCTAACATACCCATCGCTTTTCTTGTAGAGGTTGCCATTCCGTTCTGTCCCATGTTCTTTGTTTCCCTGAGGCTGATGTAAGCTATAAGCTGTACTCTGGCGAATTTGTGAATCCTATAAAATGGTCAAGAAGTTATTTTTAATGCTGTCCTGATCCCAATTTTTTAAAAAAGCAGTATACAATGGAAACTTATACCCTTAGAAAAAAATTTTTTTAAAGATTAAGTAAAAAAATTTCTCCTCACCACTTCACAAAAGGGACATAAAATTCATATCCAGGAATTCTTAAGTGCCATTTATTGGGCTGGAAAAAGAAATGTCAAAAATGAGTATCCTCAAACTTGCCTGAAGAATGAGCCATTTGAATGTTACAAGGCTTTGCTTAATTATGAGCCTTATATTCCTGATATTATTGGCAAGAAGCTCCTGGTATGGCAAAAGCAGCCCTCAAGAGGGAAGGTACCATGATATGTAGAAAGAGCAAGGGCTTTGAGGCAAAAAAAAAAAAAAAAGTTCTGCTTCACACTATAGGCAAGGTACTTAAGTTCTCTGCCTCAGTTTTCTCATTTGAAAAATAGGAAAACAATGTCCTATAAACAACAGTAAGGAATAATAAGGTCTAAGGAAATTAGCTGTGTAACCACATGGTACATAACAGGTATTGAACGAATATTCATTTCCTAATCCTATCAAACTCAAGTAGAGAAAGAACTGTGGCAATGAAGCTAATTGCTTCAGACCACTGACTAGGGGAAATCTCAGCCACAGGGAAATCCCATCCATATGGCCAGCTCATGCTCTAGTTGAGTCCACCAAAAGTGGGAAACCCCAGCTTGTAAACTTCTTGAGGACAAGAACCTTCAGTGAATCCCCAGGGCTTAAGTTCAGTGTCTGGCATTCAACTGGTGTTCAACATATGTTTTTAAAGCCCTGAAGGGAGTAAGTAGACAGAGACGACCTTTCTAGTGGCTGGAAATTCTGCCATACCTAAAGGAAGGGGGAGATAGATATGAACAAATAATTCACAGGTCAAACAGGCAAGGACTAAGATCTGCCTCTATCTTTTTTTTTTTTTTTTAAGATTTTTGTTTTATTTATTTCTCCCACCCACCCCCACCCCCACCCCCACCTCCACTGACTCGTTGTTTTGCGCTTGCTGTCTGCTTTCTGTGTGTTCTTCTGTGTCTGCTTGTCTTCTCTTTAGGCGGCACCGGGAACCAATCTTAAGTCCTTCCAGAGTGAAAGAGAGGCGCTCAATCTCTTGCGCCACCTCAGTTCCCTGGTCTGCTGCGTCTCTTACTGTCTCTCCTCTGTGTCTCTTTTTGTTGCATCATCTTGCTGCGCCAGCTCTCTGCGTGAGCCAGCACTCCGGTGCGGACCGGCACTCCACGTGGACCAGCTCTTCCCTCAGGCCAGCTCACCTTTCACCAGGAGGCCCTGGGAATCGAGCCCTGGACCTCCTATACGGTAGATGGGAGCCCAATCGCTTGAGCCACATCCATTTCCCTGCCTGTATCTTTATTAGCTACTCATCCTCCTATGATCCAGTTCATTTTTAATGTAAGAAACAGACACACTATGAAATCAAGTGACTCAAGATACAAAGCTTGCTAAAGCCAAAGCATAGAGGGCTCCCACTTTAGTGCTCCTTCCATTATACCAAGATGCCTCACCAGAGCATGTCCTAGAAGACTAAAGCTAGCTCATCTCCAATACCAAAAGCTGAACACCCTTGGGGAAACTAAGTACATGCCCACACAATGAAAGAGCCAACATATGAAAATCAGTGTGATTCAAACTGAGAATACAGGTATTCAAGGATTGAACAGTCAAATGAAGAAAATCACAGGAGAGTTTGGAAGAAGTTTCAATGGTGAAGGCACTGGTAAGAGAATAAGAGGACATTCAAGGCAAAGGGAAAACACATATAAGGCATGGAGGGGGGAAAGAGAAAACTGTAGTGGTGGAGCTGACTGAAATGGAGGGCTCATCCAGGTAAATAAGGAAAAACACTGTAGCTAAGAAAAAGTGGGTCAGGTGTTAGAAAGGACTGATAGGCTGGAGTGAGAGTTCCAACTCCATTTAAAAGTAACCGTGAACAAATTGGATCCTTGACAGTTTGAAAAAGTAGATTATCCCAAGAGCAAGGCAAAAGATGAATCAACCTAAAGAAGAATCTGGAGTCTGGAGAACCAAATGAGAGGCTTCCTGGGCAATCCATGCATAAGGGAAACATCTTACAGTGAGTCAGAGGTGCTTAATCTTCTGGAACCACAGATTCCCTTCGGGAGCCATTAACCCTTCTCCTTGGAAAAATGCTCTTCTGTACAAAATTGTCGTATATTACTGGGGGTGGTAGTAGACACCCTTGAAGCTAAGAACCCTTAGTCTAGGAAGAAAGAAGTGTCAGGCTCTGGTGATGCACTGGAGCTGAAATGGGTAAAATAGAACAAAATTACTGCCAGACTGAGCTGAGGGGAACAAAACTCTAGGGGCATCACTGATAAAAACAGGAATACTGAGAAGGGGTCCACATTTAAGGGGGCAGAAAGGATGGAGAGACAGAGAGACAGAGACAGACTGACTTTCATATTTTGTAGGTCAATCAACTCTTCTTGACTGCCCATATCCAAAGTTAGGATATCCCATAGCTAATGGGAAGTACAAATCCTAGGAAACCATCCCATTGTCCCTTAATGCACCACTTTATTCTGGATTTGGTCTCCTTTAACTAATTTTTTTTTTAATCCCTAGATGTCTTTTTCCACAGTGAGCAAATTCCCAGCAGCAAAGTATTGTTCTGTTTTGTTAAAAGAAAAGAAGAAAAAGAAAAACTCCAGCTCTATTGAGATATAATTCACATACCACAAAAGTCACCCTTACAAAGCATATTATTCAGTGGTTTTACTATATTTATAAAATTGTGCAACTATCATCACAATTTTAGAACATTTTCATCACCCCAAAAGGAAACTTCACATCCATTAGCAGTCATTCCCCATTCTTTCTTATCCTGAACCCTGGCAAACAATACTCTACTTTCTATCTCTATGGATTTGACTATTCTGGAAAACTACAAAACACTGCTAAAAGAAATTAAAGAAGACCTATATAAATGGAAGGATATTCCATCTTCATGGACTGGAAGACTAAGTATCATTAAGATGTCAATTCTACACAAATTGATTTACAGATTCAAAGCAATCCCAATCAAAATTCCAACAACATTCTTTGCAAAAATGGAAAAACCAATCATCAAATTTATATGGAAGGGTAAGAGGCCCTGAATAGATAAAGCTACCTTGAAAAAGAAGAATGAATTTGGAGGATTCACATTTCCTGGCCTTAAAACTTATTACAAAGCCACAGTAATTGAAGTACTAGCACAAAAACAAAGAAATAGGCCAATGGAATCTAATTGAGAGCTTAGAAATCAACCCTAACATTTGCAGCCAAACTGATTTTGACAAGGTGGCAAAGACTACTCAATTTGAGAAAAAAACAGTATTTTCAAGAAATGGTGTTGGGAAAACTGGATCTCCATTTACCAAAAAAAAAAAAGGGGGGGGGGAGGACTATCCCTACCTCACACCATATACAATAATCAATTTGAAAGAGATCAAAGACATTGATAGAAGACCTAGAACTATCAAACTTCTAGAGGAAAACATAAGGAAGCATCTTCAGGAACTTTTGTTAGAAAATAGTGTTTTAGACTTCACACCCAAAGCACAAGCAATAAAGAAAAAACAGATAAATGGGACTTTACCAAAATTTTAAAAAATTTTTATGCATTAAAGGACTTTATCATGAATGTTAAAAGGCAACTTACTCAATCGTAGAAAATATTTGGGAACCACATATCTGACAAGGGTTTAATATCCAGTATATGTTTTTAAAAACCTAGAACTCAACAATAAAAAGAGAAACAACTTATTTTAAAAAGACTTGAATAGACATTACTCCATAGAAGATATACAAAAGGGCAAAAAGGACATGAAAAGATGCTAAATATCACTAGCTATTAGGGAAATGCAAATTAAAACCACAATGAGATACCATTTCACACCCACAAGAATGGCACTATTAAAAACAACAAACAAAACAAAACAAAACAGAAAATAACAAGTGTTGGAGAGGATTTGGAGAAAATGGAACACTAAATTCATTGTTGATGGGAATGTAAAATGGTACAGCCGCTGTGGAAGAGTATGGCAGTTCCTCAGAAAGTAAAGAATTACTATATGATCCAGCAATCCCACTTCTAGGTATAAATCCAAAAGATTTCAAAGTAGGGACTTGAAAATACAATGGAATATTATTCATCCATAAAAAAGAATGAAGTTCAAATACATGCAATATGATGAACCTTGAAGACATCATGTTGAGTGAAGTAAGCCAGACACAAAAGAACAAATATTGTATGATCTCACTGATAAGAAATAATCAGAATAAGCAAATTCATAGAGTCAGAATCTAGAATATAGATTACCAGGGCATGGGGTGGGGTAGAGAATAAGGAGTCAGTGTATGAGTAGGAAATGAGGAGTTAATGCTTAAATTAGACAGAATTTCTATTTGGGTTGATCATAAAGTTTTTTCAATGGATGGTGAGGATAGTAGCACAAAACTGAATGTAATTAACAACACTGAATTATATATGTGAATGTGGTCAATAGGGGAAATTTTAGGTTGTATATCTGTTATCAGAAAAAAAAATTTTTTTTAAGTTTTATAGTTTTAGCTCTTAAATTTAGAGGTGTTTGATCCATTTTGAGTTAATTTTTGTATATGGTGTGAGGTCGTTCTTTTGTTCATGGCTATCCACTTATCCTAACACCTCTCCCCCTCCCCGCCGAGATGGCTCCCTTGTCTGTTTGCTCATTGTTTCCGCTTGTTGTCTGCTCGCTATGTCCCCTCGTTCTCTGCTCGTCTTCTTTTAGGAGGCACCGGGAACCGAGCCTAAGACCTCCCATGTGGAAGGACGGTGCCCAACCACTTGAGTAACATCTGCTCCCCTGTCCTAGCACCTTTTGTTGAAAACACTTGTCTTGGCATTTTTGTTGAAAATCAACTGATCATACACGTGAGGGTTTATTTCTGGACTATCAATTTCATTTTATTAATCTACATGCCTATTCTTACTGCCTTGATTATGTGTATGTAACTTTGTAGTAAGTTTTGAAATCAGGATGTTTGACTCCTCCAGCTGTTTTCTACCTTTTTTTCTCCCCCTTAACGATGTACTGGGGATTGAACACAGGACCTCGTATATGGGAAGGAAGCGCTCAACCACTGAGCTACATCCATTCCCCACGTGTTCTACCTTTTAAAGAGTGTTTTAGCTGTTTTGGGTCCCTTGCATTCCTACTTGAATTTTAGGGTTACCTTGTAAATTTCTGCAAAAAGGCAGCAAAGATTTGTATAGAGATTACATCGAATCTATAGATCAATTTGGGGAGTACTGTTATCTTAACAACTAAGTCTTCCAATCTATGAATATGAGATGTCTAGCAGTGGTTTTTTAAACTCTGCAATAGATATGGTACTGCAAAGAAACAGTTTTATCTGAGCAATTAACAATGTACTTAGCCACTCCATTATTGAACTCTCAACAGACTCTGAGCCAGCTGACTCAAAAGGGAGGAAAAGGTCTCCTTCAGGTAGCACCCAGGCCTCTGGAGAACCAGGGCAAACAGCTCTTTCATGGGATGAGGATGGTCCCCGTTTCTAGTATAACAGCACTAGAAAGTTAGAGCAAACCCAGTTGTAAACACGCTAGGAATAAATGTGGTAGATGGGAAAAAGAATAATACTGCTGCTCCCCTACACATATCTCTGTGATTGATTAAATATAAATTTTCCAAAAGACTAAATTGCACAACAAAGAAATAAGCCTATTGATTTGGGGAGGGAAAAAATCCTGCACAAAATGAGTGGCGAAATCAAGTGAAAACTCTGCTAAAAATATCCATGCCAAGCATACTAATCAGAACTCTTTACAGGCCTTATGAACAGGATAAAGGACATTCATCTTTTTAATAGAATCTGACCTTATTCCAGAAGTTAAGGAAGAAGTCACTCCATTTTATTCTTTTCTTTAAACCTGGCATTTCTTGAATCAATAAAAAATGCAGGCAAATCTGAAACCATGCTATCATGTAAAATTTAAAATGTGTAAATAAGAGAAATAGTATCTGTTAACATAAAGTTGAATCTGCCTGAGAACTAATTAATACAGCATCCTCTAGGTGACCCAAGAAAAGTAGCCTTTCTTCACCTGTATAAAACATCTGACCAAACAAAGGGTTGACAAATGAAGTCAGCCCTTTCACATAACCAAGCCCTTTCATATGACTTCAAATTTAACGGAGTACAATTCAAGGGAAAGCTGGGTCTCTTTCTGGGGAGAATAATCTAACATATAAGAGAAGCAATTGGCTAGGACGGTCCATGCTGCCCTGATTTGAGACTCTCCAATGTACTCTGTACTCTCCCTGAGAGAGAAAAGGCCAACAGAAGACTTGGACTTGACTAAGATAGCTTTACATGTGGAGATTTTGTTTGAAGTATGTGGTTACATGGGCATTTTATGGAACTTCAGAAGGCTCTCATAAAAGAGCTGTATATCCACTACTCTGTGACAGCCATACAAGGTCTCAGATCCCAAGCTCCATCCATTATCTTACATTCTGTGTGGACTAATGAAGGTTATCATTTGGCCTCTGCCAAGACAGAAAGAGCCTAGGTGTAAAGGAGCTCTAATATCTTAAACTTTCAGGAAAGGGGTGGGGTGGGTAGGGTTAGTTCAACAATTTTATGAGGTAGGCAATATTATTCCTGTTTTAGGTGAAGAGAACAGGTCACAGAGAGGTCAAGGTATCTACGCCAAAGTCACACTGGTAGGAAGTAGAAGACATAGGATTAAAACAGTAAGATCTATGCTCTTTCTCTTCTGCTAAACAGCTACCCAGACAAACTCCCTGTCTTAGCCAGAAGCTGGTCCACCTGTCTCTACTACCTGCTGGGAATCTGTGTAACTCTTGATCATCCTCCAAATCCACAGCTCAGACATCAGAGTCTGGGAAGTCATTCCTAATAAACATCTGTTGTCATCCTCCCACCCCCAATGGAGACACCACTTCTTGAAGCTGAACTCCTAATATGATAACCTCTCGTCAATCACATTGCATTCTCAATTACTTTTCTGACCCCGTTCCCAGATTATAAGTCTCCTAAGAGGAAAAATTATTTATCTTATTCTTGTGATTGCATAGTGTCTGGCCTAGCAAGATTGCAGAGAAAATGGTAGTTGAATATGTGAATCAATGAGCGAGTCTTCTGAGGCGGAAATAAAGGCCAGAGCTAGGTCAGCCAAGAGTCTGGTAAGAGAGGCAAGGAAGTGGAGACCTGGCCAGAGGCATTCACTAGGTTTCTGACTGTGGTCAGATTTGGACTTGATAAGATATGTAAACCAAGACCAGAAAAGCCAGAGACAGAAGAAATTATGGCCTATTACTGACCTCTCCTTCACGGATAGTATGTAACATATTCTACTAGACAGGGACACTGAAAAAGGGTTTGGGAAGCAAAGCTGGCAAAAAAGATCACACTTGAGATCTCCAAAAAGGAAATATCACTGCGTTTTCAGAACTTACACCTACAAGTCCATATCCCAGAGCCAGAATCCTCCTCCCAGTAGTACAGCTCTGGGTTCTCAACATGAAGTAGCAGAGAGAACATGCCAACAATGAGTGTTGGCAAAGAACCACCTGGCACTGCAGCAGTATCTGTCCCAGCAGAACTCCACTGAGATGGACACACGTGGGATGGGGAAGGCAGGAGAAGGTAAAGGGGACTGGAAGAAAGCTCCTGCAAACATTAGCAACATTTAAGGGTTTTAGCTCTATAGAAGGAATCTTTTCCAAAAATTGAAAACTATGGTACATATACGGGAATTTACTGAACAATTCTCTAAACTTTTCTTTCTATCTGAAAATTTAATAATAAAATAAAAGAAAAATTAAACAGTAGTATCCTCTTCATAGAAACCAGAAAAATATCAACATAATACGCATGAATGTCAGTAATCCAGAGGTATGAGGGTACACTGGAATCAAAGTGACACAGTCTCCATACCAAAGCATAGCCAGAGGATGACAAAGAAAAGCAGCCAAAAGCCACCATATTGTAATTGCCATGCTGTTCATTTAGACCAAATGATTGGTGTTTGAGGTTTACAGGAAGGCAATGAGGAGCGGTAGCTCCTACCAACCATCAGCTTCCTGGGGGCCACATCATCTACTTTTTTAATGAGCTGTATTTTTATAGTCAGAGTTAGAATTTTTATATCACTAAATAAAAACCATCAACACCTTCAGTTTTATAAGTCAGGGGGGAAAAATCTAATCAAAGGAAAAAAGAGCCTAAACAACAACAATGCACCCAAATGCTCAGTTCTCTTTGCAATTATACGGACACAAGATAAACTCTAATCATAACCCAATCACAGAGATTATTTTAAATACTTTAAATTTAACTTATATAGTTTTGCAGACTAATTTGTAGACTACCATCATGAAAAATCTGATTTATAGAATACCATCATTAAAAAGCAATGCAGGGAAGCGGATGTGGCTCAAGCGACTGGGCTCCTGTCTACCATATAGGAGGTCTAGCATTTGATTCCCGAGGCCTCCTGGTGAAAGGCAAATGCCGCCCATGCAGGAGAGCTGGCCCACACAGGAGCGCTGGCCCCTGCAGGTGTGCTGGTGCAGCAAGATGATGCAACAAAAAGAGACACAGAAGACAGACAATAAGAGACACAGCAGACCAGGGAGCTGAGGTGGCGCGAGACTGAGCACCTCTCTCCCACTCTGGAAGGTCCCAGGATTGGTTCCCAGTGCCTCCTAAAGAGAAGACAAGCAGACACAGAAGAACACACAGAGAGCAGACAGTGAGCGCAAAACAATGGGGGGGAGGGGGGAGGATAAATAAATAAATCTTATTTTTTTAAAAAGGCAATGCAGAGAATAATATATAGAAAGTCCAACACAATCACAACTTTGATATTGATGAGTTTGGTCTTGGTGAGTAGTCAGTTGGGTATAAAGGCAAAGAAGAGCAGTAAAGAAAGTTCATTTGACTCCTTTGTGTAATGTGTCAGATGGGCTGGTCAATAATAAGCACAAAAACAAGAAACCATAAAAGACCTCTATTCCATGTTGGTAAATTTTTTAGACTTTTCTGCAAAGCTGTCAACAACCAACTCCATAACAACAGCCAATTTTCCCAAACCTCCTGATTTTGTACAGCCAAAGCAAAAAGACCTTGCACTATACCCAGAGGGCTCCTTAATTCCAGCTTTTGTTTTGCCTTCTTTTAAACCTGCAGTTTTGCTTCACTGGTTTGATTCCCCTCCTCAGACAAAAGCAGCTCTCAACCATTCCCAGTCAATGCACTGGGGAGCTAGCTACCTTCGATGGCCAGCTGGTACCCAGGCCTAGCACTACCTCCTCGAGTTACAATTAGGCCAATATTTTCTCCACACTGAAATTTTTTTTCTCCCTTTTTTCTGCTTATATTCCATATTTGGGAATATTAAACCTGTAAGAACCCAGTCTTTATATTCAGAGGAAGCCAACATGCTGTGGGTAATATCTAGCATTCGATATAACCTAAATCTGCCTATCTTTCACTTCGCTGACCTGTGTTTACCAAGGGCCTGCTAAGAGACATGGTACCACAATGTGATGGCAGGAAAAGCACACAAGGCAGAGGGACATCCTCAAGCTGCTCAGACACCAGCTGGAGAAAAGGCTTCTTGCACTCTGGCTGACAGAGCCAATAATCCAAAAGGAAAAGATTTTGACTGAAATAAGTCTTTCAAACAGAACATGCTATATGAACTCAGATCATTGTGGGTTGGGAGGATCAAAGGCAATTCTCCAAAGGTGGGGCTTAAGATGGACTAGAAGATGTGTAGAATTCAGGCATGCAGTTAAGAGGGTGGAACAAGCTGCTGCTTCTTCACAAAGGAGCAATGCTGAAAATATGAGCTGTAATCTTGGAAATTTCCTACTTAACTAATATTTGTGCATACAAAAGATTTAGTCTTTACTAAAATCTGCTGCTTTTGAAAGGGGGAGGGTAAAAATTTAAAATGTTGCTAGTCATTATAATATATGAGGAAGAAACATCTATTTTTTGACATTCATGAAGAAAGCATGCATAATTCTCCAATTTATTAAAATACTGAACTACTTACTCTCCTAGACTTCGGTCACAAAAGGTAAATGCATTTGGAAGAAAAACAACAATATTCAGTTATAGTACAGGATCATAAAACAAAGTAGAGCATACTAAACTGCCAATAGTGAACTTTATGCCCTGCTAAATAGTTTGAGTTATTTTTCTAAAATCTACTAGCTAAGCAACTTGACACATCCTTTATTGACAAAGGTAGGTTTATGTTTTAAGATTCTCATGATAAAACCACATTGCAAAATACAAAATCACTTTAAAACTTTACCTTTTAATAGTTTTTTTTTAAAATGAACCCCCAAAACACAAATTATAATGGCTGATATAGTAACATACAGAGAAGTGATGCTATGAAATAAATAATGCAAGAGAAACTAAAGGTTTTCTGACCCATCTGACCCATAAGAGTGTGACTGGAAGAGAACCAAACTCTTGATATTTCACAAAACGCACAATCTCAGGGTTGGAGGAGACTCCAATGGTCACCCACTGGGCAAAGAGTCTACATATATCAGGACAGAGAAACCAAAAACGTCCAGGTATAAGTAAATGGCATATAACAAGTATTCTATGTGAAGGAGAGACTCAAAGCTATTCATCTATGAACCGATAAAATAAAAAAGGTTTCCACACTGCCATTAAGGCCATGGCTATAATAAATGCATCCCTCATGAAATAAACCTTTAAAGGATGTTTTTATAAAACTAAATCTAAAGAACAAACTGAATGTTTTCATTCTACTTGTTATAGTCCCAGAGTAAACTATGAGCACCTAGAAGATAGGGATTTTACATTTCTCAGTCCCAAAGCATACAAGACACAGGTATAAAATAAGCCATCTTTCAAAATTAAATCCCCTCACCTCTTTCTGTTCAACTTGTAATGCTGATTTCAAAATATCTCGAAGCTGTATCAACTGCCTTCTTTCTTCATCCTGGGCCTGTTTGATCTTTAAAAAACAAAAACAACAAGAGCAAAAAAAAGAAGAAGAAGAAGAAAAAAAAGACAAGACAAGGCAAGACTGAGGTACAGACAAATGCCCAAGTTCACAGGGCATTTCCACATAAATGCAATGAATGAGCCTCTCACTAGTTTCCCCTTTCCCTCCAACCAAGACAGGATGTGAATGGGAATTCCACCGCCTACGCTGCGTAGCACTAGAAGGCTGTAAGTTTCTGGGTAGCACAGCATGCAAACACAAGATTATATAGAAGCAACATTTAAATGAAAATGTTTGTTGCATAAAAACTGCTTCTACACCAATAGGGGATGGAAGTTACTTACTGTGTGAAGATCTGATGAAAGTGTTTCAATGGAAGGTTTGAGGCTTTCAACTGCTTTCAGTCCATCCTGGAAAAAACTACAGAATGAAAAAGAAACATAGATTGTACTTCATAAAGGAGAAAATAATTTTGTTAGATGGAGAAAAAAATTGTTCAAAGGAAAGTGCTAAAGTGATTCTGTAATTCCTGGGGGTGGAGAAGGGGAAGACAGTATCAACAGAACCATAATATATCGATCAGGCAATGCAAAGAATACAATGACACTCGAAATTATGAGAAGTGAACAGAAAAGCAACTGCAGTAAGCCTAAGTATTCAGGAATTTTTTGACAAATAAAACAAGTCCTAAATTATCAGTTTATAATGGGAAACAATTCTACTGAAAAATGGCAGCAAGGGCCTGGGCTGAGAGGATCTCTTCTGTATATTCAAATGGAAGTATCTGAGGTCAGAAAGGACACGGGGGTGAAAACAAGGACTAAGACACTAAAGAATTTTCCTCAACAGTCAATAGTTAAGTGGAAAAGTGAAAGAATACAGGAAAAAATATCAGCAACTTTGATGCACATGAATAGCCATGCTCTATCTGCAAAGCAAGAAAACTTGAGATCAAATATCAAGACGGATCTTTTTTTAAAAAGAAGTCAATGCTTGCAAAGGCATTCATAACAAATGATTCAAGAAATACAACTGGGGAAGCAGATGTGGCTCAAGTGATTGGGCATCCGTCTACCATATGGGAGGACTCAGGTTCAATCCCCGAGGCCTCCTGGTTAAAAAAAAAAAAAAAAGAAAGAAAGAAATACAACTAGCAACAGAAGCTAGACAAGTTTTTCTGCAGCAGCAGTAGGCTGGGGTTCAGCCTCTGAGGCATGCTGTGTGTAAAGCTTTTGAAAGGACTGAAGAAAAGGCTTCCCATTGGGCTTAGAGCTGTAACAAGTCTATAAAGTCTACATGATCTAGGCCCTGCCATTGTCTCTCTCCTCAATCCACACCATTTGCCCCTTTATTCAGATCATCATTACGTTCCAGACACAATGGTCCTCTACAGCCACCAAATTCTTCCTGCGTCCAGCCCTTTGCATATCCTATCTCTTCTCCCTAAAGAAGTATAGATTGTGCTTCATAAAGGATGCGAACTGCAGCATGTTTGTTTCGCCTGGCTGACTCCCACTCATCTGTCCTGTTTCCAGTTAAATACTGACTCTTTCTGAGGTCTTCTGTGATCCTCTGCCCTAAACAAGATCTCCTCATTATACTCTCTCAGAGCACTCTATTTTGTTCCCAAACACTTACCATAACCTGCAATTGTGTATCCATTAGTGTGATTATTTAAAATATAATTCCCCCCATTAAACATTTGAAGTTCCTGCAGGGTAGGGACACGGTATCCACAAAGCCTGAACATTTTAACTTCTGCCAGTTTACTGGCTTCCAAAGAGACGATCTTCAAAAAGTGATCTAGTTTTCACATGTGTTCCTGTGTGGTGGTGTTTATTTCTTTTGAACCAAGCAGTGGTCCTGTGGGACTTCCTCCATACCAAGTGTGTCATCAGCAGGAGGGATTGTGAAAACAATGTAGTGTGGTACTTATCACGCAATTCCAAGGAGAAAGGGAAGGGAAAGCACAGCACAGGAAGTGTGTCTTTAACCATTACTAACTGGTGACTAGAAGGCACAGAGGCTGGGCTATTAGAATTTCCTTACTTTAATCTTTCCATATACACATACTACTTTCTTATTCCTATATTTTACCTTACTCATTTTCTCCCTGAATATAAAATATGCTTCTGGTATAGCAACAGTCTTAGGGTGTTATAATTGTTAATCCACACATCTGTTTGCACTGTTAGAAAGCTGTATCTTACTCAGCTCTGCACCTTCCACTTCTAGCACAGTGACTGGCACAGAGCAGGTGCTCCTTTAAAAATGAAGCAGAAATGAAGAACAATCAGTCGCAAGGGTGAGAAACTGAGCCTTTCTCTCTTCCAGGTCTTATGTTTTGTTCTATTTGTATTTTTTCTTTATGGAAGTATTTCCTTAATCACTTTGAATTCTTGGGGAAAGAGTAAGAGTGAGAGTGAGAGAGGAACATGAGAGAGAGAGAGAAATCATTCCAGGACAGGAAGTAGGAAAAATGTTATAGAAGGATCAATGCAGAAATGCTCCTGGGGGAAGGGAACAGCTATACTCTAAGAATCCTTGCAACTCTCCCAATGGGGAGAGAGAGTCCTGTAGTGGAGTCAAGCGCTCAGAGAGGTGTCTCTTGTCCCAGACATTATTTCCAGTGTGACACTGGAAATGAGCTTCAGTAATAATCCAAATTTGGGTTGAAGATCTGGGTTTCATTTTGTACTAGCCTAGCCAACCTTGATAATCTACTTAGAAAATATGCCCCACATTGGTTTTTAAAAATTCCTATCTCTTCGTACCCTCCTCCTGTCTTGGTATGAAGGATGCCTTCAAGATGTCCTCAACCCTGGCATTAGGAAAAGCAAAGCAAAGAAGCAGTGCCACTGTGCTTCATAGACTATTATTATAGTGATGTTCCTAAGTGCAAATACCCTGTAAAGATTTCTCTTTAGTTGAAGCAATTAACAGTTTTCTAAAGATTCATTCAAAAAACTTTTACCATCAATATTACCAAATACCAAATTTTGTTTCCTATTAAATATATTCTAGCCTGCCTGACCAAATTCTCAAGGCTTTAAAATATAACCACTTAGATTCATACTTCAAGTTTCCACAAAAACTCCCCAGGCCAGGGTGGCCTCCCCCTCCTCTGGATTCGCATAGCACCTAGTCCAATCCTCCTCCAGTCTTTACAACATCCAACTATGACTGCTGACATATCTGCCCGTCTGTGCCCTGCCCCACCCTCTCACTTCTCCAGCACACATGGACCCATGTCTCATTCAACCATGTATCTCACGTCATCAAGCAGCAGTTGGTTATAGTGGTTATTAGCAGCTATGTGCTCAAAGAACAAACCAGTTCAACACACACTCATTACCACCTTCTAGAACATGAACTTTCCTATTTTATTTTGCTTTTAAAGATTTCCCTATTTCTAGATTCCACTAGAGAATAGGATTCTCAATCAGCAGCAGCAAAGGCTAATAATAAGACAAATTTTCAGGATATTCCAGGAACTAGGCAGAGATGCAAGTTCTTCCCTTAAATAAGAGAAAAGACAAAGAACATGAAGTATTGTTAAAGAACACATAAATTAAAAAGCAAAAATGAGGGAACAAGCAAAATAATATGTATCCAAGTAGTTTTAAGGGTCAACACCTAGAATCTAGTTCAGACCAAGTGGCTTCCTCATAACAACAGAGAGTCACAGAGGACTGAGATAAAGGTGCTGGCCAAGTTGGCGTGCCCCTGCCCAAGAGGGCAAAACAAAACAAATTGTGTTTTGTGGGGTGAGAACTGGAGATGTGAATGTTAAATGAGAGAATGTGAAGGAACTACCACATGTATAAGCACGGATATGCCTACAAACTCTTTTTGTTCCATGGCTCAGTCACACAAGCTCCCCATTTTATCCCCAAAAATATGAATTAAAAGTCAAAGCTGTTCAAATGACTTCAAGAGCTTATAGTACACATACACATGTACATGCATGCACACAAACACACACATCCCAATAGGAAATAATGGAAGATTCATTATTTTAAAAGGTTACTGAGCTCATGCCCATAAAAGGCCAACTATTTCACTTTTCCACAAGTAGTCTGTTGCTACACAACTGATCAGTTTGGGCAAAATAAAGAAAAAAAAAAAGGAAATCCCAGAATAGCTTCTTCTTAGAAATAAAATATCAGCAAGGAAGTGACCCACTTCCTAAAGTGTCTCATATAAAGTTACAAGGATAAAAACTGAAAAAGAAACTTGCATGTTAATCAGAAAGCTAGGATTTTGAATTTCTTTAAAATACTTCAGCTTGAATATACAATTTAGGGGCCCTTTTCCACCTCTAAATCTAAGCATGAAGCTCTTCTTTTAACCTGGGATGAATCACTCAGCACATTGTCCTTCGCTGTTTGACCTCAACTGTTTTAGAATTGCAATGTTATCAAAGATGTGTTAAAAATTCCAAAGCAGACCTAAGTTCAGTTCAACAGTGCAATTGGCGCCTATAAATCCATGCCTGGTAAATGCACCATGCACTGTAGATAAAAAAAATAAATAACACAGTCTCTTCCCTTAAAGAGTATGCAATTTAGTAGGAGAGAAAGATAAAACATGACAGATGCATGACTATATCACAAGACTATATCACAACATGACTATATCACAAGAGCCTCAAACAGTGCCTGGCACATAGTAGGAGCTCAATACATACTTGTTGAATGAATCTCCTGCTTAAAACTTTCCCAGAGCTTCCAAACACACTTGGAATAAAATCTAAAACCCTTAGCAAGGGCTCCAAGGCCATCCAGGATCTGGCCTCTACCCTTCCACGCAATTTTATTTCATGCTACTCTCCTCCCTTCACTCACTTTGCCAAAGCCACACTGGCCTTGTTCCAGATACTTGAACATGCAAGAGCTTTCCTGCCTTAAGACACTTTGCCTTGGCCTGGAATGTTCTTCTCTCCACTCCTTATCCACTAACTCCTACTCATCCTTTAGATCCAAGAATAAATGTCTGCTCATCAAAGAGGCCTGCAGCTAATTCACCAAATATTTGAGTACTTACTGTGTGCCAGGCACTGTGTCCTGGCTGTTGAGGAACACAATAGGGAACAAGGCAGGAAAAAAAATCTCTCATCCCTCAATCTTATCTGAATTAGATCCTTCTATCACATTTTGTCTTAGATTCCGATCCTTTAGGACACTTTTTGAAATGTCCAATTATAAATTTATTTGTTTGGTAATCTGATTAAGTTCAATTCTACTAATAGGTTCTTCTAGCAAGAAATATACCTGTATTATACATCACTATCTTTAGCATCCAGTGCAGTGTCTGACATAATACACACTCAAAAAAGAGTTTGGGGATGAATGAGTAAATAAGCAGTGGTCTATTTATATTAGTGACCCAAGGTCAGAGTAGAAGTAGAATGAGGAGTAGGGAAGAGAACAAGGCTGAGAAGTGCAGGCCAGACTGTGAAGGACTAATGTGCATGGCAAAGCTGAGTCCTTGAAGCAGTCCTTGAACATGTAAGTTTCCCATGCTCTTCTACCTACAGCCTCCTTTACTCATCGCTATCATGTGCTTTATGGGATAAATGAAAGGATTTTCTTAGATTTTCTGAGAATCATGGGTTAGATCAAACTAATTTGCCTCTCTACAAAAAGAAATATATTTTATAATTACTATACATTTTTATAGTGTGTATTTAATTTTTTACTGAGATCTTATACCATAAAGTTCACCCTTTTAAAGTATACAAATCTGTGTTGTTTATTATATTCAAAGTTGTGCAACCATCACCACTGACTAATCCCAAACATTTTCATCACCCCAAAGAAACCTCATACCCACCAAGAATAATCATTCCCCATTTCTCCCCACAACCCCTGGCAACCACTAATCTGCTTTCTATCTTTATGGTTTGCCTATTCCGAATGTTTTATATAAATGGAATTGTACAGGATACAGCTTTTGTGACTTTCACTTTTTTCTCTTTCACTTAGCCTAATGCTTCCAAGGTTCATCTATGTTGTATCATATAATTTTTAAACAAGTGTATATTTTCCTCAATAAAATACTATAGAGCTACTAGAAGTTGCTATAAGAGAAAAACATTTAGAATAACATTATAAGAAAGGAAAAAAAAAAAACACTTACTTGCATTGGGCATGAAAATATTTGATCAGATTCTGAAGTAAATCCACTCCTTTTTTAATCTTAATTTCATTGACCTTTAGCAGATACTGTTTAAAAAAAAAAAAAAAAAGGGAAATGTCACAGAAGTAAGGAGATTATGAGCTTCTCAGGACAGAGATTATCTCGTCTACTTCTCTGACATCTTTTACAATGGGTAGAGCTCATGGTAGATGCTTAATCAATATTTTCTGAATGTCATTACTAAATGGTTCTTTTATTTGGCACTCTATGGATTATCTGATGGTATTAAATATTTAATAAGTGCCAAGAACTCCCAGTAATAAGATATTCTATCTAAATCCACCAGATGAAATTTTCACTCGTTGCATAGAGAAAAGAATGAGGATGGGTAGAATGAATGGGGTTTCTAACCATCTCGAATTGTGCTTGTTCTCACACTTTTGTCCCAATTCTCTTTCTTTATGCAAAACTGTCTACAATTTTGTGGTTAAGACCCTTGTCACCATGTCTCCAATTCCAAGACACTTCCCCTATATTAAACCCAAAGAAGGCAATTGTGACAAAAATGGAAAATTAAATGGAAATAAGTTAACACCATTTTTACATGGAGATTTCTTAAGACATCAGGAAGGCCCTGGGGATCTACCAAACCAGCATCAGGAAATACATTTGTACTTTCCTAAAGGTCTGTAGGAACAAGGACCTCATACATTCCCTATCTCCTCTGCTATCAAAAGCAACAGGATACGGTATAAAGAACGCAGGTAATATCCCTGAGACTTGCTGACTGCCCCCTGAAACACCACTGAACCACTGTGAGCCACACAGGCTTCTCATCTGTGCAGGAGGGTAAGCCCACCCAGGTGATCTCCCAGGCACGTGTGGTGCAGTCCAAAAAAGATGTGGGAAGGTGCTCTGAAACTGTCAACTTCTATATTTCTTTTTTCCTAAACCACTGCCAATATATCCTCTTCTCCCTCCTCCTCTCTGGTATTTATTCACTGCTAGTTAATAAGATGTTTGGCAATGTATCAAAATTTAAAATATGTGTATTCTTTGACCTAGAAATTCTACTTACAGGAACTTATTCTAAGGAGATAATAATACCAGCATACAGAGATGAAAGGAAAAGAAACGGCCCTGTTTGCAAAAGAGAAAAATGGCAATAACCTAACTGCAATGAATGGGGAATTAATGTGTGGTATATCCAAACAAAATATACTACATAGCTATTAAGTCAATAAAGTAGAGAGATTTTTCTGACATGGATGTCCATGCCATACTAGTGAGCAAAAATAATCAACTTATAAAAACATCGGTAGAGAACAATCCTGTTTATACAAACTATTTTTATGTATGTATCCATTGGGAACATACAAAAAAAAAAGTCTGTTCATCTTAATGTCAGTGTTTATATTTTGCTAAGTAATCTGGAGTGATTTTTAATTTCCTTTATGTATTTTTTAGTATTGATCAATTTTCTTAAACAAAAAGTACATCTTTTAATAATCATTTTTTAAAAGGAAGGTAGGATCTTTCATATTGTCTTCATTCACAGAAGCTCCTTTTCAACACAGTGAATTTCTTTACAAAATGTATTTTGAAGAAAAGGCCCCGAAGCTTTAAAATAAAAGCCTGAAAACCACTCTGCTAGATTAGATCCTAAGCAACTAAAATTGTAAACATCTAAATGACATTGAGCAAGCTTAAGTATATCAATTGGAGGAAAAGGCTGAGCAATTTTTAAATGATTTTTACTGAGGCAATCTAATTCATTTTTGAATTAACTGCTCTTCAAATGCCCTTTCTTCCAAATGGGATGTCCTTTCCAGCTCCCGTCTATTTGGTCAATTTCTACATCCTTCAAGACAACCCAGTATCAAATGTCTCCTCCTCTCTAAACCCATCAAACTCCAGCAACTGCTGGGTAAGCCCACCTCAGCTTGTATACAAGTAGTATAGCATTTCTCTTACTGAACTCCAGTGATGTGTGTGCTTGTCTGATTCCCACTAATGTGTTAGCTGTGCAGAGGCAGAGACCCTGTTAATGCGTGGCCTAGACTGGGGTCCAACAATTATCTGTGGATTGGCTCAACAAATGACTCAAGTATGTTACTGAAAGGCATCATTTACACAGTATATTTCCCAGAAAACAATTTAAGTAGTCCACACAATCCATTCACCTAGACCCAAAGAAGAAAGGTAACTGACTAGTACAGCATGAATACCACAAAAAAGCAATGACAGAGCTGGGTGTATGGAACCCAACGCTCCTCACCTCAAGGTCATGCTAATAACACACTGAATCAGTTTCAAAATTCTATCAACATTTTTTTTAACAAGCAGTCTTGCAGAATTTTGGTAAATAGAGTTCCTCTATACTAGTCAAAATGAGAACAAGCTGAACACATATATACATAACCTTTCTAAATGCATTATTTGCTAAACATTACTTAGTATTACCCCTGATTAAATAAAAACAATACCCTGTGTTTGCATAAGGCTTGGCAGTGTACCAGTCTCTATCTAATATTGTCTTGGTTGATTTCCCCAACACTGTGAACTAGGCCAGGCAGGCGCTATTATATATGCTGTCTGTTTATAAAACAACATGTGTATAAAATCAACCACTCTCCTCACCATCTACAATAACACTTTTGAGCTTAGTTAACTTTCTAAATATTCATCTAACACAAAATAAAGCAATAAAAGAGGAACAGTGGAACAAAAAAGACATGAGATACACATTTTAAAAAGTAAAATAGCAGATATATATCCAGCCTTATCAATAACATTAAATGTGAATGGATTAAACAATCTAATCAAAAGGCTGAGATTGTCAGACTGAGTTTTAAAAAAAGCATGATCCAACTATATGCTGTCTATAGAAGACACACTTTAGATTTGAAGATACAAACAGGTTAGTAAAAAAGTAAAAGGATGGAAAAAATATTATGCAAACAACAACCATGAGAAAGCTGGAATAGTTATACTAATATCAAACAAAATAGACTTTAAAACTTTCTATTGCCACCCCTGATTGCTGGGACTGATTCTCTTCCTCTAACCACTTAAAAGTTTGTTCTGGGAATAAAAATTGATTTAAATATATTCCTAAGGTATATCTATATTTATTTATAGACATATATATATGCAGGCTAAGCTCCTGCTGCAATTAACAAACATTCCATAATCAAAAAGAAGAGTTGTGAGCTGTTTCCATATACCATTTTTAACAAATAAGGCATTAAAAAGCTGGGAACAAAGGCCTTCAAGATTTGAATGTTCTGATATTTTTCTACTCTGAGCCTAAGGCAGAAAAATTCTCCAAGTGTCCTGTCGTTTCCCCCTCCCCAAAGCAAGGGCTCAGGTGGCATGTAGGCTGCAGAGAGCAGCAGAGCAGAGTCCCCAGTGTACTTGGGCCTGTTGATGAGCATCCCCACAACAAAACAAGTAAAATGTGGGTGGAAATCCTTCAAAAGATAGGCGGCTTGGCTTGGCTTCTCACAATGCACTTTCACATTATACAAAGAAAGTCACATGGACTATCATCTCTCAAGCTGGGCTTCCTTAGCTGGCTTCCCACTGCCCCTCCCCGAGTCACTGACTTCACTGGTACAATGGGAATGGGAACCCAGATACCGCATCAAAAATCGCCGAAGGAGAGAATATTTTTAGCTGTGTTCAAGTGTATATGTGTGTGAGTCCAGAAAGGACACTCTAAATTTAGTTTTTATCTCTATCTTTAATAAAAGGTTGGTGTTAGAATAACTTAAATCCACCCTCCAGATGAAGATACCCTTTGTAAAATCAACTGTCAACATGGAGAACAATGGAGTCCAATAAAAAAAATTTGCTATTTTCTCTGAAGCTACTGCTGAAAGTCAAAAGATGATGCTTACTGAGAAAACGCATTCTTTCCCCACAGGAGTTCACGTGCAGGTAGCAGCAAATTGCCTGCAGCCTTGGCTCGTGTATTTCCCAGTCTCTTACCTCGCACATCTGCAGCTGGAAGAACCGTCTCTCCTTTTCCATCTCTTCAGCAATTTCAGCCCCACTTATTTCAGTACGAATCATCCCATGGAGTTTGGCATGTTCCTTTTTCTCCTTTTCTATTTTGGTTCTAAGTGTGAAAAGAGCAAGGATAAATCAAGATGCCTCTTGGGCAGAGTACTCCAGATTGGACTGCTTAGAAGTCATCCTATTCTCCATCCTGCTGGGACAATTGCTCATGGGCATTTCAGGCACAGAACAGCCTCTGTTTTGAAAGGAAAATGCATTTAGTCATAAAAATATCCAACTTGGTTTTTCTGCCCTTCCACTTACCCAACAAATACTTCCTAAGCACTTCTCCTTTGTGGGAGATACTGGGCAGCAGTGTTTCCCCAGGGTCAGAGGAGGTAGCAAGTATGCTCATGCCAGTAAAGCTTTCTTTTAACAACCACCTTCTATGTGTCAGTCTACCCTTTGAATTGGCCTAAGGGGATCACTGGGCCAACAATTATTCCTTCCTACCATTTCTCTCCCCTTCTCTCTCTTTCTTCATTACATCCCTCTCCTCACCTCATAAAGCCATGTCAGTTCTCTTGCCTTGACCTAGGACAGTACTTATCACTTTAAGGAGAAGAAAACAAACCACCTTTTCATTTTATGAAAGGATTCTCCTTTCAAAATTAATCTCATGCTTGAACATAAATGTCAACTGTACAGTTCGACTAAACTGGCGCATGTCCAAAGAAGAACGAACGGGATGAGAAGGAGCTACAAAATAACATCAGCTGAGAAGGGCTTGAAATAACTGTGAATTTTCATCCTGTAGAAAGAAGACTAAACAAATAGAAAGCAACCCCAAAATTAAAAGGGCTGCCATAAAAGAGAAGAATGTGGACATTTTCTGCAAAACTTCAAGGCAGACACTTGAAGACACAAGGATATCATCATATAACATACAGAACTGTGTGGGAGACAGTGTGTTCTATAATGTGAACCATGGTCCATGCTTAATGGCAAAGCCCCAGGATGTGTTTATCAATTGCAATTAATGTGCCACACTAATGAAGGATGTTTATGTCAGAGGTTGTGCGTATGGGAATCCCTATATTTTTTGTGTAATGTTTATGTAATCTAAGTATCTTTAAAAAAAAAAAAAAAGCTGTTCAACAATGAAATGGATTGCAGAGAGTTCATTATTGAGGGCTTTAAAAAGGCAAGAAATGTAGTTTTTAATCTTTGTTTCTCTAGCTTAGAGCACAGTTAAGTATGCAACAATCTGAATGAATGAGTGAACAAATAAACATGTAAATGAACAGATGACCATTTGGTAGGGATGTTGTTAAAAGAATTCATGCCTCAGAGAAGACATGAGGGCCCATGAGGTCCCTGGGATTATAATTATATAATTCCAAGGTTCCCCCGGACTCCACTCAAAGGGACATAGTCCAGACACTGGAATTTCTCTTCACAATCAGCTATGAAACAAGTGCCCAGGAAATTTAAAGACATCTTGAGCCTATTTGTTGTATCTTACAAGACCTCTTGGGATAAATGAATCTCAGATGTTAATGGGCAAAGAATTAATTCCTTTATTGATCTTAGAATTACTTTAAATTTTTAAAGGGGCTGCTCCCTTATTCTCAAATTCTGTGATATTATGATTATTTCTGTCCCCACCCTATCTGTGTGTCTTGATTTTACAGAATTTGAGCTCATCCCCCTTTCAAATCTTTTCCTTTCAGAACCAGAGGATTCTCTCAGGCAAGCAATCCTCCTGAGAAAACTCTTTATGTCCTTGGTCCAGTAATGCCTGGAACCATTTCATCTAAGGCACTTAAGGGGCTCATGAGAGCAGCTAAAGAGAAGTAAGGAAATCCATTTCCCAGCTCCTCACCCTACTCAAATACTCTCTCACTGTTTTACTAGCAGCAAATCACAAAGTCTTGGTTTCCCATCTATAAGTAGGAATGGTGATCCTTTCCTATATATCTCACTGAATTGTTATACAGTTAAAGGATGCTAAAGAACTAGAGATGGTAGGTTTGGAACCATTCTGGGTTGAACAGACCTTCTAGTTTAACATTCTACCTCTGCTTCTATATAAATGTCTGCCATTAATGGAACTCCAGAACTTTGGGATCCAAGCAACTTCAAGTATAGAAAGTTAAGATTTCCAAGCGGGGTGGGATAATAGTATCAAAGATCTAATATTCCTTGGTATAAGCTTTGTGATTCTTCATCATTTCAAGATATCCAAGGCTAGTAAAAATAAAATAAAAGTACCCAATTAAATAATTGTAGTTACATCTGAATGACTTTCTTCTTAACATCTCTCACTTTACCAAAAGGCTTCATATGAAAGTTTCTATTTTCATTCAGAAAACTACATTATGACTCAATTTACAACAGTTACAAAGTAAACACGAGGCACTTAAATTTTTTCTTTTTCTCTAGAATTTAAAATAATTGAAAACATTGCTCCCCACAATCACTAGTGCTATTAGCTAGCTCAATTTCTCCATTCTAGGAATGAGAAATTATGAGCAGAAATGTTAAAACAACTGTCTGAAATCAACCAGTAGTAGTCTTGCCTTTAAGTGAAAATTGTAGTACATATGGAAGAATCAACTAAGCCATTTCTTCTGCTCTTTTTTGACAGATGAAGCAAACTAACAAAGCTGAAGGAAATGGGAGTTCCGAACAATGTCTTATTTCTCCCTCTAAAACAAAAAGGACTGATATTGCAGAGAAACACAGACACAAAGATGAAAGCAAATGGTTATCACAAATCATCAGGAAGATGAAGTCTGAAAACTGGGCTGCTATATAAATGATAATACATTGGAAAAAGTGGTGTTTTTTTTTTTTGTTTGTTTTGTTTTTTAAAAAAAGGAAATCCCTCCTGAAAGAAATTAGCCTTAACTTCCTTCAACTAACTTTCTTGAAAATAACATTCTACGATCACCATGACATAATAGAAAAGGGACAAGGGAAAATCGTTTAGAGAAGTTAACCTCACTGAATTTAGACAATCAAGTATAGAAGCACATGGCATCCTAACAAACCACAGCACTATAGTTTTAGGTAAATAAATTCCTTACTGGATTAGAATGTATTTGAATAATACCTGTAAGCAATAAAATCTTAATTTAAAATTGTTGACACTTTTTTTCTTTTTTAATGAAAACACTCACATTTTTGTTTCATAGTCCTTCCAAGCTTTATCAAATGGCTTTTTCAGATCCTGTAAATAGAGGGGCATATATTAAACTTGACTAGTAACTTCTGTGTAAGATAAACTTATTTATCATCTAGGCTCATCCTAAAAAGAGCATTATATTCTGTAATAAATGATATATGTGATCCAATGGAAAACAAAGAAATTAAAAGCACAGGTTTTTTATTAGACTAGCGGTGGCATTTTCTTTTTCTCTTTTAAACATTTTATTATAGAGTACACAAAAATGCACAAAAAAGTAGAGAGAATTGTATAACATATTCATTACCCAGATGTAACAAGTATTAACTCATGGTCCATATCTTGTTTCAACTGTATCCTACCTCTACCCTAACATTTTTCTGAAATTAAAAACAGACATAACATTTAATCTGTAAATATAGTTCTGTAAAAGAAAGGGACTCTGGCTTTTTATATTAATATATGAGTGCCCCCAACAGTAAGGACATAAAAGTTATCCATTTTCTCCTGGGGTTTCCCTACTCTACTCTTTTGTTCAAAACTTAGGACTTCATATTCTCTGATAAAACTTGGCTCAAAAAATTACTAAGCCACTAGAAATTTTATCAAATGGTTCCTACCTATGTATGCTCCCTTTAACAGGGTTCTTTTAGATGAGAGAAACCATTTTTTCCTCTCTTATTTTTTTATTGTTTAGTTCTTCACTAACCTTATGATAAAAGTCTAAGCTCCATAACCTGGCATACAAGGACCTCAGTGGACTGGCCCCTCCCACCCCTTAAGCCTCATCTCCCAATACCAGCACCTCTTCTGACTCATGGCTTTAGGCTACACTAAGCCTAATACACATTGTTGTTTCCCAGCTTGCAGATATTTGCACATGCTGTTCCCTCTGCCTAGACTTCCTTTCCCTCCTGTGTCTTCCAGCTAATTCAGCTGATATGATCCCCGTTGTTTTCCTAGACTCCCAAAAGCATAGTGGGCAATGTTCTTCGGTGTCCTAATTTCCCTGTGCATACCTTCCCCTAGCACACTCCAGAAAGGAGATACTGAGGCCTCTGCAGAGGCCCAAGATTGACCAGGCCAGGCCTCCAGACATATCCAAAAATGGCCCTGCCCTGGACACTAATCATGTGAAGACCCAATGAAAGAACCTGGATTTCCTATGAACTCAAAGCACAACCCTCTCCCTTTCATAGCTCACATCTGTCTGTGCCAATGATATGCAAAAGCAAATTACTGCTCAGCATACTATACACAAACACCACCCTACCCTGTTACTCACTTACATACTTGTGAAACAATTCACAACTTAAGTGTTTAGAAGTAGCAAGGCACTTCCTAAACAGCAAACACCCACTGGAGGATAGAAAAATAAAGTTGCTCATGCCTTTCCCATCAGGAAAATACATTCCCATCTTTTCCAGGGGTAAATCGGTAGAACACCAGTCTTCTCTGCTCAAATGAGAGTCCAAACTTGTTTACAGTTTCCAAAATAGCTGTTTCTTTCCCTTTACATTTCCCTCTCCTTACCAAGTTTATAGCACCGACAGGAAGACCAGAAAGGCCAAGAGTCATCACTGTTATGGCTGAAAGGTGGTACCAAGATTGCAAAACAAGGGAAAGTGAGATAGAAAAAAGTCATCCTGTCGTCCCAATAAAAATGTAATGACGTAGGCTGCCTGCCTTGGTAGACCAATAATATAGTGATTCAACATTATATAAAAGCTGGTCATTCCATAATTATGATTTTTAAATGTCATACCCCTTTTACTCCTTTTAGGTCTCCCTTCAGCAAACTGTCCAAAGGGAAGGAGATTATGTTGTTCATATTCTGAATCTAAAAAACAAAAACAAAAAAAGGATATTCTTACTCAGTTTCCTTTTTAATATAAAAGAAGAATAGCAAAGATGTTAGAACATTTGGCAATCATTAACCTTCACTTAAAACCTGACCAGGCTCTTACATCCTTTATAACAATTTTGTCTTACAAATGAATATATAGGTCATGGAAAGTCCAGAGCTATATATTTTTTCACAAAAATATCAAACTTTTATTATCAAGCTATGGAGTTTGTGAAAAGACAATCATTAGCATGAAGAAAAAAATACGTCAACACAATCAATGACAGAATGACTTTAAAGTGGCTGAAATAAAAGAAAATGTCCACTTCCTACATTCTACCCCTCTTCCAACCATTGTGCTTTGAGGGATGTGCTTCAGTCTGTTTCTCTGGGTCCACAGACCCCACAAGACATGCTCCAGCTCTAGCCATTCTCCCTAGCACAGCTCCAAAGAGTAGAAAAACAAAAGGAAAAACAGATCTAAGGGCACTTCTGTCTCTTGTGAATGTGTATGAGTGAATACTAAGTGAGAAGCTGTGTGTGTGTGTGTGTGTGTGTGTCAAGGGGTATTGCTGAGGAAAGAAGATAAATGAGAAAAGAAGGGGCAAGAGTCTTGCTACCCCTTGTTCTTCTCCCTCCAGAAAGAAGGCAAGAAACTGGTGATAACAAATCATCACCCTATTAGAGTAGAAGCAAAAGGTCATGTTCACCCATGGTAATCAAACCATACTGACAAAAATACATCAACACTCAGGGCAAACAGTGCTGTCCCAGATGATAGTTCAAATGTGAGTAGACTAAAAGAGACAAAGACTTTCCAGCACCGACTCTTGAGTGTTCTGAACCCTACAAGACTCCCTCCTCAACTAGAAAATAAACTTAAGTTCCATTTTCTGGTTTCCCCAGGCTCAGACCACTTCCTTATATCAACACTACTGACAATGAACAATGCTGGGGCTCCGTGGCATGGGTGTCACATTGGGTTATGTTCACCTAGATTATGGGCCTATAAACCAAGAAAGATAGCAGTAAGGACTTTGGAACATTAGGCATTCCTTCTGACAACTGAGCAAAGGAAAATTTATTTTTACTATAATTACCTTGAATAGGAAGATGAAAATATAGATGCAATTTTTAAGGCAATATGGGATCTGATTTCCATACATTATTCAGCATATTAAATTTCAAAATGGAGAAATGTACTTGAAAAACACTGGTAAGTTGTGTAATAATGTCTGTGCCAACAACCAATTCTGCCAAACAAGTGATTAATTAATGAGTGTCAGTTCAGAAATGACTTTTTCTGTCCTGAGCTTAAATAACTCAACATTTATCACCCATCTGGCCTTCCTCCAAGGTACAATGTAATCAGCTATGACTTGCTAGGAATAGCCTTTAGAGTTAACATTTTAAATACTGAAAAAAGCTCTTCCAAAAGGCGAGGCCTGATGGATGACACTGGAAGGAAGGCTGACAAATAAGAGACCATGCTGATGAATAATCTATGACAGCAAACACACCTGGGTTTCCATTTTAAAGCATGATATGAATAAATAGGAGCAGAAGACATGCAGTTCACTGCCACAATCCCTCGCATCTCTTTCCATCCACCTGCTGGGAACTCCAGCTGGCAACTAACTGTGTCCACCCATATCCACACCCCTGTTCCGCCAGTGCTTTTTATTCCTGTAAAAACATACCCAGTTATCCTCCCAGTCACGTGAATCATCTTTGACTTCTCTCTGCTCTGCCACCACCCAGTCATGCTCCACCCTGTTCACCCAGCTGTCAAGGCTTGATTCCACCTTTACCAGATCTTCTGCAAATATCCTCTCCTTGTCCTTCCCATGGCTCTACTCAGGCCCTTGCTACTCCTTTTCTGGCTTAAGGCAACTGCTGTTTGCTCAGTTTGTTCCATCCAACTGAAATGGCCTCCCAGGATCCCCACTGTTAGGCCATCAGGACTTATGCAAATGTCACCTTCTACCACTAAGCATCCTCAATCTCCCCAAGGGAAGTGATCTCCCCTCCCCGAACTCCTCCAATATTGTCTTTTTCTATTTCTAAAGGCATATGACAGGTTCCACCTGCATTAGTCTTGCTGACCTTAGACCCTTTCTGAAGGGTAGCATCCACACGTACTTCATTTTTATACTACTCCAACACTTAGTGCAGGGCATGGCCCAAAGGAGATGCTTGATAAACACTGGTTGAATAAATCAGTACACTTAAATATTTTTCTAAGCATCTAATACAAAAGACATAATCTGAAGAGGTTACAGATACAGCCTTAGTTCTATTAACAGCTTTAAACCAAACATAACATCGCAAATGCATGTATGAATTAACTAAGTCATTTATCATTTATTTACTGAGTGGCTAGTTTTTTAGACAGCAACAAGTTGGCTACCAAGTAAATGACACATGATGTCTGACCCCTTAAGGAATTATTCATACATATAAGAAGTAAACAAAAAGCCTAAGGCAGCATATTTTATACTGAAAAGATACCAATGTCCTCTCACAGAAAGAAATGATTACTTTGGTTTTAAACAATCAGGAGAGCTTCACAGAGGAGGTGGTAACTAATCTAGGCTTTGGAAGAAGGGTGACCATTCCAATGACTGAACCTTGGGGTACTGTTCATTCACCTGTGCCACCACACAAAGCCATCCATGGTCAGTCTCACCGGCATAGGTCAGGTCAGTCTTTTACACTGCTCAACAAGGAGCGAAAGCAGGGCCATCTTGGCCAAGGCAAGTGAAAGAAAGGGGAAGAGTCAGAGCCACATAGAAACCCAATTATATGTGAGTCATACAAAGGGGAAAAAAACAAGTGCAAGGTGCTCACAGGTGTTTTTAGTTAAAAATGTATTTCCAGGAAGAATTCTAGTGGTTTTTTCATGAAGGGTACATGTAAGTGTGAGTGCATGCATGAGTGAGTGAGAAAGGATTCTTCACAGCAGAGAGGGAAAAAAAACACATCAATTTGCTTTACACATCTATTTTAAGGCTGTTCGTTAGTTCATTCAAATAAGAACTTAGGTGTTAATGACAGATGTCAGGGTGAGAAGAGGTAAACTAAGATTTGGTACCCACAGTGAAATATTAAAGTGGAAAAGAGTGAAAAATCTATGGATATCTGAACACACTTGGTTGGCTGGCTTTCATTCTCCATTCTTTTAAGAAAACGAGGGCTGACTTTACCATGCTGGCTACTGGGGGACAGGGCCCACAGTCTGGTGGAGAACGCGACACTAAACAACCAATTACAATTGTGACAAGTGCTACAAAGGTGGCTCATGAGGCCCTAGAATAGCAGATGACGCTGTAGAGGTACATAGGGGCAGGAGAAAAAGATGTTTGAGGCAGAACCTCAGTCCTCAAGGAAGATTTTCATCCCCCCAATGGTTTAATGGGGGAGACAAATCACATATTTAAGTAAACTACCAACCAAAAACTGTAGAGCCATAAATAAAATGCCATGAATTTCAGAGAAGAGAAAATTATTTAGCTATAAAGGGAAAGCTTTATTGAACAGGGCATATCTGAGATACACATTCAAAAGCTAGGGAAAATTTTGCTTTGCCAGATGGGGAGAGGGATAAATTCTAAGCTAAAGGACCAGTTTGGAGAGTGGACAAAGGCACAGAAGTGAGGACTTCTCAACCACTTCAGTAGAGGCAGCAGTAGAAGACAACAGCTAAAAAGAGAAGCTGTGATGCCAGATCAACTAAGGGGACTCTGGGCTTTATTGACAGTCCGTTTTTCCTTTCTGGAATTTTTCAAATTATCTAAAATAGAAAACCATTAATTTTCAAATCAGAAAATAATTTATTACAAAAGAGACAGAGTAGATTAGTGGTTGTGGGAGCTTGGGATAGGACTGGGGATGAACTGTAAAGGGGCAGGAGGGAGATTGTGGGGGACAGTGAAAATGTTCTAAAACTAATTTACAGCGATGGTTGCCCCACTCAGTAAAATCGCCCAAATTCACCAAATTGTACACTTGAAATGGGTGAATTATTATAATAGGTAAAACATATTTCAATAAAGCTGTTTAAAAAGAAAGAAAGAAAGAAAAATTACAAATATAAACAGAATCCCTATCAGTGAATTTCTACTAGGTCTTCCACACTCCAGGACATTGGCCTCTGCTTGCCCTCTTTCATGGTAATACACAGCATCACACATTTTGAGTCAGGAGTGAGCTGCACTGGAAATGACAGCTCTTGTCATTTCTCTTGAGCCAGAGAACAAAGGCACAGGAGCCCAGATGCTCGTCTTGGCAAGTGTCCCCTGCAGCACCAAGGACAGGCTCTGAATGTGTCCCTGCTTCTGTGTGTCTGGGCAGCCCAGGCAGCCTCAGGCCCACAGCTGAACAAGCCAGCCTCAAGTCCTGGCCAAGAGACAGGAAAACCACAGCCAAAAGATTATGGCCATCCTTTGTACGCAGGCAACTCCAGCTCCAATTTATATAAGTTATGAAATTTTTATGACCTATGGGAAGAATTAAATTATCCCTGGGTAACCCAACCAGAACATTTTCCTAAGCACCAAGCAGACACTGCACTTTTTCTAATGCTCTGACTTACTTTGAACAAATATACTATGTAAAATGGCTTTTTGAAATAGTAAGTATGACAGGAATACAAAATTATTCATCTTAATCACTGCTGTTAGGTATGGACCTGCCCATACCAAAAAAAAAAAAAAAAAAAAAAAAAAGAGGCAATTGTTTAAAGTAACAATTCTCCTGTTTTGTTTTTTCTTTCTGTCTTTGCTTTTCCTGAGTTTACTTGGAGAGATCTGACAAGATGATTCAATAAGTGGCCAAAGGTCTGTAATCTCACTGGTAGAAATAAAATTGTTCGGTCGATGTGGAAGGCAGGACAGAGCAGGCTAAAAATCAAGAACAAAACTGCTATGCTAATGCCACTGTAAATTAGCAAACAAAGGACAAGGAGATGGAGACAGGGAGGAATATAGCCAGCCAATTAGTCGTCTTTTCACACTGCTCTTCCTAATTATTATTTTTTAAGTCTTAAAACTCCTCTACTAGTTTTCTCATTTCCATACTCCCTAAAATCTCCCGCCCACCTCCCCCCCTCCCCAGCTCACAGGGTGCATCATCTGTCTGGTCTGCTCTTTCAGCTCCAGTCCCTGGTCACTGCCAATTAATTGGTGACCAGCCAAAGCCCTGTACAGGTCCCACCTTGCAGCTCAACCCCAGGGAGCTGCCGGGCTGCCCTCTCTTTGACTCAGGCAATGAGTAATTCTGCTTTGCCAAATGATTTTCCCCAAGGGATTCTCACATCGTAGCTCTCTATTTTTAAAGGGTAGCGATGGGAAAAGAGAATGAAAACAGAAATTTCAGTGGGCACAATCTTCTTAGCTCCAGCTTGATGAATCTAGAACACAAGAGGTCTTCCTAGGGCTCTCCTCTAAAACCCTTAACAGAGTCCAACTCTCTCTAGAGATAGTTCTTCCTTAAAAGGACCATTTTATCACTAAATAAAACATGGCCAAAGAATCATACCTGAAACTCAACTGTGTCACATAGTTTATTTTAATATGCCCAATTTACAAGAAACTTAAGAGGTTAGGATACGTGGTTTGTTTGTTTTTAAAACACATCAATTTTACTTATACATATTAATAAAGGATACAATTCCTCCAAAGTGTACAATCATGGTATCTGGTATAATCACATGGTTGTGGATTCATCACATCAATCATTATTACAGCATTTTCATTATTTCAATATAATAATAAACAGAAAACAAATGAGAATTCTTCACCTTTCAGTCTCTCTATACTTCACTATGTATGGTTATTCTTGTACAATTATTTATTTATTAAGCAGTTTTGTTGAGATATATTCACATACCATACGATATTCTTTTTTTCCTTCAAGCAAATGCTGATCAATCAGAATTAAATAGGAAAAACCAAGGTTTTAAAGAAAGGCAAACTCATGTTCATTTTCAGTACAGGCCACCTCCTTGTCAGTGGGTAGAAAGTCACTTTGTGATTGATCAACATTTGCTTGAAGGGGGGAAAAAAAATCATTTATTCAATAAGGGCATTCTTAGCAGATGGTTAGCATAAGCAAGAATATGTAAGTATGAAATAGCCATTACATGCCAGAATATTCTAATAGGAGGTTAGTCTTTATTTAGATCTACCTGTCCAATATGATAGAGAGTGGTTACATGTGACTATTCAAATTTAAATTGATTAAAATTAAATAAAGTTAAAAATCTAAGGCAGATATAGATCATTTCCATGAAAGCAAAAAATTATATTGGACAGCAATGCTTTGGACCAAAGGCTTTAAAATTTTTGTTTTCCAAATATTTTCTCCCATTGAATAGGCTGCCTTTTTACTTTCTTGACAAAGTCTTTTGAAGAAAAAAAAGTTTTAATTTTGGGGAGGTCTCATTTATCTATTTTTTCTTTAGTTGCTCCTGCTTTGGGTGAAAGGTTTAAGAAACTACCGCCCACTACAAGATCTTGAAGATGTTTCCCTACATTTTATTCTAGTTTTTTTTATGGTTGTAGCTTTTATATTTAGGCCCTTGATCCCTTCTGAGTTGATTTTTGTATAAGGTATGCTCTTGTTTTCTTTCTGATATGGATATCCAGTTCTCCCAGCACCCTTTGTTGAATAGACTGTTCTAGCCCAGCTGGGTAGGATTGACAGCTTATCAAAATTCACTTGACCTTAGATATGAAGGTCTATTTCTGAGTTCTCAATTCAGTTCCATTGGTTAATCTGTCTATCTTTACACCAGTTCCATGCTGGGGTTTTTTGTTTGTTTGTTTTACCACCGTAACTAAATAATATGCTTTAAAGTAAGGAAGTGAGAATCCTCCAACTTCGTTCTTCTTTTTTAAGACATTTTTGGCTATTCAGGGACCCTTACACTTCCAAATAAATTTGATAATTGGCTTTTCTATTTCTGCAAAAAGGGCTCTTGGAATTTTTATTGGGATTGCGTTGAATATGTAAATCAGTTTGGGTAGAAATGACATCTTAAGGCTATTTAGTCTTCCGATCCATGAACACGGAATGTTCTTCCATTTATTTAGGTCTTCTTTGGTATCTTTTAGCAATGTTTTGTAGTTTTCTGAATACAGGTTATGCCCTTGGTTAAGTTTACTCCTAAATATTTGATTCATTTAGTCACTACTATAGATGGAATTTTTTTTCTGACTTCCTTCTCAGATTGCTCATCAATATTGTATTGTAACACTACTGATTTTTACATATTAATCTTGCATTTCGCCACTTTACTGAACTTATCTATTAGTTCTAATAGCTCTATTGTGGATTTTTCAAGATTTTCTAAATATAGGATCATATCATCAACAAATAGCAAAAGTTTTACTTATTCCTCTCCTATTTGGGTGCCTTTTATTTACTGAGTAATGAGTGAAAGTGGGCATCCTTGTATCGTTTCCTATTTCAGTGGGAAAGCTTTCAGTCTTTCACCGTTGAGTATAATGCCAGCTGTGGGTCGAGAAAGCTTCTTTCTATTCCTATCTTTTGGACTGTTTTTATCAGGAAAGGATGTTGTATTTTGTCAAATGCCTTTTCTGCATCCATCAGAAGAATCATGTGATTTTTCTTCTTCAAATTATTAATGTGGTTTATTACGCTAATTGAATTTGTGTTAAACCGTCCTTGCATACCTGGGATAAAGTCCACTTGATTGTGGTGTATAACTCTTTTAATGTGCTTTTGGATTCAATTTGCATGTATGTTGCTGAGGCTTTTTGCATCTATATTCATTACAGAAATTGGTCTGTAATTTTTTTTCTATAGTATGTTTATCTGGCTTTAGTATTAGGATGGTGTTGCCTTCATTGAATGAGTTTGGTAGCATTCCTTCTTGTTCAATTTTTTGGAAGAGCTTGAGCAAAATTGGTATTAGATCATCTTGAATGATTGGTAGAATTCACCTGTGAAGCAATCTGGTCCTGGGCTTTTCATTTTGGGGAGGTTTTTGAGGACTGTTTCAACTTCTTTACTTGTGATTCATTTGTTGAGCTCTTCTATTTCTTCTGAGGTCAGTGTAGGATGTTGGTGGGTTTCTAGGAATTTGTCCATTTCATCTATGTTGTCTAGTTTGTTGGCATAGTTGTTTATAGTATCCTCCTATAATTTCTCATATTTCTGCAGGGTCACTGATAATGTCCCCACTCTCATTTCTAATTTATTTGCATCTTCTTTCTGTTTTCTTTGTCAGTCTAGCTAATGGTTTGTTATTTTGTGGATCTTATTGAAGAAACAACTTTTGGTTTGTTGATACTCTATTGTTTTTGTTTTTTGTCTCTCAATATCATTTATTTCTGTTCTCATCTTTATTATTCCTTTCCTTCAATTGGTTTGAAGTCAGTTCCTTCTCTTTTCCTAGTTCCTCCAGGTATGCAGTTAGGTCTTCGATTTTAGCTCTTCTTTTTTAATGTAAGCATTGAGGGCTATAAATTTCCCTCTCAGCACTGCCTTTGCTGTACCCCATATGTTTTGCTACGTTTGTTCTAGTTTCCATTCGTCTCAAGATATTTACTGATTTCTCTTGCAATTTCTTCTTTGACCCACTGGTTATATAAGAGTGTATTATTTAGTCTGCATATATTTGTAAATTTTCCCTTTTTCTGTCCATTATTGATTTCCAGCTTCATTCCATTATGATCAGAGAAAGTGCTTTGTATAATTTCAATCTTTTTTAAATCTATTGAGACCTGTCTTGTGACCCAACTATGTTCTATACTGGAAAAGGATCCACGAGCACTTGAAAAGAATGTATATCCTGCTCCTTTGCGGTGAAATGCTCTATAAATGTCTGTTAGGTCTAGATCATTTATCATATTACTCAAGCCCTCTGTTTCTTTATCTTCTGTCCAGATGTTCTATCCAATGCTGAGAGTGGTGTGTTGAAGTCTCCAATTATTAATGTAGATACATCTATTTCTCCCTTCAGTTTTGCCAGTGTGTGCCTCATATCTCTTGGGCCACCTAGGTTAGGTGCATAAATATTTATTAATATAGTTATTTATTCTTGGTGGATTGCCCCTTTTATGAATAATAATGACCTTCTTCATCTCTTTTTTAACAGTTTTGCATTTAAAATCTATTCTATCCAATATCAGTATTGCTACTCCAGATCTTTTTTGGTACTGTTTGCATGTAATATCTTTGTCTAACCTTTCACTTTCACCCTGGTTCTGTCCTTACATCTGAGGTGAGTCTCTTGGAGACAGCATATAAATGGCTCGTATTTTTTTTAATCCATTCTGTCGTCTACGACTTTTGATTGAGGAATTCAATCCATTAATGTTCAGTGTTATTACTGTAAAGGCATTAGTTACTTCATCCATTTTATGCTTTGGCTTTCTGTTGTCATAGCTTACTACTGCCTTTTTATACTTTAAGTTATTAGTAATCTTCATTTCTATACTCTTCTCCAAGTCTATTGCCCTTGTCTTTTTCTTTTAGGCTGTAGCACTACCTTTAGTATTTCTTGTAAATATCATCGTTTTATAACATACTCTCTCGGTTTTTGTTTGTCTGTGAAGACTTTAAACTCACCCTCAGTTCTGAAGGACAGTTTTGCCAGGTAAAGAATTCTTAGCTGGCCATTTTTCTCTTTCAATACCTTAAATTTATCATAGCACTTTCTTCTCACCTCTACAGTTTCTGATGAGAGACTGGCACTTAGTCTTATTGAGGTTCTTTGGTATGTCATGCATTGCTTTTCTCTTGCTGCTTTCAGAATACTCTCATTATCTCTGGTATTTGTCATTCTGAATATTAAGTGTCTTGGAGGAGGTCTATTTAGATGGATTCTGTTTGGGGTGCGTTGTCCTTCTTGGATATCAATATCCAAGATATAAATAAGGGTTTCATAACAGTAGCAAAGGTTTCAGTCTTTATTTCCTCAAATATTCTTTCTGCCCCTTTTCCATTCTCTTCCCCTTCTAGGACACCGATAATACATATGTTTGTGCATTTCACGTTGTCATTCAATTCCTCAGACCCTGTTCCGTTTTTTTTTCCATTCTTTTTTGTTTCTATTCTCCTGTCCTTTCAAATTCAGATGTTTTGTCCTCTAATTCACTAATTCTGTCTTCCATCAATTCAAATCTGCCATAATATGCCTCTAATGTATTTTTAATCTCATCCATTGTGTCTTTCATTCCCATAAGCTCTGTTACTTTTCTTTGCAGGCTTTCAAATTGTTCTTTATGTTAACCCAGTGTCTTCTTAATATCCTTTATCTCTTTAGTCATATTTTCCTTCAACTCCTTTAATTCATTTAGGAGATTTGTGTGATTAGCATTGTTTAGTTGTCTTAAATCTGTGTCTCATCAGGATTTTTGGTTTGCTCCTTTGGCTGGGCCATCTCTTCCTATTTCTTAGTATAGCTTATACTTTTCTGCTGCCATCTAGGAATCTGAATACGTTGGCGAATTTATTCTGATGGTCAATTTCTCTCTCACCTAGTGGTTTTCTTTCACAGCTCTTCTTTGATTTTTTGGTTCAACTTATTCTAAGTCTTTAAAATTTCCCAGTTTAAGTTATCAAAATAGAGCCAGGGACTCACTAATGGGTACTCCAAGGGGTCTGGGACAAGAGACTCCTAAAAGTGGTTTTTCTCCTTGCAGTTTCCTGCCTGGCCAGCAGGTGGTGCTCGTCAGTGAAACTTTCTACAGAGGTGTCTCTTTGAATCTCCATTTCCACTTGCTCAGGATTCTGGCCTGGTCAGAGCTGAGATTCAAAGCAGGCTCTGAGAGCCAAATTCACTGAAGAGAAACCACTCTCCACCCTCTGTCACACCATCCTTCTTCCCAGGGAGGAAGACATCTCTTACCCTCTCAATAGGCTGCAGTGAGTCACAGGTTTTATCCAGGTTGTTCGCCTAGAGGATGGTGGATGGGTGTCATTTCCGGCCACAGGGGTTTAGTAACACACAGTTTTTGTTTCAGCTTCTTCAGTCTCTCTGTCCCTCCCCCTCCTGGATGATGCACAGCACTCTCCTGGTCTGTAGGTCCCCAAAGCAGCTCCCTCAGGAAAGCTTTTAGCTCTTCCTCAGTTGTTTTTGTGAGAGTTGAGCCCTGCCTACCTAATCCAATGCCATCTTCCCAGAAGTTGGGTTTTATCATTTTTCAAAACACTTTCACTGAGGTGTAACTGACATTCAATGAGCTGCATATATTTAAGTGTAAAATTTGGTAAGTTATGCCATGTGACATGAAACCAACATCAATATCAAGATAGTTAATATCCATTACCCTCCACAAAGTTTTTTGTGCTTCTTTTGTAATTCTTGTCTCCCAGCTCTCACACCCAACTCTCCAGTCCCCAGACAACCAGTGATCTGCTTCTGTCACCACAGAGAAAAGTCTGTGTTTTCTAAAATTTTATATATATGGAATCATAAAGTATATACCCCATTTTGTCTGGTTTCTTCCATAACTATTTTTAGATTGAATATAATGATTCTAAGATATAGTCATGTTGCATATATCAACAGTTCATTCCTTTTCATTGCTGAATACTATTCCATTGTGTGGATATATTAGGATTTGTTTATCCAGTTATCTACTGATGGGCATTTGAGTTATTTCTGTCTGGGGACTTTTACAAATGTTACAAATAAAGCTACTATGATTATTTGTGGAATAGGGGCTCTTCTTGATAAGGCAATATTTGAGCAGAGTCCTGAAGGAAGTGGGGCACAGAGACATGTGAAAATCTGGTGGAAGAGCATTCTTTACAGAGGGAACTTCTAACACAACGGCCCTGAGACAGGAGTGTGCTTGGCAGGTTCAGAGATCAGTTTTGTGAATTCTTTCTAAAAGCTGTCTATCTGAAAGAAGGGTCAACCAGGAAGAAAATTTTTTTTTTGAGAAACAGAAGGTACCAGGATTAAAATAGCTTCAAATAAGCCACTCAATGGCACAGAGCCAAGCGTTTTATCTAACTGATCTCATTTAAACCATACAACTACCCTGACATTTCCATTTTACATATATGAAAACAAAGGATTCGAGAGGTGAGGTCACCCACCTTGCCTCCAAATCATAAAATTAAGAAATAGCAGGGATGGACTGAAAATGCTGAAGCCGGAGCATTTCCTATCATTTCACTATTAATGATGACTGAACTTTAAAGTTTTTTAAGGATCAATATGTTGAAGTGAGATGCTTTAGGGCTCCATTCCTCCATAGAAGTTTTGAACAACCAGTAAGAATTGTCAAAAACTTCTTACTTAAAACTCCAGAAAACAGTTAAAAAGAGTGCTGTAACAGGGCAAGAGCCAAATTAAAACAAAGACTACTTATAAGTGGTAGGATCTTGTGGTTCCATGGCCAACTCCTCTCCTATTTCTCATTGGCCTACCACAGAGCTGGCCCACATTCCCAGTGCTGATCCCTGTCCCAGCTCTGGATAGAACAGAATAAGCCTTGAGCATGTATGTCTGGCCCAATCTCAATGGTGGTGGCATGCGGACTCACTGTTTCAGAAGTTGCCCTGCAGTTCACAGAGCTCTCAGGTGGCTGCGTGGGGCAAAGGACTGCTGCCTATAGGACATATAGTACATCACCAGAGACCTTGAGTAAACAGGGACTTTCAATAAACAGTTTCCTAGGAAGAGGAGACATTCTTATCTGTGTAAAGGGAGGAATTCCTAGGGCCATACTTGGAAGAGATCAGGGACACAATGCTTCGGCCTGGAGATAATCTCTAAACGCATTGTAAGAAAAGTTCTGAAGGACTTCACTTGCAAGTAAGAAAGTGTTCTCCTTTTCTCTTCCCTTTTTTTTTTTTTTTTAATGTTAGCTCATGGCATTCAAGGAAAACTCTGTCCTAACACTAGCTGGTTACAAGCTTAAGGAACAGATGCATCAGAGTCTAAAATCCAGTGATAATACATTACAATATCAGAATGTCCAGATTTCAACAAGAGTACAAAACTTATACAGAAACAGGAAGCAATGAACCAGGCAAAGAAGAAAATCAAAGAAGCATCAGAAACCAGAGGATCAGATCTGGGACATACCAAAGACGTTAAAGAAAAAAAGGTCCTAAATCTGCTCATAAAAGCGCAAGGAACACGTGGAAAAGAACTATCAGGAAAACAATAAATGAACATAGAGAATATCAACAGAGGGATGGAAATTACAAGAAGGAACCAAACAGAGCTGAAGACCACAATAATAGAAACTAAAAATTCCCTTGAGGGATTCAACAACAGATTGGATCTGGCAGAAGAAAGAATTGGTGAACTTGAAGATAAAACCATTGAAATCACTTAATGTGAAGACCAGAAAAGTGAACAGAGTGAACAAAGCCTGAGGTACTTGTGGGACACCATAACGTATACCAATATACACATTATAGGAGTCTAGAAGAGGAAGGAAGAAAGGGAGAGAGAATACTCAAAGAAAAAATGGCTGAAAGCTTCCCAAATTTAACAAAAGACATGAATATACACATCCATGATGTTCAATGAACTCCAGACAGGATAAATCCAAATGGACCCACACCATGACACATTATAATAAAGTTGTCAAATGCTAAAGACAAAGGGAGAATTCTGAAAGCCATAGGAGAGAAGCAACACGTCACATACAATGGAGCCTCAATGAGATTAAATGCTGATATCTCATTGGAAAACATGGAGGCAAGGAGTCAGTAAGATGACACATTTAAAGAGCTGAAAGCAAAAAAGTGCCAACCAAGAATTCTTCATCTGGCAAAACTGTCTTTCAAATATGAAGGAAAGATTAAGGCATTCCCATATAAACAAAAGTTGAGGGAGACCAGTCCTACAAGAGACACTAAAGAGAGTTCTGCAGGTTATAAAGAAATGACACTAGACAATAGGTCAAAGCCACATGAAGATATAAAGATCTTGGGTAAAGGTAACAGCACGGGTAAAAATAAATGCCAATACTTTTATAAACGCCAATAGTTTTGGTTTTTAACTCCCTACAAGATCTAAAAGGAAAATGCATAAAATGTAATAAGAAATCAGTGGTTTTGGACTTAAAATGCATAAACATGCAATTTATGACATTTGAGAAATACATTAAAGTAGGGGGACAGAATGGTGTAGGAACACAGTTTGTGTATACCACTAAAGTTAAGCTGGTATTCTAAGCAAATGAGAGTGTTATAGATTTAGGATGTTATATGTAAGCCCCATGTTAACTACAAAGAAAATATCAGAGAATAATGCAAGCTCATAAAGACAAATTAGAGTCTAGGTTTCCCAGGGCAGGGGAAATGGGTAGTTAAGGCATAACAGGTATAGAGTTTCTTTTGGATGGGGAAGTTTTAGAAATGGAAGATGATAACAATACCGCTTGATTATAAACATGACTAATCCGACTGAAAGATAGACTTAGGAGTGACTGAGATGGGAAAATTTATCTTGTATATGTATATATGTTCCCAAAATTTAAAAAAAGGATGAGTAACTAAAGAAACAATGACAATTAAATGCAATACTTGATCCTGGACAGATCTAATAATGGAAGAGAAAAGACCCAAAAGGACATTCTGGGGACATGAAAAAAATTGGAATATAGACTGTAAGCTTTATATCAATATAAAAATGTCTTAAACTTGTTATCTGCACTGAAGATGGTTACAAAAGTGAATAACCTTGTTCTTAAGAAATGTACATGGCAATGCTGAGTGTTCAAGGAGCAGGATGTATACAACCTTCACTCAAGTGTTCAGAAAATGTACTGACAGATACACAGAAAGATAGATAGAAAGACAGATTTATAGAATGAAGGCAAATGTGGCAAAATGTTAAAACTTGTTGGCTCTGTGGGGATAAGGGTCCGCTGCAGTTCTCTGTATGGAGTTTGTATTGTATTATTTTTGCAATTGTATTGTAAGTTTGAATGTATTTCAAAATAAAAAGATTTTTTTAAAGTATTTTACCCTCATGCAGGATGATGACCTACATTTGATACAAGGATCAGATCAGGATAAATTGTGAGACTGAATAATTGCTTCCATCTGAAGTGCTGTCTACATCAAAATTTCCTTCTATTTCCCTTTCACACCAAGCAGTCAGATATGCATGAAGAAAGTTTAAAAAGAAAAGCAACCTAGGTCACTTTCATTTTTGAATGTAAGTGAAGAGACTTCTTCCGCTGAGTTATGGACAGAACTGCCTTAAAGTCTACTAAAATGCATGCATGCACACCCACATTCCTGCTTACACAGATATTCTCAGTACTGTTTGTTTAGCAGCAGAACCATTCTAATAGTTTGTTTAATTAAAAAGGAAAGGGTGGGGGGGAGCCTACGCCAATCTTGAGTGTTTAACACAAACTGAAAGATCAAAACCCACGAGCTGCCAAAAACACGTTGGAAACTTTCACATGAGAAAAAGGAAGGGGTGGGGTTGACCTGGTTTCTGCCTTTTTTTTTTTTTTAGGTACCTAGGCCAGGGATTGAACCCAGGACCTCATATGTGGGAAGGTGACACTCAACCACTTAGCCACATCTTTTTTTTGTTGTTGTTACTTTATTTTATACATTTAATAATTGAAAATATAATCAATTAAAAACTAAAAAGTAAACACAGATGAATAAATATATATATATATATTTCTCAATTAAATGTACTGGATACATATAAAAAATTTTTTTGAATCAAACAATATGTTGCACAATATATTTGGTTCATAGTAACGCATTCATACAGTATTTGTCCTTTTGTGTTTGGCTTGCTTCGCTCAACATAATGTCCTCCAGGTTCATCCATGTTGCCATATGCTTTACGACTTCATTTCTTCTTACAGCTGCATAATATTCCATTGCGTGACTAGACCATAGTTTGTTTATTCATTCGTCTGTTGATGGAATCTGGGTTGTTTCCAACTTTTGGCAATGGTGAATAATGTTGCTATGAACATTGGTGTGCAGATGTCGGTTCGTGTCACTGCTCTCAGTTCTTCTGGGTATATACCCAGTAGTGGTATTGCAGGGTCACATGGCAAGTCTATATTCACCTTCTTTAGGAGCTGCCAAACAGTTTTCCATAGAAAGCCATATCTTTTAATGCTGTTTCTCCAGCAGTCACACTGTTGTGATCTCTCAGGTTCTAAGTGGAGTAAAAATAATGACCCTTTACCCCCTTCTTCCAGTGGAGAAAAAAATTATGAAACTGTACACTTCAGCCTACCTACAACCATGCTGAAAATCCACTTAAGGCCTATTCTGAGTGGAAAAGATGACAGGGCAGGAGAACAAAGGGCAGCACACTCAGCCCACAGCTTCTTCTAAAACCCATAGGATGTTAAAGTGTTTAGTTAAACCATCAACCAAAAATGAAAGCACTTTTTCAAATTTTATTACCTCTACAAATCCACGGTTAGAAAATATCTGTTCTGGCCTTGGCTAGACCTTGAATACCTTAAGTTTCAAGTTCCCCAAGGGTAAGAACCAGAGGTTATCCTCTAAGACAGCAGGTCTCCAAGTATGGTCCCTGAACTGCAATAGCAGCATCACTTGGGAATTTGTGAGAAATTCAAATTTTCAGCCTCTACCCCAGAGCTCTGGGAGTGAAGCCCAAACTGTGTGATCTAACAAATTCTGAGGCACTAAAGTCTGAGAACAATAATTCAGTAGATATGGTGTGGGGGCCGTGAATTTGTATTCCTACAAGTTCCAAGTGCTGCTGGTGCTGCTTGTTCGGACATCAGCAGTTTGAGAACCGTTGCTCTAGAACAATGCTTCTCAAACTTGAACGTGCACACTCATCACTTGGGACTCTTATCAAGATGAAGATACTGATTCAATAGGTCTAAAGAGAGGACAACCTGAGAGCCTGCATTTCTAAAGAAGCACCCAAGTGATTCCAATGATGCCAATTCAAGGACAAGACTAGGGTTCTTGGGGGTGCAAATGAAAACAACCTATGTTTAAGTGCTTGGTAAACTAAAATCTGCAATATAAAGGTATTAATGTTCTTTGCCAAGTGTTAGATTTTAAGGAATGATTAATAAACAATGTAAAATTCCCGAGGAAAGGGAAGAAACTAGAACCTTGAATTTATCTCCACACATTTGCTGAGGATGCTCAGTGAGGAAGGGGATTGACTCTTCTGCACCAACAGGAGTAGACAAAGGGACATACAGCATATGTTTTCAAGGTTCTTCCATACTGCAGCATGCCTTACAACTTCATTTTTTCTTATGGTGAAATAATATTTCATTTTGTACATGTACCACATTTTGTTTATCCATTCATCTGCTGATGAACTCCTGAGGTTGTTTCCACCTTTTGGCTATTGTGAATAATGCTGCTATAAACATTGGTATACAAGAAATCTTTTTGAGACACTGTTCTTGTTTTCTTTTAGTATATACCCTAAGAGGAGAGTTGTTGGGTCACGTGGCAATTATATATTTAACTTTTTGAGGAACCTCCATATTGCTTTCCACAGAGGCTGCAACATTGTACATTTCTACCAACAACATATCAGAGTTCAAATTTCTTTGCATTCTCTTGTTATTTTCAATTAAAAAAAATAATAATAGCCATCCTTGTGAGTGTGAAGTGGTATCTGATTGTGGTTTGGCATTTCCCTAATGGCTAATAATGTTGAACATCTTTTCACATGCTTCTTGGCCATGTGTTTTATAGTTTTAGTTCTTTTATTTCAGTCCTTGATCCATTCTGAGTTAACTTTTCTATATGGTATGAGGTAGGGGTCTAGTTCATTCTTTTGTATGTGGACATCCAGTTTTCCCAACACCATTTGTTTAAGAGATTATTTTTTCACCATTTTCAAGTACTTAATACTCTTGTGGAAAATCAAATGGCCATAGATGTGTGGGTCTACTTGTGGACTTTCAATTCTGTGTTATTGGTCTATTTGTCTTTCTTCATGGCAGTACCACACTGTTTTTGATTACTGTAGCTTTGAAGTACAATTTGAAACCAGAAGGGTGAGTTCTCCAACTTTGTTCTTTCTTTTCAAAATTGCTTTGGATATTTGGGCCCCTCACAGGTCCACATGAATTTGAGGATCAGTTTTTCCAATTTTTGCAAAAAAGGCCATTGGAACTGAGACAGGGATGCACTGAATTTGTGTATTGCCTTGGGTAATATCGATGTCTTAACAATATTAACTCTTGCAATCCATGAACATGGGCTGGATTGTCATTTACTTAGGTCTTCTTTAATTTCTTTCAGCAATGTTTTGTAATTTTCACTGTACATGTCTTTTGTATCCTTAGTTAAACTTATTCCTAGATATTTTATTTTTTAAGATGCTACTATAATTGAATTGTTTTATTAATATCCTCTTTATATTGTTCATTGGTAGTGTATAGACACACAATTGGTTTTTGCATGTTGATCTTGTACCCTGTCACTTTGCTGAGCTGATTTTTCAGCTCTAATAGTTTTCTTGTGGTTTCCTTTGGAGTTTCTATATATAAAACAGTGTCATCTGCAAATAGGGAGAGTTTTACTTCTTCCTTTCCAATTTAGATAGCCTTTATTTCTTTTTCTTGTCTAATTGCTCCGGCTAGAACTTCTAATGCAATATTGAATAGTACTGGCTAAAGGGGGCTTCTTTGACTTATTCCTCTCAGGCATAAAACCTTAAGTATTTCACCTTTGAGTATGATGTTAACTGTGGTTTTTCATAAATGGCTTTTATCATGTTGAGAAAGTCCCTTCAATTCCTACTTTTCTGAGTGTTTTTAATCAAGAATGGGTACTATCCAATTAAAAGAAAAGAAATAATATTAAAGTACAATTTAAACATATTAAAACACAGGTCTCATGACATTAGTCTTACTGCTCTTCGTTGTTTTTAAGAAGCTAAAAATGTGCTTTCAATTTTGGTTAGGATTTGTGAGTTTAAAAGTTAGCTTACAGTGCTGAAGTTTTGTGAGACCTAAAACACAGTATTTCCAACTGTAAACTAGGCTGTACTAAAAAATAATAACAGTTTCTAGGTGATCCAAGCAACTAGGCATCTATGTACTTCTTGTCACTAGAAAAGTCTTTGCTCTCAAATCCTCCTCACTCAATTTTACTGACTCTTAATTTGCATACAAATCTGACAAATTAAGTCATCTTATTTTCCAGCCCTTATCACAAGGGAAAAAGAAACTTTAGAGGCAGAAAACCTGATAGCAGTTGAAAAACAACAAGTAGCAGGAAAAAGACAGTTACAACATGGAAAGGCAGATATAGGCCAAATAGCTTTGAGCCAATATAGGGGCAGATATTCCCATATACCACAACCTACTGAAAGTTTCTGTAGATTTCATAACTTATGCCCAAATAATGATTTAAGTCTTCCCCTCCCTTCTGAAGATGAAATTATGATTAATGTCCCTGTTTAATAAGAAAGTATATTAGATATTTTAAAAATAGACATTTTCAATAAATAAGGTTAAAAAAGAAAAGAAAGTTGATGGAAGTAAATTCAGAGTTAGAACTTCCTGTGGTAAGATCTTCATATTATTCATATCATTAGTGTGGAAAATCAGCTCATATTTAACCTAAGACTGATGGTACTGGGAAAAGAGCACTACTTTGTTATTATCAATGCAGTAAGGCGAAAAGACTTCTCTGCTAGGGGGACTGCACATATCATATGTGGACAAAGCCACAGGCTACTGTTCCTCCTAAGAGAGACTTACTAGCTCCCTTTACACTATGACCATAATGTCTTTTAACTCTGAGCATCTGTGTAAAACACTCATGATTTATGCGCATGTGGCTTGGTGGAACTTTCTGGTTCCTCTTTGGATATGAGTGAAATGAAATTCCTCAGCCACAGAGCCACTCTTGCATGTCAGAGTGGAACTCCATCCTTGGCTTAGCACTGATTGGCCCAGCCTTCATTTGATGCTGGTCTTCATATAGAGCAGGTTATACAGACTGTGAGTACATATTTTTACTACCAATTCTCTAGAATCAAGGAAAGAAATTACAATCTTTAATTAACCTTTCATAAATCTGTCCTCTACTGCAGCCTAATATTAAAAAAGCCTATTCTCAACAGGCCCTTAAAAAATCTTTTCAAGATTCTCATATCCATCTGGTAAAAGAAAAAGCACCTATAACAATGAGGTGGAGCCAGTGGCCACTTGACACTTTTGGGGCAGGGAGGGGACGAGTAGTTGAAATACAGGGGCTTCTTTGGGATTTGGAGGTTGTCCTGAGTACCGTTGTGGCAACGGATGTAGGCCATTTTAAATCAGCACACAACACTCAGAACTGTGTGGGAGAGAGTGTGGTTCACGATGTGAACTGTGGTCTATGGTTGGTGGCAAGGCCCCAGGATGTGTAAGTCCATTGAGGGTGGTGGGCCACACTGGTGGGAGATGTTTGTGTGGGATGTGGTGGGAGGTGTGGGAGGTGGGCAAAATGGGAATCCCAGGGGGTTCTGTGTAATATTTTTGGTAATCTAAGCATCTCTTAAAATATATTTATATATATATATAAATAACATTTTTGTAAGCAAATGCACACATATGCATATATATTTATATATCATTTTACAAATAGTAGTATGTATTGTGAAAATTTTGATTTTTACCCACAATAAAAAATAAATAAATTAAAAAAAAAAAAAAAAAGAAAAAGCACCTAAAAAGTGGGGCTGACATTATAACCAGTTAAATTTCACACGTTTTATGTCTGGAGACGCCTTGTTTTCCCCTTTATCCTGCATAACTCTAGAGAAAATCATAGACTTTCTGAAGGTGTGAATGTCATCCATTAGTAAAAAAATCTTACTTTATAGTAAGTTGGCCTTTCTTTGGAGACATTGCAACTGCTTTATAAACATTCTTTCATGCCGCAAAGCAGGTAGACAGTAATTACTATTCTCTCTGAACAATGGAGTAGAATTGAGAATCGTAGCCATATATAACTAAAATGTTTTGCTTGTAAAGTATTGACTTCAAAAATAAGAGATAAGTCAGATGTGACCAAAAATAGGAATAAGAATGGTATACAAAATACCAAGAGGAGAATTCTCCTATAATCAGCTCATTCTCAGCAACAGCTTCTTAGAAGATACCACTTTGCATTTCTATGGTTGTACAGCTTCAACACTGGCACTGGCCTGGAAAATCAGGCATAGTGAATGCTAATTTTGACTCAAATAAGAGATTTTCTTTCTCTCTGATCTTTGCTGGGAAACAGGATCAGCAATCCTAACTCTATAAAGTAAAATCCCAAGCTAAAGCAATGTACATGTATTTAATGCTACTATTGCAGGATTTTAACTAGTTAACATATCATAACATTAAAATGTCAATCTATGATGGGTTTTTAATTTACAAAAAAACACTTTTGTGCTTAAATTTTTCTTGATGATGATCCTGTGAGGCAGGCAGAATTTTATCATCCTTGTTTTAAGATGAGGAAACTGAGGCCATCTGGCTACCTATTGGCCACTGCCACAGTTCAGCCCAGGTCTTGAGATTTCTCCTTACCCAACATTTTCCCCTGTATTGCCTTCCCTTCTGTTCAGTTTTTCTTCCCCAAGTCATTGACAAGAAGCCTTAAAATCTTTAAATGCCACATTGGAAACCGCATTAGGTTGGAGTTATAAGACTTGGATTTGAATCCCAACTCTGTCTCTTATTAGCTAAGGACCACTTCACATGTGTGTGCATCCCAGTTTCTCTATGAACCGAAGGTAATAAAATCTACCTTGCACAACTGATCTGAGGATTAAATAAAACATTACATCCTTAAAGTCTAGCCACTGTTTACATCCTGGGTGCTCATTAAATCATGGCCTTTGACACCTTTACTCATTGTAGAATGCTGGAGAGCAACTAGGACGCAAAGTGATTTGTGAAGTATTTAAAGTGGCAAAGTCATGGGGCAGGGAGCAATGGACAAGTCACAAAAAACCCTGCCCTGCTTTCTGCTTTTGCAGAAAACCAAGAAAAGGAGGGCTGCTTTTATTTCTTGTGCAGTTGCCCATGTTCACAAGTGAGTGAAAGCCAGTTTACTCAGGACTCCACCGTGTGGGACAGCTGCAAGGGGGCCCTCCTACGCCCAGAAGCACACACCTAAAAGCTGTCAAGGACTTCAAACTGCTCCAAGGAAGACAGTGGTCCCCTAAACCTCAGTGCCTCAGTTACGTAATCTATAAAGTGGGGATAACACTGACTTCCTTATAGAATTGCTGGATTGCTATAAATATTAATTAAGTTAAAATGTATGAAAGGAACACCATGTTCTGTTTACAAAATCAGGTATGACATTATTATCGCCATTTGGGAGATAAGGAAATCCTGATCTAGAGATTACGTGAATAAAGATAAAACCACTAATTACTGGGTAGTGGAATGATAGAACCCAGATCTCTTTCCTACCACATGCTGTTAAAGGTCTTAGACTGGTTGCTTTCTAGGCCTCGTGCTCAGCAGGCCTCCTGGGATTTCCCTCTGCCATGCTATTGGGATTTTCTTTCACTGCTTTCTGTCACTGTGTTGGGTCCTGCTTCCTAACTTTCACATTTTCCTTTTTCTTGGTTTACCCCCTCATTTTGCTAAAGCATATCCTTTAGGAATTTCAGAGAAATGACCCATGGGAGTTAAAATTTTTTGAGACTTGCATATCTGGAAATATTTTTATTTCTACTCTCATGCTCAGGTGGCTGGGTATAATTCTAGGTTGAGAATCATTTTCCTCAGAATTCTGATGGCATTGCTTCATGCTTAAATTTTCCAGTGTTACTGTTCAGAAGTCCAATGGCATTCTGATTCTTAATCCTCTATGGGTCTTTTGGATGTTTTTAAGACCTTTTGTAATTCCACACCAATATGCCTTGGTGTGGGTCATTTTTCCCTTATTATGCTGGGCGCTTGCAAGACTTGAGTCCTTCAGTTTTAGAAATTTTCTTTTGTGTTGTTCCATTGACAACATATCCACCTCTCCATGTTTATATTCTCTCTGAAATGCCTGTCAGTTGGATGCTGGACCTTGAGAATTAATCCTTAATCTTGTCTTTTATCTATTTCCCATACTTTTTTGTCTTTTTGTTCTACTTTGAGAAATTTCTTCAACTCCAACCCTTCTAACTGAATTTTTATCGTGTATTTTCTTCCATTAACTGCCCCACCCCATCTTTAAAAGCAAACTGCATCCCACTTTTCCCGTATTTGTCTTTTCCTATTTCTCTAAGAAATTACAGTTTCTTTAAAGTTTTCTTCTGCTGTCTGTATTGTCTGTTTCCTACAAGCTATCTTCTTCTGTTTATCTTGGTTTCTTTCATTCTGGAGGCTTGTATTAGTCAGCCAAAGGGGTGCTAATGTGAAATACCAAAAATGGGCTGGTCTTTATAAAGGGATTTATTTGGGGTAGAAGTCCACAGATACCAGGCCATAAAGCGTTGAGTTTCTTCTCTCACCACAGTCTATTGCCACGTGTTAGAGCAAGACAGCTGCTGGCATTTGCCAGGGTTCAGGCTTCTGGGGTTCATCTCTTCCCGGGGCTGCATTTCTCTCTGGGCTTAGCTCCTGTTTCCTCCACAAGGTCAGCTGTAGACGATCAGGCAAATGGCTTGCTTCTCTTCTCCTGGGGCCTCCTTTCCAACATCAAAACTTCTTCTCAAAAGACTGCTTCAACTGTCCTTTGCCTTGCCTTTTATATTCAATTCCCCACCCACCAAGCGGTGGGGCTCAACGCCCTAATCCTAACCTAATCGTGCCCAGATTAACAGATCAGTTTACAAGCATGATTTAATTATATTTTTGGAATTCATAATTACATCAAAGTCCCCAACGGTTACAAGGCTGTTCATTCATATTTAAGCATCAGGTACTAAAAAGCTGACTGGTAGCTTTGCATGCTTGGAAGGGGCTTATCAACCAATGGGCTTTACCATAGGGCAATTAAGCAGCAAGCTGCCTTTCTGACTGGAAGACATGTCAGCATCTACAGATCTCTTATCTGGGACCATTCAGTTTATCCAGTTTTTTAAAAAAATCTTTCAATCTAGATCTTTTGCTTGGAACAATTCAGTTTACCCAGTTAAAAAATAAAAGATCTTTCAGTGTTTCCTGAGTTGATGGTGGGGCCCTAATACACATTTAGAATTTGGAGCTGAGAAAGGGAGCTAGGGATCTACTGTTCAGTATGCAGGGTTTCATCCTGGTTTTGGCAGTAATAAATGGGTGATGAACTCTGGGACCCAAGAGATTTCAAATTATTCCTAGTGAAAAAATTAAGCACAGCAACAGTTTTTCATTGTTACCATTTCCAACTAAAATATTTACAAGCGAAGACAGGGAGAGAGAGACCAAAAGCCTAATGATCTTGTTTTTCTGCTTTCTATTATTAACTCATATATTATATTCCTGTTGTTTTCTGCCCTTCTAAGGCCAGATTTACAAACTCACTGTCATCACCATTTCAAGAACGATGAGCTTTTTAATTTCACTTATTATGAGCATACTGACAGGGGAAATGAAAAAGACTGTTATTTGTGACCTACACAGAAAGCATTATGGAGCACTTGACCTGGTCTTCCATGACCTTTAGGAGAAGCTGAGGGACAGAAAAAGGAAAGAGATGCTGGGAAGATTCTACGTGTGGAACAAATCACCAGGGCAGGGTCACAAACAGCCCAGCCCTCTCAGGCTGCCCACTTCTTCAGAGTTCTGTTCCCACGCAAGGACAGGCCAGAGCTGCCAAGCACAAGAAAGAACTCAATTCACCCATCATTACTAAGCCCTTAACCACAGGCAATAAACACCAAGTCCACATTTTCACTTGCTTAAAAAGTAAGACATTTCTTTCAGGCCTGCTTTTTAAGGCTCAGCATTTGGGAGCATAAAAACCCTTTAAATATTCATGGTAATTTCCATGCTTTGATTTCAGGTTACCTTGCTGTATAAGATGGGTCTGAACATATTTATTAAATATTATAAGTTTAAATGCCTACTATAATTACCAGAAACAGACACTATTCTACACAGTTTAGAAACTATTAAACGTTGAAGTCAGAGGCCCTAAAGAAGATGAATGCATTTAACCTTTTGTCCCACAGCTGTACAGACTTAAAATGCTGCCAAATTTAAAAGGTCTTGTTAGAGAAAAATTACAATTATGAAATTGTATTCCAAAATGGCTTAGTGTGTGTAGAATTCTAACTTCTTTAGGTACCACGTGTGCTATGAAACAATTTCTATCTAGTTTATCAAACAAACCTTAATTATCTTCCACTGAGTTACTTTTCCATGTACAGCAACTCCAGGCATTTCACAGTTGACTGATAGCTGCAAAGGCCTAATGAACACTTACCAGGTTTTTGAAAAGCGCTGTCAATTCCTTTGTAAACACTGAGAACTTCAGGAATGCACTTCCTAAATCTGGGTCATCTCTGCATACACAGTTGCCACCAAACTTCTCCAGAGCCTGGGTGTACTGCTCTTCATTTTCCACGTGAGCTACAACAGCAATGGGAGATGTGCTGTTAAGGTACCAGTACACCATCCTCTTTCCCCACCGGGTTCTTAGTTGTGAATAAAACCAAATGTTTTAGCAGAAAAGAAGTCAAGTTGCACTAGGAACAGACTTAACTTTGTTATGCCAACAATAACCGAATGTGTCAGCAACAGATCCCAGGGAACAAGTGCAATGGACAGGAGGGAAAGAGCCCTCCCACCCAGGACCTCTCAAGGATACCCCAATGCTTTCCACTTTCTGACTCCTCCTTGGCCAAATGATGGCAGAAATCACAAGTCAAGTTAACCAACTCTGCCCTTTTCTAGAAACTCAACAAGAGATGCCCTGCTCCTCTCCACCCTGAAGTTGACTATACTAATTCCAGTTAATTCTCCTTCCAGAGCTGTAACAGTGGTGATCTACAGAGCCCAGGCTGAGGCAGTAAATGCTCACTGCCTCCAAGTCTCTGCTTACGATGGATGTGTCTTCCGCCCAGTGACCCTCCTCTCCCCAACTCCTATTCACTCTAGACCCATCCTTCCTCCAGGAAGTTTTCCATGACTCTACCCCCGTGCCCTGGATAGCTGGGTCTAGCACCTTTCCTATCCTTGCACATAGCATGTTGTAGTGAAATTTCTAGTAAATGTGTTCCCCAATATACTGGGATCTCTTAGAGGATAGAGACCAAGTTTTATCGATCTGTGTATCTGAAATATAAGACACAAGCCATACAATTGCTTAAGAAGAAAAAGCAAATCATGGCCATCCATCTGATGGCATTTCACTATCATTAGGCAGCACCTCAAAGAGGGAAAACGTGGGTTCTGGGTCTTTAACTCAGTGGTTCTCAAGCCCTGTTGGATATCAAAATCATATACAAATCTTTATTTAACTATTAAAGCCTAATAGTTCCATCTCAGACCTCTCACTCAGAACCAGCACCTCCGGTGGGGTAATTTGGAGAATTAATATGATTGAATATAATTCCCTCACTACTGGGGCAGGCATTTTCAAATGAATCAAGCCACTCTGTTTACATGGAGACCTGATTTTTTTTCATCATTTCAATTAAAAAATATACCACAACCACTTTACGGTCATGACAGAACAGGCAGAATGCAGCCAAAAACTTGTATGTATTACCCTGTGAATTCCGCCAGACAGAGAAATTCTGGGTGCTGCAGCTCCCTCACATCCTTCTTCAGGGAAATAAAACCACTTTCACTCAATGCCAAGGCCTGCGCTGGACCTGACAACTGGAGCAAAGGAGTGGAACATTTGTTTTCTGTGGGCAATCCTCCACCCTGAGCCAAAACCTAAAGATCCACGAGAGGTGTATTCACCCATTGTACCAGGGAAGTGCTTTGCCCTTGATCTCCAGTGCCATTTGGGTGCCTGGTTCCTAGGTGATCTAACAAATACAAGAGAAACTAATTTTAGGGTTCAAGTTCTAAGCAATGAGTTAGCACACGTGCATACACACACAACCCCTGAAGAATATGTGGTATAGCGGGAAGAGTTCTCAGAAGATAGGGGTTCCAGTGCTGTCTCTGACAGCAAATACATGTATGACCTTGATAGTAGGCCATTTATTCTCAGTGGCCCTACTGTCTCAGCTACATAGAGGATAAAGACCTGCTATGAGATATTCACGAGGTTATGGTAAGGATCAAAGAGCAAGGTAAAGAGACTCATTTCAATCACACTCAGCAAATAACCAGTAGTAATAATAGCAGCAAAGACTATCATTTATATTGAGTATAAACTACTTTATGTGTATTTTCCTTAAACTTTACAACTTTATAAGGTATTATTTCTCTTAATTCTGACAGGAAATTGAGGATTCAAAGAGATCAAGTAACTTGTGCTAGGAAACATAGCTAGAAAGTAGCAGGGCTGGGATTGAAACCCAAATCTGACTGCAAAGACAATTTTACTCTTATGATACATGGATGCTTATTTCATAGCTAAAAATAGCTTACCTCTACAAAAGCAAAAGAACCCAATTTTTAGATTTTTAAAATTCCATTTCACAGATGGATCGATAATTCCTTCTATTTCGCTCTATTTATAATTCAAGAACATGGCCGTAACATTGAAGGGTAGGTCCTTTCCAACCACATACTATTTTATAACTAGTTTCCAAAACTGGTGGTCAAGACATGGACAGTTCCAGCGTGGTTTGTAGGAGGGAATGGACAGCCACAAGCAGATGTCAAGTGCTGATACCACCCAACTGGGTTAGAGAAACAGGAATGAAGACTCTGTGCCCCTGCTTTTGCCCTTGCTCAACTGCTCTCTGGGCCATCTGGCTTCCCAGTGACGCCAACTGAGAATACGGGCTGTGGAAGTTTTTCCTTCATGATGTTGAGGAATGCAAAAGCACAGAAGAAAGTCTTGAGAGGCCCAGAGACTCCACAGAAACCTTGTTGTGCCCTACAAAATTGTATTGAACCCCAAAACAAACCCACGGAGCAGTGATGTGGGCCCTTTAAGCACCTGCAGGGCAGGTGTTGGCATGGCAGTGGTTGGTAGATTTCTCTATGCTGTGGGTGACCAGGATGGTCTATCTTGCCTCAGTATTGTTGGCAGGCCTGATCCAAAGGAGAACCAGTGGACTCAATAGGCTTCTCTGTGTACCAGAAGACTAGGCGTGGCAGTGGCTGAGTTAGGAGGGTTTTTAAAAATGCTGTAGGTAGTTCTGATGGGACATCTCCACTCAATACTGTGGAATGCCATAATCCTCAGGAAAACAGATGGCATGTCAGAGTCCTGATGGGGATGGACCTGAAACAAACAGCTATAGCGTGCAGTGTATCAGGACATGATCTGTGGCGTAGGAGGTAGACAGCAGTGCTGACTGCCAACGAGTGGTCTCCAGTGGTGGCTATGACATCCTTTATCGCGGTGGGGTTAGCCTGGCAATGGTGGATGGACAATTTACGGCAGCAGGAGGTTTTAATGGTACCACATATTTGGAGACCAATGAAGTTTCTGATCCTGATGCCATTACACAAAGGCTATATGCAGGATGAATGACTGTTGGCTTGGGGGTAGCACAGAAGTTACTAAAATGACACACTGTGAGTCACACAAATGGTAAACATTTAGGAGACAGTTGTGAATATGCTCTTCTGTGTTCTGGAGAGCTTTGACTTTGGAGGTTTGTATAGCACAAGAAAATATGAGAACACATTTTATCATTTTCAAGTGCAACATATAAAAACACAAATCCAACAAAAGCACTTCACCTGCAAGATGCCACCTTTGCACAATAATTTTCAATTCTATGCAAAGAAAATTTATTTTTAGTTTTAATTTACCATGTATTTTTTATACTTATCATTTCTACCACCAAAAAAGGAAAAAAAAAAAGGCTAAAATTTTGAGCACTAAAACTTCATTTTTAAGGTATTTGTATTAGTCAGCCAAAGGGGTGCTAATGTGAAATACCAAAAATGGGTTGGTCTTTATAAAGGGTATTTATTTGGGGTAGATGTCCACAGATACCAGGCCATAAAGCGTTAAGTTTCTTTTCTCACCACAGTCCACTGTCACATGTTAGAGCAAGACAGCTGCCGGCGTTTCCCAGGGTTCAGGCTGCTGGGGTTTCTCTCTGGGCTTAGCTCCTGTTTCCTCCACAAGGTCAGCTGTAGATGATCAGGCGAACGGCTCACTTCTCTTCTCCTGGGGCCTTCTTTCCAACATCAAAACTGCTTCTCAAAAACTGCTACAACTCTGTTCTTGCCATGCCTTTTATATTCAATTCCCCACCCGCCAAGGGGTGGGACTCAATGCCCTACTGATGTGGCCCAGTCAACGCCCTAATCATAACTTAATCATGCCCAGATTAACAGATCAGTTTACAAGCATGATCCAATTATATTTTTGGAATTCATAATCACACCAAACTGCCCAGCGGCCACAGTATTGATCAGGAGAGAAGATGTATGTGTGGTCTGTGTTGTTATTTCTAGGCACTCCACCACATGACTCCACAACTTATAAGGACTACCAGTGACAAAAGGTATGCCAAAAAAAAAAAAAAAAAAAAAAGAAGAGGTTTGCAAAATGTATTAGCTAGCCATTACTCTTTGTTTTGTTTAGTTTAGTTTTGTTTTGGGGTGGGGGGGGTATTGAATTTTTAAAATCAATTTTATTGAAACTTATAAACCATACAATCTATCAAAACTATACAATCAATGATATCTGGTAATCAAAGAGTTGTACATTCATCACTGCAATCAATATTAGAGCATTTTTATTACTCCAAAAAGAAACCCCTATCCACCCCTTAGTAGTCACATCCCAGCCTCTCTCTCCTTTCCCTGACATACATAACTGCTAGCCATTATTCTTACACTAAAGCACCAGACATCTTGAGATGCTTTATTAAAAAAAAAAAAAAAAGGAACCATTTGAAGCAATGCAATTCAAAAGGAATATTAACTCAATAAATCCAGTAACTCAGATGCAGCGGTTTACAAAGTTTGAGTCTTGTTTCCTTCAATATAAAGTTACTTGTTTTTTGCTCTAATAAAGACTTTTATAATCTCAGAGTCTCTGCTAGATCTAGAAATGTATTTAGTGCCTCTAAAAAACAATATATGAGTCTCATATAGTATCTTGAGAATTACCCAGTAGAATCATGTGTAACTCTACAAGTTTTTGCTCAAAACATCCGACTAAAGCAACTTCCTAGTTCCTTACTGCTTCCAAGGACCAGCAGGGAAAACATCCTCTCCCCATTAGTGAATACACAGTTCTTTATAGCTGGTGTCCTCCAAGGAAATGGATTCTTCAGTTCATGAGTAGCACATGCTAATGAGTGTAAAATCAAATGAAGCGTTTTAGTAATAATATTTTGTTTTATTTCATATAAACTATATATCATTATCTTCATTCTGTAAGGCCACAGCCACTACTTCTCTCAAACTGCACCTTTCAGGTAAAGAGTGAAATCTTGTAGGGAAAAAAATGATTAAATTTCAGCAGTTAAAGTTTTATTCTGTGTTCATGGACCATTTTTTTCCATTGTATTTTGCAGGAAAATCTTTGAAGACTTTAACTACAACCAAAAGAAATAACCTCCTTCTCCTCCCCCACCCCCAGCACACTACAAAAATGGTTAGTAACTCGTGTTTATATTTAAAGGTCATTTGCAACTTTATAAGGCAAAAAATAATTATTTGGTAAACAACTGTATACATGTATCATTTATGCTTTTGTCCCTCATATGTATATCTTTTAAAAACAAAGGTAACTTTGGATAGATTATATGTGTGAATATATCTCAATAAAACTTCTTTTTAAAAAATTAAGGTAATATTAAAAAAGAGTATTTGGGAGAGAGAATGTGGCTGAAATGGTTGAGTGCCTGCTTCCCACATGGCAGGCATTGGGTTCGTTCCTGGTGTCTCCTAAAAACAAACAAACAAACCAAAAAAAAAAACCAACAAGCAAATAAATGAGGGGGGAAAAAGCTATCTGGCAGAGCGGGTATAGCTCATTGGTTGAGTACCCGCCTCACATGTACGAGGGCCGGGGTTCAATCCCTAGTAACTCCTAAAACAACAACAACAAAAACAAGCCTCCGTATCCTCATATCTACTCTAAGTGAACACCCACAGGGAAAGGAAAAGGAATTAATGTGCACCAAATGCCTAGTAGGTGCCCTTTAAGTCTTTTGTCCAATTTCACCTGATAAAAACACTATTAGATAGCTATTCTTATCCCTATTTTCTTATGACTAAAATGGAGTTGAGAGGGGTTAAGGACTTGCCCAAGATCACACAGCTCTTGACTGTATGATCTTCCATGAATTTTTTAATTAAATTTCTCCCACCCCCTCGTTGTTTGCATTTGCTGTGTCTATTAATCTTCCTTGTTTCTTTTAAAGGCACCAGAAGCTGAACCCAGGACCTCTGATGTGGGAGGGAGGCACCTAATTGCTTGAGCCACCTCTGCTCCCTGCTTTGTTGTATCTCTCATTATGTTTTTCCTCCCTGTGTCTCTTGTTGTGTCATCTTGTTGCATCAGCTTGCCGCACCTGCCCATCGCACCAGCTCGCTGTCTTCTTTAGGAGGCACCAGGAACCGAACTAGGGGCCTCCCATGTGGTAGGCAGGAGCTCAGTCGCTTGAGCCACTTCCATTCCCTTCCGTGAATTTGAACCAAGATTCAAATCCACTTTCTGTTCACTATGCAGCCTGTGTAATCTGTAGGACAGGGGAATCCACCTTCTCTAAATTGGAAGTCTACCAACTGGCCATAAAGGAGAAAGTAGAGGCCTTATAATATTTCAATACCAAGAAAATATGAAAGAACAACTTATAATCCCTCCTTCTGGGCTCCTCAACATATTACCTGGTAAAAGTTAGGTGGTGATTATTTTTTGTTTTTCCCTTAATCAATCTTCAAAATAATGTCTTGATTCCCAGAAACCCCAATAGTGACCAATGAGTTTTCTTGTTGTTGTTATTGTGAACTCAAGGCTTTATAAATTGTTTCAATCCACTGTAATCATTCATCTTTTCTGATGGTCATACTGTTCCAGCTTAGTAGTCCCTTCACATTGGTCTGGTTTGGGGTTTTTAATACTATATTTCTCATCCTGCAAACAGATTTGGGGCTTCTTGATAAAGACCATAGTCCTTTGTCTCTTTCAATCTTCCTTTAACACCTACCATGGTGCTCTACGATAAAAACAGTAAACCTTCCACAAATATATGTTAACTGATTGACCCACTACTCCAGATCTCCCAAAGTTTGAGATTTTCCTACTGGAGAACAGAAAGTAGCTGAATGCCTTTGTTTTTCTTTTGCCAAAAACAAACTTAAAATAGAAACCTAAAATAAAGAGTTTGGGAATAAAATTTCTGGAAAGGACCCAAACTGGTTCTATGGCTTTTTATTTAAAAAATTGTGAAAGCTGTTCTTCTAAAAGAAAGAAGAAGAAGAAAAAAGAAAAAAAAAAAAAAAAAAGGCACCTCACTCTCTTTATTTACCACTTGTACAAAAACATCTAAAAACGGGTTCTTATTAATGATCCAAATGCAAGAATCTTTGATCTGGAAGGAACTTTGGAAAATGAGGACCAGAGTGACTGAGACAATGCCAGGATGAGAACCCATTTCTTGTCCATGCTAAGCCAGCACTGCCCAATAGGTCACACTTCCCACCACTCCACTCAGGGAATTCAAAAGGATGGGATAGATTTTTCATGGGGAAAATCTATGTATCCAGCAGGTATGAGCACATACTGAGTTTTGAGGCACGGATTAGGTTTTTGTTGTATGTATTTTAGTTTACTTATTTCTGTTATTTGAAAAACTGACATCAAGATAACGCCAGACAGTAAACCAATCCTCAAACAGGGGTGTTCCCGAGGGCATCTGGAGACTACTACAGGCAAGGTACACAACCCCATGAAGTCAGCACCCCATGGGTGGGCCTTACCTTGGAATGTATGATAACCTATTTCCCCAGTGTAACAGAGTTTTAATTTCCCTACACAAGATTCTTTTGCCCCTTTTATCTGAACCTATAATTAGAACTATACCATTAAATATATATGCCAGAGACTTAAATCTTTGGTCTTTTCACATGCCAGTTGAGCGCTGAATTTCAAAAAAGTTGCAGCCAACACCTACTATCCAAAAAAGGATGATGATGGACAATGCCCATCCCAAAAAGGATAGAGTATCTACAACAGCAAGCGAAAACAGTTCCTTCCATCTGCTCCATAGGGTCTAAACCCCCTCTAAATCTGAAGCAGGGTGGGCATCACCATCCCAAAATCATCAAGACCGAGGAATGAACAAACATGGGGGTGGCGGGATGCAACCATGCACCAGAGTATTATTATTATTATTACTGTAGTAATGGAAGAACCTGTAATATTGATATAAAGATAGTGGTTATTACCATCGGTTCTGGGGAAGGGGGGAGAATAGGTGGAACACAGCATTTTTAGGGCATTGGAATTGTTCTGCATGATTTTGCAATGAGGGATAACAGAACATCATACATTTTGTCAAAGCCTATAAAATTGTGTGGTGCAAAGTGTAAACCATAACGTAAACTATAGACCATGGTCAGCAGCAATGCTTTGATATTGGTTCATCAATTGTAACAAATGTACCACACCCGTGTAAGATGTTACTAATAGGGGGAAATGTGAGAGGGGGAGGGAGTGAGGTATATGGGAACCCCCTATATTTTTTATGTAACCTTTCTGTAATTCAAAACTTCTTTTAAAATAAAGTGAAAAAAGAGAGAGAGAAAGAGAGCCAGAGAGTGAGTGGCGAGAGAGTGGACACCCAATTCATATGGCTCAAGCAAACACTGAAAGATCCAAAAAGAACAAAAGGTGGCCCTTTACTCCTATTCAATGGACCACATGAGCAGTTATGGCTCTGGAAGGTCAGTGTGGTCCACAGCGCAGCGAGGAGGCAAGTCACAGGCACAGCACTACAAAAGCGTGGGAGGGGTCCCACAGCCAATGCACCTTCAACCACTTCACTTCCATCTCAGACATTTCCCTCGTTATTTCTAGTCTTGCCAACAGGAAGATAACAATAGGCTGGAGTGGAATACAAAAATGAGTAAGTTCGTGGTGGCTGCCATAAATGTCTAGGGAAAGAAACAGCACAGTCATCCATTCTCTGATTGCCTGCAATGTGCCAGACAAAGCTCTAAGTGCTGAGGATTCAGAAATGCTAAGAAGGAGGTATTGGAGCTGGGGCTCCAAGGGCAAGTAGGAATTTCCACTGAGAAGCAAGAGAACAGGAAGGTATCAAGGCCCCAGGCAACATTAGGAAGCCCAGCCCTGAGTGTTCAGAGGCTGTTAGTGCTTGCTCTGTCTTAAAGCCCCAGCCTGCACTCACCTCTCCACTCAAAATTATCACAAGGCAGCACAGGTCTTGCTGTCCCCACATCCTCAGGACCTCTGAGGCTTACTAGTCTTCTTGTGCAAAAGGATCCTGAAGGTGACCTACTCCAGAGTCCTCTCTTTACAGAAAAGGAAACTAAAGTTCAGAGAGGCTAGTGACTTGCTCAAGTTCACACAGCTAGTTTGCAGCAGAGCTGGAACAAGATCTCAGGCTTCCTGACTCTCAAGCCGACATTCTTCCTAGCACACTAGTAACCAATTTTGCTCCTCATATTAGCACTATCCTTGACTCCAAGTTAAAAACAAATGTATTCCCATCCTACAGTCATGCACATGTACTACTAGCCAAAACACCTAATGTCATAAACCAGAGAGAAAAAGAAGGGGCTGAGTGTGCTGCAGTCTGATGGCCTCCCTGCCTCTGCATGTGCCACTCACCGGGACCTGCCAGCCTCCTGCTTCTGGCCAGATGGCCATCCACTCTGCTGGCGGAAAAATCATCTGCTGACCCTGTACATTCCAATGATCCACACAGGCAGCTCTGGGAAAGGTGGCTTTAAGAAGAAACATATGCTCTACAAATTAGCGGCTTTGTAAAAACACTCCCCGCATTACATGACTAATATTCAAGTGTGAGCCATAATTTTAATGTTGGGATAATTCCACATAAATCAGTGTAAAGGAAACCAGCCATACACATCACCTGACTTCAAATCTATCATGGGAAAGCATTTTCTTAAAGTCAAAGATAAGCCCTGTTTCCTAAAAGATCTCTACGCTGTGAGCATCCCATGGGAGAGAACCATTTTCAGAACTTTATTTCTAGAGCCATCCTAGAAAAATGACTTAAGAGTCCTTTCGGTTCTCTATTTGGTAAAAGCCTAAAAAAACATTTTTTCAATCCAATAGTTTTACTTCTAAATATCTATCCTAAGGAAATAAGGTGATCAGAGATGTGTGTGGAAAACAATTTATAAAGAGTTAAAATTGGAAATGCATAAAGCACCAACAATATGGAAATGGATAAATTACAGTATATGTACAAAATGGAATATTACGTAGGCTTTTAAAATCATGTTTCCTAAGAATATTTAATAAATGTAGGAATATGATCAGGATAGAATACCAAATTTTTTTAAAAAGGCACAACACACAATTGTATATTTACTTTAATCCCAATTTTGTAAAAAGTAAAAAAAAAAGCTGAAAGAAAAATACATAAAAAAGACTAAGAATGATTGTAAAGATAGCAAGCACTCAGCAAATAAACTGTAGCTGTTATGTGCCAGATACTAAGTCAAGGGCTTCCTATTGTTATTTTATTCCTCACTGAGGTAGGTATTTTACAGACAAGGAATGTAAATCACTAGCTCAGGGTCAGGAATGGGGTGCCAAACCATGTGCTAACCAGAGCCTTTCTCTGTAATGGGGATAGTGGGACTTGGCAGGGCCAATGCCTTTGTACTACTGCTTTTGTGAATTTTCCAAAATTTCTAAGGAAAGCTTATATTATCTTTATAATAAGAAAGTAACTTAAAAATAAAATAAGAAATCTGAAGTGTCAGCTATAATGACTAGATATTTTTGGCTCTGTGCCTATTAAGGATACTATAATCTGTCTTTTTCTTTCTACTAGTGTTGTGTTTTTCTTGGATAAAGTTTATGTGATAGAGATAGTCTTTGGAACCTAACTATCTGCATCATCTTAGAAAAGAAAACAAGTATCTACAACCAAAAAGGGTTACAGGAGAACTCCCTTTGTATTTTACAACCCCTCTGAGCTCCCACTCAAGCTAAGCCAATGCAAAGAGTGCTTCTCGGAGCTTCAGTACTTGCCATTTCCTCCTCCGCTTCCTCCAACATATCATTTTCCTTTCCACTTTCCACCAACTTTATTCAAAATTCTTTGCCTTTAAATTTTTCCTTAGGATTCCTCAAGAAACTGCCAGTTCTTGTGGACTGCCCTAGATCCTAAAATCCAATCATGCTGAAAGTCTATTATGCAGCAAGCACCAATGAATGCAAAGATTCATAAAAGGGAGTCCCAGCCCTTAATGAGCAAGCAACCCACTTGGAGTGAAAGACTTGCAAACTCATCAATCACATGCAAACGCAGAAAGGCTGGAAGCAGCATGACCTGCTGGGGGGGATTCAATATGCTTGGTATGACCAGAGCATGGGGAGACGGCAGACAAGAGAGGGCAGGAAAAGGCTGAACAATGAAGAAATTCATCCCGGGTAAAAGAGGGCCACCAAAAAGTTTTAAAGTGACGTGATAAGATTCGTATTTAAGAAAGATGATTGCGGAGGGGACCATGACAAATAAAGCTTGGTACCGGCCAACAAACAATTTAGCAAGAAAATAAGCATGTAATAACAATCCTTTGTGATATAAACTACAGGAGGAAGAAATACAGTACTATGGGGGCAGCATAAGGAAAGGAGCTGGGGCCTGTGACAGGAAAGGCTTCTAGGAGGAGGTAAATCTTAGACGAGTTTTCCTCCTACAGAATCTAGTAAAGAATGAGAATAAAAATGAGCTATAAGCTGCTTGACTCACACCTAGACTCTCATTATCTGTAGAGTTACTTTCCATCCTAGGTCTGCTCTAAGATCATCAGTGAAGAAGCCAAGAGGCCTTTGCAAAACATCTGGCAGGGCTTTTCTTGAGCCTGGAATCCCAAGGTACCAGGGGTTCAAAGAGGAGGATAAATCAGCATTTGTTGAGTGTGGACTATAAGCTCTTACAAACATTTCATTCAATTACACAGATGCCATTTGTTGGAGAAAAAGCTAGTTTCAGTAAAGCAATTTGAATAGCAATATTATAGAATGTGCATTTTGGCACTGCAAGTTGCTTTCAACCTTTTTTCCCCTGTTTTCACCTCATCATACTGAGGGATCCAATTCCTGTTACTTACAGAAGCTCACCATGGCAGGCACTCAACAAGAGGCCATCCCTGCTCCCACCTCACCTCCAGAGAGTACAGCAGACTGGAAAAGAAGACAACAAGCACCCAGGATCTTCACCCCTTAGGGATCAGTACCCTGGAAAATCAAGATATAACAAGAGCTACACACACACACACACACACACACAATCTTTCATCTTCTCAGGATTTTACAGATGAGGAAACAGGTTCAGAGATATTTGGTCAATGTTTTATAGTTAGTAAGAGCCAACTCTGTGACAGTATCCATCCCATCTGTAAAACATGAGATTTTGGCTAGATCAGTGGTTTTAAATCTTTTGGTTATCACAGACAACAATAAAAATCAAAACAATGTTTTGGATTATTCTTCTGGAAAAAGAACTTTTACACAATTTTCCACAGACCCAAGACACCAGATTGAAAAGGCCTAGCCTAGATGAGTTTTTAATTCCCTACAAAATAAATATGATGACCTTAAGTTGATGCATCTTAATACTTGGTACTTTAGTGAAAATCTTTGTACTCCTTCAGATTAGCTACTTCTATGATTAATATGTTGTTGCTGACAGGATTCCACAAATTATCCATCTAAACTCCAATCACTATTCTTAACCAGCATAACTGCAATTGTTAGAATCTCAGAGCATTATAACTGGAAAACTCAAGGTCTTAGGATCCTCATCTCCACTTCCAGCTCACAACTTCCTTAGAGACAAGGGGGCCACCAAACATGTGCCTGAACCTTTCCAATGACCAACTCACCAATGAGACTGCTCATCCAATTTCTCTAAACTTCTCCTTCATATTTGAGTCAAAATCTACTCTCCTGAAACTATCCTCTCAAGAGGAAGACAATAGTTCAACTTCCTCTTCCCGGAGAAACCCCTTCACATATATCTTCTCCCTATCACTTCCTAAGCCAAGAAGTCCGAGGTACTTCATATATTCCTACTATGATGAGATTTTTAAGCTCCAAGATTTTGAGGCCCTTCTTAAAATGTTGCTCTTAGAACTCAATAATGTAACAATTGCCTTCTTTTTTTCTAAGTACTACATACTTCTGCTAAGCTTACCTGTGACTCACCTTTTAGCTAGCTTGTCATGTTAAAGATTCATACTGAACTTGTGATCAAACCAAAACCACCTGGACTTTTTCTCATATGAAATTTTCATGATTCAGCCAGATGACGTCTAATACATTCCCATAACATTATCACTTTTTTTTGTGTGTGTGTGTGTGTGTGCATCCTCATTTACATCCTGCCTATATCCCAGATAGCAGGAAATAATGGTCAAAAGTAAGGACTGGGAAGCAGATCTGGTTTTGAAACTTAGCTCATCTAATCAGTAGCTATATGACCCTGGGCAAATTACTACCCTGGGCCTCAATGACCTCATCTTTAAATGGAGTTACTGATAGGACCCCACTCATAGAGTTATTATGAGGATTAAATTTATATATAAAGTGTTTAGCATGGTGCTTGGGCCATAATAAATACTACATGAGTGTCAGAAATATTTTACTACAATTATGCTTCCACCCCCAAGTTTGCTAGTATCAATATAGATGTTCTTTTCTGTAACATCATTTGATATAACTTTTCATCACAGATAAGGTATACATTTTTGTATCCTGATTTTTATTGCCTCAAGATTTCATAATAAGCATTTTTCTTCATTTTGCTACATAACTATATATCCATCAAGTAGCTATAACCTAACTTAGTTTATAGAAGTGTTTTCATTTCCCAGCTGCTAAAACAAATACCATGCAATGGATTGGCTTAAGCAACAGGAATTTATTGGCTCACAGTTTGGGGCCAAAGAGAAATCCAAAATCGAGGCATCAGCAAGGTGACGCTTTCTCCAAGAACACTGTGGCGTTCCGGGACTGGCTATTGGCAATCTTTGGTCCCTGGCTTTTCTGTCATATGGCAATGCTCATGGCAGCCTCTTCTTTCTCTTCTGGGTTCCACTAATTTCCATCTACAGGCTGCTCTCTGTGCTTCTTTCATTATGTCCAATTTCCTTTTCTTACAAGAACTCCAGCCATATTGGATTAAAGCCCACCCACATTCGGTCTGGCCTTACTTAACTGGTACTACATCTTCAAAGGTGCTATTTACAAATGGGTTCACACTCACAGGACCAAGAGTTGGGACCTGAACATGCCTTCTGCGGGGATATGATTCATTCTCCAATAGGAAGCTTTCCGTTTTTCATAAATATAAGCAATGCAGCAACGCAATGAACACCTTTGTGCACAGCTCTCTTTCCATATTTTGGATTATTTTCTTAGAAAAGAGTCCTAAGAGTGGAATTTTATTCAACAGAATAATGATTTTTGTTTTTCTTTACGTGCACTGCCAAAGTGCTTTCCGAAAACTCTATATGCCAATCTTTTATGCCACAACAATGCAGCAGAGTACCAGTTTCCCAGTATTCTTACCAACCACTGAAGACTTTAAGATTTAGCTCTTTTCTATTTTAAAGGGTAGGAAATCACACCAGATACAATACCTTCTTTAATGCACAATGAAACTTCACTTCTTCAACTATCAATATATATCTTTTAAGCTGCCCTCTACTAATTACAGGACATTGATAAACTAGAAATATTTCTCTGTATACATTTTAAGCTTTCTTTAACAGCTTTTTCCTAATTAGCACTGGGGTAGCAGGGAAACACACAGTTGTTAAACTCTCATTTTCCTTTATAAGTGGATGCTGGGGATTAAATCATGTTGCCCACAAAAAAAGGCATGTTCAGTTGCCAACCCCTGGAACTTCAACCAACAAGCCAGCAAGGGTTTTGCAAAATTTGTATGAGCAGAACCACTGCCAGCCTGGACTGAAAGGGACACAGAAAGGATGAATTGAAGGAAAAATGACTTCAAGGGCAGAAGCATGGACGCAAAGGACTGGACTGAAAAGATCTCCTTGGGCCAAGAGAGTGGGCTCACCATGTGTGTGAAAAGGGCTGGTTTGCCTCTGTGAGTGCGGGGAGTGGGCCTTGTACCCTGTTGTTCAGGGAAAGTGCTGGCACCCCAATGCTCGGAGAGGGTGGGGCCTGTGCCCCAGCATTCACAGAGAGCCTGGCCTCTGCATAAGTTCTTAGAAGGGGTGGTGCTGTCACTCCATCAGGCCCAGAGCTAAAAACATCAATCCACAGATGGCTCTCAGATCTTAAAATCTAATGATGTTTGCCTCCTAGATTTCAGACTTGTTTGGGACCTGTGACACCTGTTTTCCTTCCAAGTTCTCCCTTCTGGAATAGGAATATTTATCTCATGCCTTTCCCACCACTGAATACTGAAAGCAGATAACTTGTTTTCTGGGTTTTACAGGTCCACAGATGGAGAAGAATTTTTTCTCCAAGATGGATGACACCCTTAACTGATTTTGATGAGACTTTGTACTAAACATTGTTAATAAAATGACTTAGGGCTTCTGGGATGTTGTGATGGAATAAATGTACTTTGCATGTAGGAAGAATATGTCTTTTTGGGTCCAGAGAGCAGACTGTTGGGGATTGAATCACGTCCCCCACAAAAGGCATGTTCAGGTCCCAACCCCTGTTCCTATGGGGGTGGTCCCATTGTAAATAAGATCTCTTCAAGATGTTTCTTCACTTAAAGTATGGCCTGACTCAGGTTCGGCTTTAATCCAGAATACTAGAGTCCTTTATAAACAGAATGAAATTCAGACAGAGAGAAGCCATGGGTAGCAGCCAGAAGCTGTAAGTCAATGGGACCCAGAAGAGAAAGGAGAAGATGCAGCCATGTACTTTGCCATGTAACAGAAAAGCCAAGGAACCCCCAAAATTGCTGGCCAGCCAGAAGACATATAGGCCCAGGAGGAAGCAAGCCTTGCAGCCCCTGAAACTGCAAGCCAATAAATTCCTGTTGTTAAGCCAACCCATTGTAAGGTATTTGTTTTAGCAGCCAGGAAAGTAAAACAGTGGAACATGGTAAGAATTGGAGGGAAAATTAGCATTTTTTTCTTTGTACTTTTCATTACAAGGAAGTGACAATTTCTATAGGATATTTAGATTGAGGATTAAGGTGCTATTACTCTCAGTTAAGAATAGCTTAAGAGAGAGTAATTCTAGAGAAGTGAAAATGAAAGTCTTTTGTTGCTTCCCCCTTGATAAAGAAGAATTTTCCCACCCACTGATATGTCAAACTCAGCTGAAAAATGTTACCTTCAACTTCCTCAGAAGGGAAAAACACCTTTAGGTTAAGAGAATGCTTAGGAAATTTCAGACTAGTTGCATTTTAAAATAAATATGATGAACTGGGGATTTTGTTTTTGTTTTAAATGAGGTCACATATCAGTATACTTTCAGTGGGAAAAATTATTGCAGAAAGTTTCTCAATAAACCATTTTAACAACTGCTTTGGCAAACTTGTACACAAGACTTTCCACAAAATACATCTGGCTGGGTTACTTGTCATCCTTTTGAAAATAGGAAGCAAACACATATACTTGCTATAGTGTAAAAAAAACTAAATTTGTATGTATGTGGAACATACTGATACCTAAATTTTGGCCCAGTCTAATATTTAAAAGTGGGGGAAGGAGGAGCTCTAAGGTAGTATTCTCAAAGACCAGGAGTCTCAGAATCAGCATCAGCTGGGAACTTGTTGGATGAGCAAATTCTCAGGCTCCAACTTGGACCAACTGAACCAGAAATTTTGGGTATGTGACCCAGCAATCTGTTTTAATAAGATCTCCAAAGGATTCTGATGTACTTTTTTTTTCCTGACGTACTTTAAAGTTTCAGAACTACTGGTCTAAGAGACCAGCAAACTTTTCCTTAAAAACCCAGATAATAAATATTTAAGGCTTTGCAGGTCAAGAGGGAAAACTGATTATTGTGTCAATACATAGTAAAATGATAAAAACCATTCTTAGCTCGCAGGCCAAAGAAAACAGGGAGCTGACCATAGTTTCCCAACCCTTGCTCTAAGGCATGTCAAATTCCCCTTCTACATAACTATAGATCAATCTTTACATAGCAGCAGAACTTAGGGCTTGCCATAATATGGACTGCTTATGTCTAAAACTAAAAGTTTACTTCTTCTATACTAAGAGGGCAGTCTAAGAACTTACAGCAGAAACATTACAATCTATAAAGGAAAAATTACTGGGCACCTACTATATATCTGCCTCTGTGCTAGCCACTGCAAGAAACACACAGGAAATGCATTTGCAGCTGCCAGGCTCACCAGCTGTCCAGAACTATACTTGCCATTTTTCATGTTATCTCAGTTAATCTCACTAACACAATCCCATAAAATATTAATACTCCCACTTTACACATGGTGGCTCCCAGACCTTGAGAGGTTTGCAATCTAATTGAGGAGTGAAGACCAATATAAAGAAAACTATCAGAGAACAATAAGAGCAATATTTAAAATACTAAACATTGCCTGCACATTAGATTCTCTTTAATTTTTGGATGAATGTAGAATCAAAACTAATGTGACCTCAAAAAACACAGTTAATGTAACTTAGGGACTATAGCTAACTGTAATATTGTAATATTCTTGCATCAGTGGCAAAGAAGGTACTATATCAATGGCAAGAGTCAGTAATGGGGGGGTATGGGGTTTTTTCCTATCGCAGTAATGAAAATGTTCTAAAATTGACTGAGGCGAAGACAACACAACTCTGTGATGAAACTGAGAACCACTGAGTGTACACTTTAGACAGAATGTACATGGGACTGTATAACAGTGACTCATGTGGCAGACTGGGGTTAACAGTATAAATATGAGAGCGTTCTCTCATGAACTGTAACAAATGTACAATATTAAAACATGGTGTTAATAATAGGGTGGTTTATGGAAAAAAAATACACCAAATGTAAGCTTTAGACTATAGCAGCTAGCAGTAATTTTTTTTAAAATTTTTTGAGGTACCAGGGCCAGGGATTGAACCTGGGACCTCTTATGTGGGAAGCCGCCACTCAATCACTGAGCCACACTGGCAACCCTGAGTTGGTTTTTTCACTTGTTTGTTTGTTTTTCGGAGGCACCAGGGATCGAACCTGGGACCTCCCATGTGGGAAGCAAGCGCTCAACTGCTTGAGCCACATCTGCTCCCCATAGCAGTAATATTTTGATGATGTTCTTTCATAATTTTTACCAATGTTCCACAGCAATGCAAGGTGTTGGTGGGGTGATATATGGGGATTCTGAAAGTTAACCATGATTGTTTTGTAAGCTCACAACTTCTCTAATTAAAAAAACAAAACAAAACTGATTTGACCTCAAAACTTAAGAATTCTCAGAGGTTAAGGTGTGGTAAGCAGAATAATCTGTGTCCCCTTCCCCTACACCCTGCAAAGCTGTCCACAGCCAAAGCCTTAGAACCTGTGAATATGTTATGCCACATGGTAAAGAGGAGCTAAGATTTCTAATTGGCTGGCCTTGAGATGGAGAGATTATCATTAATTATCTAGGTGGGCCCACTGTTGTCACAAGGGTCCTTAAATATGAGTAAGGCAAAACAGTCAGTGTCAGTGACCCAACGTGAGAAATTCTTGACCAGCCATTGCTGGCTGTAAAGCTGGAAGGGGCCCAAGCATTAAGGAATGAGGGAAAGAAAACAGATTCTCTCCTAGAGTCTACAGGAAGAAACATAGCCCTGCTAACACCTTAACTTTAATCCTCTGACATCCATTTCGGATTTCTGAACTCCAGAACTGCAAGATAATAAGTTTATGTCATTTTAAGCCACTAGATTTTGGTAATTTGTTATAGCAGCAAGAGGAAACATATGAAGGAATCAAAGAAGGCTCAGCTTGTTGGATGTGGGTGGGAAAGGACGGTCTTAGGCATGTCTGGGACAGTAAAAGCGTATTTACAGACCAAGGGTGGGGCTGGGTGGGAGACAAAGTATGCAAAGACAAAGGTACATAATCATGTATGTCTCACATTGATGAAACAGGAAATAGTGAGAGATCAGCCAGACTGGAACAGAGAGAGTGAGGTATAGCTAGAATTCAGAGGTCAGATGGTACCAATCCACCATGACAAATCAGGTCGGGAAGTAGGTAGAAAAGTCCTTATCTTAAAGAAATGAAGAAACAGGAGGCATAAATTCTAAATTACTCTCTCTGTTTAATCATACATAAAATGGGCGCTCTCCCTGTACAAGTAGTCCCCTTGCAACATTAAACTCTAGTGATCAAAATACTTAGGGAAACTTCTTTTTGGGAACTAACTCCCTTCAGGGTCAGAATTACTTCATAGGTACAATGCACCTAGCCGACTGTGGTAGCCAGCAGCTTAATCCCTTACTGAATATGCCTGACTTTTTACTGAATGACGTCTAATTCTAAAAAGAAATTATTCTATCCTTAGAGTTCTCTACTAAATATATTCAAAAGAATGTGCTACTAAAAGCAGCTCTTGAGAGGAGTTCCAAAAATGCTGTGAACGATGTCAGCAACATCACAGAAAAAAAGTATAGGGTTTCCTTGGGTAACTATTTTGAAGTAGACAACGTTCGTACTGAAATAAAGGTGTCAGGATCAGTATGGTGACTTAAAAAAAAAAAATCAGACACATGACCTTATGATAACTCCAATTTGGCATGACATAACAAGTGGTAGAGGATAACAAAAAATAAGAGATTCCCCCTCCAAGGTTAACAGATACCCTGCTGCAGTATTAAAGTGGGGTGTCGCAGAAAGAACACAGGCAGGGGTGCCAGAAAGCACTTGGCTAAAATTCTGGCTCTTTTACTACCTTTGAATTTCCAGCAAATTTCTTAACTTCCTTAGGCCTCAATTTTCTCTGATAACCTGGCAAAATGACATTTCAAGCAGACAAAACAGCATATACAGAGGGAGGAAGATACAAAACGTGGCACATTGGGGAAAAGTGCGACTTATTTCCAAGAAGGTATGGTGGGTTTGAATTGTGCACCGCAGTTTGGACATGTTCTTGATCTTGGTCAGCGTTCTGGTGGATGTGGACCTATCATAAATAAGATCTCTTCAAGGTGATACTTCAGTAAAGGTGTGGCCCAAATGAATTGGGTTGGGCTTTAATCCAGATTACAGGAGTCCTTTATAAGCCGAATGAAATTCAGACAGAGAAAAAGCAGCCACGGAGAGCAGCCAGAAGCTGCAAGTTACTGGGACATGGAAGAGAAAGAAGATGCCGCCATTTGCATTGCCATATGATAGAAAAGCCAAGGAACCCGCAAGGTTGTCAGCCAGCCAGAAAATACCAGCCCTGGGAGGAAGCAAGCCTTCTAACCTCTAAATTCCTGTTGTTAGGCCAACCCATTGGATGGTATTTGTTTCAGCAGCCAGGACACTAACAGAAGGATACAAAGGAAAGGGGCCTCTCAACAGGTAGCCTGGGTCCAGGTAATGCACAAGGCGCTTGGACCTTATATATTATGTAGTATTTACTAACCTGAGGCCTTTTTTGGGGGGCAATTAGGGGAAGGAAGTAGCAGTTTCATGGACAAATAAATTTAGAAAAGGTTAAGAATGCTATTCTCCTCACAATCCACATGAGCATATTAAAATCTTTGAATAGTCCTATAGTAAAGAGACATGTGTACTGTCCTTGATAGCGATTTCTCTAAATTTCTAAAGTCACAGAGACCTTCCTCATCTCTCCCATGCCCTGGAAGACACTTCCATGAACTTTATTGTAGATAATAGGAAAATACTGTAGAGTTTTAAGCAGAGAAATAACATCACTGGGTTTGTATTTTAGAAAATTACCCTGGGTGGAGGGGGAACAGGTAAAAAAAAAAATGAACTCTGTAGCACATACTCAGCACTATAGGTCAGAAAGGCAAATTAGACTTAAGTGGTAGATTAGGAAGTAGTAGTAGATTAGTAGTAGGAAGCTAGCTAGCTTCCTGACACTAAAGTCCATTATATCCTCTCAAGGAATGCTTGCTTGCCTTTAAGCTATGCTGCTGGGACTATCCTTGGAAGAAACACAACTCCCTCCTTAAGACCATCAGCAGTCATGAAGCCAATGTTTGTACAAGAAACAGATCATTTTATTTTTATTTCCGATAAGAACAGCTTCCCCAACATATGATAAAACCATTTTTGAACCTGATCAGAATATAAAATACCTCTTTTATATTAGCCTCAAAAAGCCCAAGTGAGCACAGAAAAAAAAAAAAAAAAAAATTAAGATACTTTTCAAAATCTGCTGTTTGCCAACAAAACTGAGCATCTCATTTCTTAGAGATTTCTGGATGTCTTGAAGACAGTCACTCGGCGTGCTGGACAATGAAGACATGTGGCTATGTAACAGAGCAGGCCAATAAACACAACCGCGAACGAGCAGTAATAAACTGGGTTGTAGTTCTCGCTCTACTGAATATCATGGCAAGTCCTGTAACTCTCTGACCCCCAGAGTTCTCATTTGCATAATGAGAATAGTCTGTTGTAAGATCAGGATAACCTACAGAAAGCACAAGACACACAGTAAGTGCTCAAATAAATAAATACTATCATTATACCACTTTTTTGGACATTCAGGCATCTGTTTTAGCAAATCTTTAGCAAATAAGTAGAAAGAGTTGTATACTCATCTCTACTCATTTTTAAATTTAAAAGAGAATTTCTCTACATATTTACTTCCACATAGGTGTTATCACCGAAAACCAATTCTGCTTCCTTCTTTTACAGAATCAGTAGTTCTCAGGTAATTAATCAATCAATTAAGATTTATGTATTGAAAAGTTAGGTGCTGATATTTGTTTTATAAAAACTGTAGAGGGCTTTGAAGAACATTAAATGAGATTTTCTCAACCTCAGCCCTAGTGACATTTTGGGCCAGACAATTCTTTGTTGGGAGGCTGTTCTGTGCATTGTAAGATGTTTAGCTGCATCTCTCGCCTCTACCTACTAGATGCCAGTAGTACCCCCTCAGTCATAACAATCAAAAATATATTTGATGCTGCAGAATGTCCCCTGGATGCAAAACCAACCTGGTTGAGAACCACTGGTCCACATTCTAACCTATACCTATCATTGTAGAAACAAGAAACGGGGAATAAAAGACCTTAAGTGATTTGCTCCACGGCACTAAAAATCAGGTCCACTGATTTTGCACACTTGGTTGGGAATTGGCTCAGTCAAAAACAACTTAAATTTGTCCCATTGATTTCCTGAACTTATTTCACATTCATTTCATGCTTATCACAAACTTAATAACTGTCTAATCATTATAAGATCAATATAATCACAATATATAAAATATACAACATAAAGGGAGGGGGGTAAATATCTGTAAAGCTAAAATCCTAAAACAATTATTTTTAGCATAATTCCCAAAAAACCTTTTCCCTGTACATAGGCTTGGTAATTACTCTTGGTAATTTTTAAATGTTCTCTTTATCCCTGATGTGCTGAAATTTTAGTACTTTACACACACACACACACACACACACAGTGGATTCTCCTCCCAATCAGACCCTAAAGTTCTGGGAAATTTCCAGCTTTTTAATTTTTTTCCTCTTTCCCGTTCCCTATTTTCTCTCTTCTGGAACTTATTTTAGGTAGATGCTGTTCGCCCTTCTGGATTTAGCCTCTATGTCTCCTGATTTATCTTTTATACTGTCCATCTGTTTCACTCCTTGTGCTGTGCTCAGGAAATCTGGAGCCTCACTAATTTCCGCTTCAAATGTACGTGATCTGCCACTCAACAAATTTTAGATTTTATTTCAACAAATAAATTTTTAAATTTCTAAACATTTCCCTGGTTCTTTTTCACTAGTACCTTTCCCAATTTCAGTACTTTAGTAACCTCCCTTACCTCTTTGAGTCTATTAATCATACACATTTATTTTAAAGTCCTAGCCTGACTGCCCTATTAATTCAGTTGTCCTCAAGTATAAGCTCTTCACTTAATTGATTTTGTGCTCTCCAAATGTTAGCCTATTCTTAAATGGTATCTTTCAATGAACAGAAGTTTTTAATATTGATGAAGTATAATCAATTTTTTTCTTTTATGCTTATTGCTTTCTGTCTCCTATCTAAGAAACCTTTGCTTACTCCAAGCCACAGATATTCTTCTACATTTTCTTCTAGAAGCTTTACAGTTTTAGCTTTTGGACATAACTCTTGATTCATTTCAAATTAACTTTGTGTAAGCTATACAGAGGATCACAGTTCATTTGTTTCCATGCAAATATCCAGTTGTTCCAGCAACTCGATGTTCTTCCAGAACCATTTGCTGAAAAGAGTTTCTTTTCCCCATTGGACTGCTTTGGCAACTTTGCTGAAAATCAAAAAACCACTTAAATGTGGGTCTATTTTTAGAATCTATTTTGTTCCATTGATCTATTTGTTGATCCTTATTCCAGTACCACGTAATCTTGATTACTATACCTTTATGAGAATTGAAGTCAGGTAGTTTAAGTCCTCCAACTCACATTTTTCCCCAAGATTGCTTTGGATATTCTAGGACCTGTGAATTTCCACATAAATTTTAGAAGTAGCTTGTCAAGTTCCCCAGATGGATTGGGTTTGTGGTGCATCTTGACATCAGTGAGGGAAGAACTGATATCTTAATCTTGAGTCTTCCAAACCATGTACAACATATCTCTCTCCATTAATGTCTTTAATTTCTGCACAGCAGTATTTAATAGTTTTCAATGTAGAGTTCTTGCATATCTTTTTTTTTTTTTCTTTATTTTTAAAGAAGCTTTAGATTACATAAATGTTACATCAAAAATATAGGGGATATCCATATGCCCCAACCCCTCCCCTTCTCACACCCTCCCCCCACCAACAACATCTCTCATCAGTGTGGTACATTTGTTACAATTGATGAAAACACACTGAAGCATTGCTACTAAGCGTGGTCTATGGTTTACATTATGTTTTACACTTTCTTGCACATCTTTTGTAAAATCTGTTCTTAAATATGTTTGGCAATTTTTGACTATGATATCATCTGTGTAGTTGAGATTCCCAACTAAGCTTGCATGGCCCTCACTGGGGGAAAGGCAAAAGCAGTTACTGGAGTCTGTGCTCACAGTTTTAACTGAGAAAAGGGGGTTAGGTGGGACGCGTACTTCCTGACTATTCCACAACCATTCAACATCATACCACATGAGGCACTTCCCTGTCCCTCTGTTCCAATCGCAGTTCTCTAGAGGGAGAACCCACTAGGGTGAAGGGGACAATGTACAGATATCAAGTGGCCTGACTGCTTTTGTGGGAGCAGGCCCTAGCCCCTCCTTTCCATTCCGCCCCCCTCACAGCACCCACAGCATTTCTGCCACCCTCCGCAGTGACATTCTCCTACAGCTACCCTTCTTCTCTTCGAGCCATCAAACCTGCTTTCAATCTGTCTAGGATTCCTCACAATGTCTAGCTCCCCAAGGCTTCCAATTTTTTCTTTCTGAGTGAAACTATACAGTCACTTATTGATTTTTTTAAAAATACTTTCTATCATTTCTGAAGTTCTGTGCAGGGGGCAGACCTGCCATATATGGCACAGCCTGCCATCTTTAAGCCCAAAGTGGCAGTAGTTTTGTTGTTGTTGTTTTAAAACACATAAGTCTAGATCAATTATGACTTTGACTAGTTGATTATGCTTTTATATTTATTTTCTTCCCAAATTAGGATAGGCTAGAATTATATGGATAAGAGAGAAATGGAAAGGGCATTTGGATATGATTAACAGCGTAAGTCAAGTAACAGAGGCAGGAATGAGTCTGGTGTCCTCATCAACCAGTTTGACAAAGTAGGTTCATGTAAGGGCTGTCGTGGGAAACTCAACTACACCTTAGAGAATAGGAAGTACACCATGGGATAGCGTGGAGGTGGAGCGGAAGAAGATGAAATAAACAATTAGCAAAACAAAACACATTTTGAAAAAAAATAAACACCCCAACTCACCTCTATAATTTGCATGCCTAGAAAAAATAATTTGGTCGGTTATTCCTTAATGCTGACCAAAATTATGGGACTAGAACTTCAAATACAATGTTTCCCACAAAGAAACCCTTAGGAAAGAATGGATACTCACCTAGCCCAGAGATGTTTATTGCTTTCACAGACTTCTTCATTTTGTAAAGAACCATCCGGTCCACATCCAAAGCCTAAAATACAGATAATAAATTCATTAAAACATGTGTTTGCAGTTAGGCCATGACTACCAGAGAATAACCACGTGACAGCCACTCTGGAGGGCCCCTGCTCAGCTTTGTTAGGTTATTTCTGTGGGACAAATCTTCAGCGTGATGTGGAAGGTAGGTTTTCTAACTGCGCTAAGCAGAAGCCTTATTGGTAATCACTAAAAATCAACTCTTCCTCACTTGCCCCATCCACCTGAAGCATATGAGCTGCCTCCTACCAACAGTACCTACTAGACATTAGTCTTTTGCAGTACATTAGTTAACTTGAACATACACTGCTTCTATCAAGTCTTAATTCTCCCTGTGCACAAGCAAGGCTCCATGAGCTGCCTGCCAGCCAGGGATTTGCCCGTTGTCCCTGTGCTCCTTACCACTGCAGAGAGACACAACTGTGAATACATTCATGTATTAAATATATATTTATGTATTTAAATTCAACAAATATCTACATGGCACTTACACATAACAGATGCTCAAACAACACTTGCTCAATGGCGAATCAGACCTGGAGATTTAATTATAGCTCTGCTACATCTGGAATTATGATCTTTGCCATATAATTAAATTTCTCTTAAATTCATTTGTGAAACTGATACATCTGCAGGAAATCTATTAAGCTAATGAATGTGGAAGTATATACCAAGCACCATCAAGCACTATGCTAAAGGGAAAGGACTGCCATTTTATTATTGCAGTCCGTATCTAAAAGTCAAAGGCATCTACCAAAGAGAGGGTATAGGCATACTTCAACCAAGAAAGGAAAAAACCTTAAGAGCCTACATATGGGTAGTGTCATGGAACTTTCACAAAAAGTACAGGGGTGAAATTTCCTTTCAATGCAATTAAACAACATAGTAGAGAAGAGCAATGGGTGTCAACTCTTAAGCTGTTGTAATGGGAGGGAGAGAACATCCGTAAACCGGAATAGCAATACCAGGATGATTGTAGAGACAATGAAAAACTGCAGAGGAAGCACCTAGCCCAATATCTGATATATAGCAGGCACTCAATAACAAATAGTTATTGTGAGTTTTGATTATAAAATATTCCAATGATCTATCACCTAAAACAAAGCACAGCATCTTAAAGAAATGCATTCTGGACTTCCAGTCTTCCTAATCACCTCTTGAATCCATTTTCAAGTCCTTGTTCTATGCAAAACCGGCTATTTTACTGAATGCTAAAATCAGATGTGATTAGACATGACCATTTTAAATAGAAAACTGGTCACATGTCATGAGAAAATTGACAGAGTAGTTATAGTACAAAAAGAAGTAATGATAAAAAGCTTTATTTTCTAACGTATTGTAGAAAAAGGTAAGTAAAAACTGATGCTAGATAGTTAAAAAAATTCTTGTACAGAATTAACTCTTATTTCCCTAAGTGGTCAACTCTAATCCATTCCAGATATCACCATGAGATACAAAAGGGGATTAAATGCAGTTAATAACCTGTGAAAATCATGATTTAACAAAATTTAACAGTCATCAGTTTTTATCCTCCAATCTGCCACCCAGTAAATAGCATCTTGAGGTATATGGACTGACTCCCAGGGAGCTAGTGCTTTGTTTTGCTAGTGCCAGTAATCAGACTGAGGAATTGTTCAGGGCTGTGTGAGAAATACTAGTTCCTGAAGCTTTACTGATCAAGTATCAGAGAGCACAGCTCTCATATATAAAGATACAATTTCAAGGCACTCATCAAAGCTCTGCTTAAGGTCCCAATCCCTAGATGAAGGATCATTATAGAAAACACATTTGATCTAGGCTACTCCTGAGAGAATTTGGTCCTGCCCAGTCGTTGGAATTGTCTAGAAAAGCATCTGACCTGCATTCAAATAATAAAACCCACTCCTCTTTCTCAATCGTCCTACAGACAGCAGAAGACATTGACACCAGCCTGGTTAGGCTATATGGAAGCATTGTTTAAATTAGCCAATACTTGTATTAAGAACTTTCCATGTGCTAGTGGGTATTGCGAAGACAAAACATGCACAATGGAAGGAAAGAATAATAAAGATTCAAAGGGCAGTTCCCAGCCCAGGTACCTGGTAAGATTTCCAGTGTCCTTAGGATAATGCTCGGGAAGCGGCTGTGGCTCAATCAGTAGGGCTCCCGTTTACCATATGGGAGGCCCCGGGTTCGGTTCCCGGGGCCTCCTGGTGAAGGCAAGCCCGCCCGCACGGCGTGGTTAGCTGACCCAGCGAGCACAAGCAGCAAGGGGGGGATAAATGAATAAATAAATAAAAATCTTTTAAAAAAAAAAAGGATAATGCTCAAACTCTTTAGCACATACTAAAAGAAAAAAGAAAAAAGTTTCACTTTCTGACCCTGGTTACTTCTCCAGCCTCATCTCTTGATATTGTTCCCTTCCTTCACTTCTACCATAAACTTAAGTGAAAATTAACTACCTGTAGCTCTCCCCTCAACTTGCTATCTTCTTTTACTTCCAAGCATCACCTTTGGCTCCCTCCTCAATTTGTTTTTGCTCTTTTGTGTTTTTTGTTGTTTTTTTTTGAAAATTTTATTAACAACTTTATTTCACATTCACAAAAATGAAAACAGAAAAAGGCAGCTCAACAAGTTATAGGAACATTACTACTAAAAAGTTATATTCCAGGCATTTTTATCTCATCTAATTCTAACTGCTACCTTAGTTGTTCCTCTAGAGTTCAGAAAGATACACGGATGAACACAGATTATTAAATAATGCAGTCAAGGTCAACCTATTACTGAAAAAAAAAGAAGAGAAAAAAATGCTTAATCATATTCCTATCTCACATAACTAAAGCCCATATTCTTTTTTCAACCTTTAGAATGAGCATAGTACCAACTCTGCTTTTGCTACAAAAACATTACAATATTAGCTATAGTTCATAAATTACATTAGTTTTATTTTCCCATGTAACACCACATTCTTAACTCCCTGTAGAAGAACATTCCTGCATTTATATTGTTAACCACAATCATCATCTACTTCCAAAATCATTGTTATACATTCACAATATTATCTTCCTAGACTACTTGTTTCAGCCACAGTCACATCCATAAATCAAGTTTGTTACATTCATTATAAATGTGTTACCATCAAGTCCAATCATTACCACATATTTACATTTGACCTCATTAAACATTCTACATATATCCAGAATCTTCCCCACTTCTCATCCCAAATTCCATCTCCCATCAACCTACACTTCATAGTCCAACTCCGTAAGTGTACTCATTGTATTTAGTTCCTATCAGTGAGATTATACAATATTCCAATATTTGTCCTTTTGTGCCTGGCTTATTTGACTCAACATAATATCATCAAGGTTCCTCCATGTCATCATGTGCTTCCCCACTTGATTTCTTCTTACAGCTGAATAATATTCCATTATATGAATATACCACATCTTGTTTATCCATTTATTGGTTGACGGACACTTAGATTGTTTCCATCTTTTAGCAGAGTGAATAATGCCACCATGATCATCTGCATGCAAAAAATATCTGTTCGTGTCCTTGCTTTCAGTTCTTCTGAATAGATTCCTAGTAACGGGATTGCTGGATCATATGGCAGTTTGATATTTTGTTTCCTGAAGAAGTGCCAGATCGTCTTCCACAGAGGTTGCACCATTTTGCAGTCCCACCAACAGTTAAGGCGTGTTCCTATTTCTCCACATTCTCTCCAGCACTTCAAGTTTTCTGTTCTTTTAATAATGGCCATTCTGGATGGTGTGAGATGGTATCTCATTGCAGTTTTTATTTGCATTTCCCTAATAGCTAGTGATGTTGAACACTTTTTCATATGTCTTTTGGTCATTTGTAATTCCACTTCAGAAAAATGTCTGTTCAATTCTTTTGCCCATTTTTTAATGGGGTTCTTTGTCATTCTGTCGTTGTGTGATATCTTTATATAACACGGAGATCAATTCCTTATCAGATATATGGTTTCCAAAGACTTTTTTCCCATTAAGTAGGCTGCCTTATTATTTTCTTGACAAAGTCTTTTGAAGAACAAATGTATTCAATTTTGAGGCAGTCCCATTTATCTATCTTTTCTGTTCATTTTTGGATCTAATGTCCAAGAAACCACCACCAAACACAATATGTTGAAGATGTTTCCCTATATTTTCTTCTAAGAGTTTCATGGTTCTAGTTTTTATATTTAGGTCCTTGATCCATTTTGATTTAATTTTTGTATAAGGTGTGAGATAAGGGTCCTCTTTCTTTCTTTTAGATATGAATATCCAGTTTTCCCAGCACTATTTGTTGAATAGGCTATTCTGACCCGGCTGAGTGGGTTTAACAGCCTTGTCAAAAATCACTTGACCAGAGAGATGAGGATCTACTTCCGAACTCTCAATTCAATTCCATTGGTCAATCTATCTATCTTTATGCCAGTACCATGCTGTTTTTACCACTGTATCTAGATAATATGCTTTAAAGTCGGGAAGTGGAAGTCCTCCAACTTTGTTCTTTTTAGATATTTTTGGCTATTCAGGGGCCCTTACCCTCCCAGATAAATTTGATAATTGGCTTTTCCAATTCTACAAAGAAGAATCTTTTTTTCCAGGATAGTGTTAAATTTGAAGATCAGTTTGGGTAGAAGTGATATCTTAATGATATTTAGTCTTCCAACCCATGAATGTGGAATATCCTTCTATTTATTTAGGTCATTATCAGTATCTTTTAGCAATGTTTTATAGTTTTCTGAATATAGGTCCTTGAAGTGTATTCCTAAATATTTTTTTAATTCGCTATTGTAAATGGAATTTTTTTCTGACTTCTTCCTCAGATTGCTTATTAATAATGCATAGAGGGAAACGGATGTGGCTCAAAAGGTTCGGCGTCCGTCTACCATATGGAGAGACTGGGGTTCGATTCCGGGTACCTCCGGGTAAAAAAAAAAAAAAAAATGCATAGAAATGCTATTGATTTTTGCATTTTAATCTCGTGTTGCTGAAATTGTAAATTCTAATAATTTTGATGTGGATTTTTCAGGATTTTCTAAGTATAGTATCATATCTTCAGAGAATAGCGAAAGTTTTACTTCTTCCTTTCCTATTTGGGTACCTTAGTTCTTTTTCTTGCCTAAATACTCTAGCTAGAACTTCTAGCACAATACTGAATAACAGTGGGGAGAGCGGTCATCTTTGTCTTGTTCCCAATCTCACTGGGAAAGCTTTCAGTCTTTCACCATTAATTACAATATTAGCTGTGTGTTTTCATATATGTTCTTTATCATATTGAGAAAGTTTTCTTCTTTCCTATCTTTCAGAGTGTTTTTTTTTTTTAATCAGGAAAGATTGTATTTTGCCAAATGCTTTTTCTGTATTAATTGAAATATTCATGTGATTTTTTTTCTTCAATGTATTGATGTGGTGTATTACACACTGATTGGTTTTCTCATGTTGAATCACTTGCATATCTGGTATAAAGCCGATTTGATCTTGATATATAATTTTTTTATATGATTTTAGATTCCGTTAACAAGTATTTTGCTAGGATAGACTATATGTTGGGACAGAAGTTAGATCTCAATAAATTTTAAAACACTGTAACTATATAGGGACTGGATGTGACTGAGGCAGCTGAGCGCCTGCTTCCTAAATGAGAGGTCCTGGGTTCAATTCCCAGCCCCTGGTACCTCCAAAGAAAAAAAATATATATACAAAATACTTTCTCTGCACATAATGGAATTAAGTTGGAAATTAATAACTGGGGGAGAAAGGGAAATCCACAAATATATGCAAATTAAATGATTTTTGTAAATAATCAATGGGTTAAAGAAATTACAAGAGAAATCAGTAAATACCTCAAGACAAATGAAAATAAGAATACATATATCAAAACTTACGGGATATAGCAAAGGCAGTGCCAAGAGGGAAATTTATAGCCCTTAATGCTTTTACTAAAAAAGAAGAAAGAGCTAAAATCAAAGACCTAACTGTACACCTGTAGGAATTAGAAAAAGAATAGCAAACCAATCCCAAAGCAAGCAAGCAGAAAGAAAGAAATAATAATAAAGATTAGAACAGGAATAAATGATAGAGAGAAAAAAAAAAACAATGGAGAAAATCAACAGAACTAAAAGTTGGTTCTTTGAGAAGATCAACAAATTCGATAAACCCTTAGTTAGATTAACAAAGAAAAAAAAAACAAAGAAGATGCTAATAAATAAAATCAGAAATGAAAAGGGTTGACATTACCACCGACCCAACAGAAAAAGAGGATACTGTGAGCAACTATATGCCAAAAAACTAGATATCAATGATGAAATGGACACATTTCTTCTGGAAATACATAAACAAACTACACTGGCCCTAGAAGAAACAGAAGACCTCAACAAACCAATTTCTTTCAAAAGAAATTGAAAGTCATCAAAAACTTCCCCAAAATGAAAAGTCCAGGACCAGGTGGCTTCATAGGTGAATTCTACCAATCATTTAAAGAAGATCTTATACCAACCTTGCTCAAACACTTCCAGAAACTTGAAAGGGAAGGAACACTACCAAACTCACAAACTCATTCTATGACACTAACATCACCCTAATACCAAAGCCAAATAAAGGTATTACGAAAAAAGATTACAGACAATTTCTTTAATGAATATGGATGCAAAAATCCTCAACAAAATACTTGGCTATCTTCTCTTTTACTTCCAAGCATTACCTGTAACTCACCCTCAACTTGCTATCTTTCTTTTACTTTCAAGCATTTATAAACACTCTTCTAATATTAGAATATCCTCCCTGCCACTTCATGACCCTTTAACCTCTACTCCAATTTTGGAAGTTGATTTAGAAGCATCTCCTCCTCTGGAAGCGCCTCTGACTCTTCCTCTCCTCTCCTCCAGAATGCATTAAGAACTCTTCCGAGGTTTTTACATTGCACCCTGCATTTACTCAATATTACATCTGATAAAATTTACTGAGCACCTACTATGTGCTAAGTACTAAGTCAAGTACTAGAGATACAATGGAAGAAAAATAGGACAAGGTCATTCCTTAATGGAATTTACAAGCTAGCAAAAGATAATCCCCTAAGTAAACACTAAATTATTAGCTATGATAAAAAACTAAATATCCAAGACTTATCACCTACACTGAATTGCTTTTTAACTTGTCCAATTCTGCTTCTAGAACTATGCTGTCCAATATGGTAGCCACTAGCCACATATGTCTGTCAAACAAAATGTGGCTAGTGTCACATATTAAAACGTTAATATTGATATATACGGGTTAAATAAATATTAATAAAATTAACTTTACCATTTCTTTTTATTTTTATTTTTTTAATGTTCTACCCTAATAGCAAGATCTGATGTTTCTTCATCATTATTTCCTCAGTGCCTAACAGAAAGCCTGGCATAGAACCAGACTCATTAAAAAGTAATTGAGTAAATGACTCTAAGAGTAGACAGAGAGGCAGAGGTTTCAGTGCTAGGCAATGATTTTTCCGCTGATCCCAGAGGCAATGGCAGCTACTGAAGGATTCTGGCAGTGGAAAAGTGAGAGAGATACTCAAAGGTTATTCAGGCCACAGTGAGAGTAATTTTTCAGGGCGTGCAGTAACTGGATTCAGTGAAAGGCTACCTAAAGATGAGGTAACTGGCTGGTTTAGTTGCCATTTTGCAGCTCAATGTTGGGCAGCAGAGACTTCCTGGAAAAGCCAGGCCAGGGAGACTATTTCTGCCTCTCTTAACTACATTTTAGCTCTCCAGCCTCTCACACTCCCTTAGATGAGATCAATCTTCTGTCCACAGGAGTTTGGCTTCAATTATGCTAAGAAAAATGGGCAACAGAGGTCAGGGGTATACTTGAGTGTGGAAGGTTGATCACAGTTGAAATATACTTTTAACACAGTTGAACTCTGACCAATTTCCTCCCACATTAAACTGTGACGCATACCCCTCCTTGATCATATACTGCAGAAAAGTTTCATAAAAATATGCTACCTTATAGAATTTTCTAACTTTATTATTAAAGCTTCTGCACTAAGAAATGAGTAGATAACTGTGACTTTTCTACAGTCTGTTAAGTAAAGACTGGAAATAAAGGTATTAGGTGGCAGAGGTGATTTTTAATTAAAATTGCTAAAGGAAAAAGCAGTTACCTCCTACTCAAAAACACACCCTTCATTATGGTGCATATTTATAGATAATTAAGATTAAACTTGGTCAGGAGAACTTAGAATGATTAAGACTGAATGCTAGAAATAATCTTCTATCAATTAAATATAAAAACTGGAATCTTAAAAAAAAAAAATTTTTTTTTTAAACAACACAACTCAAGAAACCAAGAAACAAAACTCAAGAGTTTCAAGACGCCAATGGTGTATATCAATCAGGCAAAATTTCTAACTGGATTAGGCATTCACCCTACTATCTCCCTTTTATACCCCCATACCCCAAATATACTTAGGCTTGAAGAGAACAAAAAAAAGTTACATCTTTCACCAGAACTTACGTGTAAAACTATAAACATAGGGAAATAAATCTAATAGTAAGACCTAAGTAGCAACTGCACAATAGATGAAGTCTGGCCAAACCTCATTAATTCAGAAGAGCCAGACTGAAAGTGACCTTTAGTTTGTAAAAGAAGTGTCACAGAGTAAATTTATCACATACACAATACCATCGGGATGTGTCTCAAATATTTCAAAGGGAAATAAACAAGCTTTCAGCCATTTAAAAGCATCTCTCTACGAACCCCCAAACTATTAAATTAATAGTTGCTCATTCTTATTTATTTGTTAAAGCAGCTCCTTAAGAATTACTGCTACTCCCAAGCTACGCCCACTGTCCCCAGGAACAGTGTACAGCATGGGTAAAGGGAAGCCCACCACAGGGAAGGACACCATAAAACTGTCCACTCTTCAGACTCAAAAGAATCCCATTCTTCCCATTAATAGACTGTAGCACCCAAAAATTGTACTCTATTTCATCAACAAAAAATTTATGGAAATGTGTTTTCTTTCTTGCTATATTAGTACCTACACAGTATCTTCGATTTTGCCTGTAGGCCTACAAAGGCTAAAATATTTACTGTCTGGCCCTTTACAGCAGAAGTCTGCTGACCCCTGGCCTGGAGGACCCATACAAAAACACTTCCTCCAGCAGGATCAACCAGCTCCTGCTCCTCTTGGCCCTGACCTGGAGACGTTGGGTGGAGGCACAGCACAGTGCCAATTTGGTTCCCAGAACCCTGAGGTTTCAATTGGAGCCAGCAAGGGTGGGAGGGAATGATTTCATTCTTGGAATCCAAAGATGCTACAAATATAGAGGAAAGGAGGACAGCAGACCACATGCCTCGCCCATTAAGGCTGTTGAGGAGACACATTCCACTGTCCTCTCCTCTCCCATGTCATGTGTTCACTTTCCAACCTGAGAGGAAGGCCAACCTGAGTGTAAATGACGTTTGTGAAAGACAGTATGCCAAAAAAAAAAAAAAAAAAAAAATCAAATCTGTCTCCCAAGGTCACCTTTGCCAAGAAAAGAATCATATATTTAGATGGCAGCTTTAACTCATCACACATTTGGCTTTTCAAAAGGTTAATAGAGAACCTTAAAGACACCATCAAATATGTCCAGAAGCATTTTGGGAAGCACAGAAATTCAGTGTGGCCTGCAGCTCGGTTTAAAGCCAGAGCAATAATGGAACTACTTCCTCCTGGGAATAAAGCAGAGAACTGAAGAACAGCAGGTGTCATTAAGATTTAAGATCAAATAACTTTAGCTTAAATGCTAAATCACAGTTGTGTAAAATATGTATGCAAAAGGACAAGAACTTGAAGGGCATATTTTGGAACTATCTAATATAACTGAAGCTACTCATAGTCTACACACATCTACACCAGAAGGCACACAAGAAATAATGAAAAACTGGATACAAATCCAAATGTCTGTCAATGGTAAAATGGATAAACTCATATATTCGTATACTAGAGTGCTGCACAGCAATGGAAATGAACAAATTTTATCCACAATACGAATGAATTTCATAAAAATAATGTTAAGCAAAAGAAGCAAGTTGCAAAAGGATACATGCAGTATAATACTGCAAACACTTAAACAGGCAAAACGAAATTATCTTGTTTATGTTTAGTGATGTATATATTGCTGGTAAAACTGTAAGTAAAAGCAAGGAGACTGTCATCACACACATCAGGATAGTGACTACCCTGAGAATTATGACAGGGAGAGACAGGTGCTTTTGGAATGCTGACAATGACCAGGGATGACCAGGATGATATGTTGGTTGTGCAAATGTTTGCTTTATAATAAATTTCTTAAATTATAATATATTCATTTATGTACTCTTCCACACATATGATATATTAGTAAGAATAAAAATAAATTTTTTAAAAAATAAAAGAAATTAAGATGAACAAGAGTTTGAGAAAAGAGCCAGAAGTGTTGCCAAAATGAAAATAAATTCAAAGAGGCAATTCACTAGCACAGCATTTTAGTCATATACAATAATAAAGGAAAGGGACTTAGAGATCTCCTAGTCCAATTCCTAAACCATTATAGAGAAGATGACATAAAAGTCAGTAAAAGCTAGAAAGAGAGAAAAAACAACCCTGGTCTGCTAACTCCGGTCAGTTATTATTGTTTTTTCCTCAGCATCAGCTAATTCTAAGTCACCCTTCTGAGGTCGTTTTAGGGGATCTTACTAAACTATTTAATCTGATCTTGCAAAGAACTGTTTTTCTGAGCTCCTAAAGAAGGCAATCTCTCGAGAATATAGGCAGTGCCTAATAAAAGAAAACAGACCAATATGTCAAGCCCTCAATATTATTTCAAGTAACTATGAACCTTATTCTTCAAAAATTGAAACTTCGTGGTTACAAGGGAGGGGAAGGGAATAATAGAATAGATGGAACATAGGACATTTTTAGGGCATTGGAATTATTCTACCTGATCTTGCAATAACGGAGGCCATTTAAAATTTTGTCAAAACCTATAAAGGGGGAGGCGGCTGTGGCTCAATCAGTGGGGCTCCCGTTTACCATATGGGAGGCCCCGGGTTCGGTTCCCGGGGCCTCCTGGTGAGGGCAAGCCCGCCCGCGCGGCGTGGTTGGCTGACCCAGCGAGCACGAGCAGCAGTGGGGGGATAAATGAATAAATAAATAAAATAAAACAAAAAAAAACTTTAAAAAAAAAAAAAAAAAAAAAAAAAAAAAAACCTATAAAGGTGTACGGTGCAAAATGTAAACCATAATGAAAAGCACTCACCATGGTTAGTAGCAATGCTTCAATATTTGTACAACAATTGCAATAAATCCACATGTAAAAAGTTATTAATAGGGGAGAGTGGGAGAGAGGGAGAGTGTTGGGTATATGGGAATCCCCTATGTTTTCTATGTGACCTTTCTGTAACCTAAAGCTTCTTTGAAGATAAAGCAAAAAAAATAAGACATTGGGGGAACATATGGAAGAAACTGTCACTGTACATAAAAGACAACAGATCTTATAGTGATGAAAGACACCATGAATAAAAATTTTTCTCATATTTTTGTATTTTATTTACTATATTACTTTCTTATTAATTTTATTTGGTTATTTTTTTTGGCTTTGTTTCTGGGAAGGTTTTAGATCGCAGAAGGGTCACAACTGTGACAGGGGAGGATCACTGGTGCGGGATGTCCGTGGCAGGGAGATGTATGTGGAGGGGTGCACCTGGGGCATGCCTCTAAGGCACATGAATATGTTCAAGTGTTCATGGGGCACTGTCTCGGTGGGTGGAGACCCACACAATAACCGAAAGAATACTGAGTTTTCATACTGGGGAGTCCTGCTACATTCTCTAATAAATGGCAAGAATCCCTCGATTACACGAGCAGTACCTGGCGAAGGAGGACAGACCATTAGGCCAGGCCCTTGATACTGATGATTGTACTCATGAACCTTTCCCTGTGAAATTGAAACTTAGTCTAGTATTATATATTGCCTAAAAGTTACCTCCTGAAAGCCTCCTTGTTGCTCAAATGTGGCCTCTCTCCAAGCCAAACAGCATATAAATACACTACCTCCCCCCCCCCCCGCATGGGACATGACTCCTGGAAATGATCCTCCCTGGCACTAAGGGATTATCAAGCACGAACTAGAGATGCATCTGGAAAAAGATCTTGACCAAAAGGCAGAAATATTAAATATGAATGAGTTTTTATGGCTAAGAGATTTCAAAGTGAGTCAGGAGGTCATTCCAGCGGTTACACTTATACACATCTCAGCAGGATCTCATTGACTGCCACAGTAAACAGTACCTCAAATACTGGGGATCCTGAGGGCTCTAGAGACATCTAGACACTATAAGCAGGTCAGACAGGCTCAGGAATTCGGTGCCCTGTCAGTGGGCTTTACTTTGGAATTTGTGCTCCCCAGTGTAACAGAGTTAGACTCATTTATAGTTTCCCTACACATGGCTCTTCTGTCCCTTTTATTTGAACCTACAATTTAGCAGTATACTTGTTAATTATATGTCCCAGAGACTTAAATCTTCGGTCTGTTCATATGCCGGTTGAGCCCTAAATTTCAGCAGAGTTGCAACACCTACTTCCAGTTCATTAGACTCACCCCAGACAACTAACAAAAGGATAATGATGGATAAAGCCCATCCAAAAAAAACAGAGAGTATCTACAACTGCAAGCAAGGCAGTTCCATCCATCTGCCCCATGGGATCTAAGCCCCCTCTCAATCAGAAACAGAGTGGGCATCACCATCCCAAAATCCTCAAGACTGGGGAATGAACAATGGACTACTAAAGTAGACTTATTATTATTCTATTATAGACATTATTATTCTAGCAATGGAAGAACTTCTATCATTGATATAAAGGCAGTGGCCACCAGAGGTTCTGAAGGGAGGGGGAGAGAAGAATAGCCGTAACATGGGGGCATTTTCAGGACATTGGAATTGTCCTGCATGACACTGCAATGACATTACAGGCCATTTTACATTTTGTCAAAACCTAAAAAATTGTGTGGGGTAAAGTGTAAACTATAATGTAAACTATAGTCCACAGTTAGTAGCAATGCTTCAATATCAGTTCATCAATTTTAACAAATGTACCACACTAATGAAAGATGTTAATGTGGGAAAGTATGGGAGGGGGTGTGGGTGGGGTATATGGAAATCCCTCCCTGGTTTTTTTTGTTTGTTTCTTTGTTTTTTAAATACTGGGGTCTGAACACAGGACCTCGTATGTAGGAAGCTGGCGCTCAACCACTGAGCGACATCTGCTTCCCTGAATTGGTTTTTTCGTTGTTTTGCTTGTTGTATGTTTTTGTTTTTTCAGGAGGCACTGGGAACCAAACCCAGGACCGGAGGCGGGAGCTAAACTGCTTAAACCACATCCATTCCCATCCTCTGTATTTTGACGTAACATTTATGTAATCTAAAGCTTCTTTAAAATAAAATATTATTTACATTGTACATAAAAAATAAAAATAAAAATAAAAAAAATAAAATATTTAAAAAAAAATTTTTTTAAGGCAATCTTGATGGAAGGCAAAAGGAAAAGAAACATTTCTTGTATTTTTTGCCCAAACTTTTTTTTTTAAGGATTTATTTATTTACTTTTATCCATCCCCCCCCCCACCGCCCTCCGTTTTTGCTGTTTCTGTGTCCATTCGCTGGGCAACTCTCTGTGTCCATTTCCTGGCCTCTCTTCTCATACTTCTCTCTCCTGTCTTCACTGGAATTCGATCCTCGGAACCTCCAATGTGGGAGAGACGCGTCCTACCACCTGCGCCACCTCAGTTCCTGTTTTTTTGGTGCATCTCATCTTGGCTCTCCCTTGTGTCACTCTCCTGTTACATCATCATCTGCTGCGTGGCTCGCAGGGCCTGACGGCGCAGCCACACGTGGGGCCTGGGGGGCTCATCCGCTCACAGGGCCTGGCAGCGCACCTGCATGCGGGGCCTGATAGAACACTCACGCGCGGGGTCTGGCGGCGCACCCGTGCATGGAGCCTGGCAGCCCAAGTGCCTTCTATATTTTTCTTTTTTTTATTTTTACCTGGAGGTCCCAGGGATTGAACCCAGGTCCCTCCATTTGGGAGACGGACGCCCAGCCATTTGAGCCACAACCGTCC
>JAKSZT010054462.1:19511448-19574825 GCA_026826555.1 Tolypeutes matacus | reverse complement strand
TAATAAATCAGGCTTAGTTTATCACCAGCACTCTAAAAACCAGACCTAGGGAGAAAAACCAGGTCTGGGGACACACGCATGGTTTCTAAGATAGCGAATGTTTAGCCTACCCCGATTATCACAAAATCAGGACAGCGAGAATATTTGCAGTCAAACATTTTTATTTCTGAGAATGTCTTGGATTCTGATTCTGTCTTACCAGAACCAGGGAAAAGGGAGCATCACTCAGAGGAAGGCCAACAGCCCTCAACCCCAAACATCAACTGGACCTTCGCCAAGTCTTCAAGCACAAGTGCTTACAACAAGGGTTGTAAAACCTGCTGGGCCATCCAGTTGAGAAAGGGAAGCCAGCCTGCATGATAAGGCAAGCACTCACTTGACAACACACCAGACCCGTGTGTATGCAACCCAACCCATGACTCAGGGAGTGTGCAAGGCCTAGGCATGCATCTGTGGGTCTAAAAGTGAAAGACCCCTGTGTATGCAGACCAACCCTCCACCCTGAGAGTTTGTGAGGTCGAGGCATGTCTGTGCACCTGAGAGTGAAAGGCCCCTGTGCATGCAGCCCCACCCAAGAGTGAAAGGGGAAAGAGATCACCTTGAAGGTGTCTCACTATTCATGTTCAAAAATGATCACCATATGCACTTACAGGTTTGTTCTCAACTTGGATGCAGCCTTCTTTCCATACATTGATTTATTTAGTCTCTACTAACCCAACAAGGTCTGGTCAACATGATGACTTTTTTTAAGTATCTTATATACATTTCCAAATATTTTACCTACACAAAATAACATTTAACAAGAGGAAGAAACAGCAATACTGCTTTGAAACTGATAAATGACTGAATAGCTATTCATCCAAAATACACTTTCAAAATATGCACCCACTATATCAATTAGATAAAGGAAAATGACAAAGCATTATACCAGCACAGATATATTTTCTAAGAGCCACAGATACCAAATTGGTAAAGTACCCTAAAAGCTGAATGGGAGGGTTTCCAAAAATATGATGCTTCAAAACCTGTACTTACGCATTCTTCATTTGAATATAAACTGGTACAGTTTTTCTGGAGGCTCATTTGGCAATAGTATAAAAATCTAAATTGGATTTGCCATTTAACCCAATATAGCCATTTCTAAGGATTTTTTATTAAGGAAAAACATCAGACAAGTATACAAAGATATATCTGAGTACATTCACTGGTGTGCTTTAATAACAGTGAAAAATCAAAAACAGTCTCAATTTCAATCAATCTGTCAATCATCCATTTAATGGAATATACATAGCCAATAAAATGATGACACAGATATCAATTTATTTGTCATGGAAAGATGTCCGTGGCAAACTATACTACCCTATAGGATACACTGAGGTAATATATATAGATTAAAATACACAGATACATATACAAAGATGTGTTCTGAAAAAATAATTATGGGAAGTGTTATATATTCAACTCGAGTAGTGGGATTGGGAACAATTTTACTTATCTTTGTTTTTCTATACTATGATTTTTTTTTTTTTTTTTTAAGACGCTTTAGATTACATAAATGTTACATAAATAATATGGGGGGGATGGGGCAGCCGTGGCTCAAATGGTTGGGCATCCATTTCCCATATGGAGGGACCTGGGTTCAGTTCCCGGGACCTCCCGGTAAAATTTTTAAAAATGTCAGGCCCTGCAAGCGGGTGAGCCCCCAGGCCCCGCTGAACCACACAACAAGATGATGATGTAATAGGAGAGAGATGCAGGGGAGAGCCAAGATAAGACTTGCGGAAAAACCAGGAACTAAGGTGTCGCAGGTGGCAGAATGCCTCTCTCCCACATCGAAGTTTCCCAGGATCAAATCCCAGTGAAGACAGGAGAAGAAGGATGAGAGGAGAGGGCAGGAAACAGACACAGAGAATTGCCCAACAAATGGACATAAAAACAGCAAAAACGGGGGCGGGAGGGGTAAAATGGATAATAAATAAATAAATCTTATGAAGAAAAAAATATATAGGGAGGGAGTGGATGTGGCTCAAGCAGCTGAGCTTCCGCCTCCCACATGGGAGGTCCCAGGTTTAGTTTCCGGTGACTCCTAAAGACAACAAACGAACAACGAGCAGACAATGAGCAAAAAACAACAAGCAGACAACAAGCAAAAACGAGTAAACAGATGAGGGAACCATGGGGGGAGGAGGGCAGGAAGAATATAGGGGGTTCCCATACTCCCCTCCCCCTCCCACACTTTCCTAAATTAACATCTTTCATTAGTATGGTATATTTGTTACAAATGATGAACACATATTGAAGCATTGCTACTAACCATGGACTATAGTTTACATTATAGTTTACACTCCGCCCCACACAATTTTATAGATTATGACAAAATGTATAAAGGCCTGTATCTGTCATTGCAACGTCATGGAGGACAATTTCAATGTCCCAAAAATGTCCCCATGTTACAGCTATTCTTCCCTCTCCCTCCCCTCAAAACCTCTGGTGGCTACTGCCTTTATAGCAATGATAAAAGTTCTTCCATTGCTAGAGTAATAAAAAGTCTATAATAGAATACTAATAGTCTACTTTAGTCCATTGTTCATTCCTCAATCTTGAGGATTTTGGGATGGTGATGCCCACTTTGTTTCTAATTGAAAGGGCAGATCGATGGAACTGTCTTGCTTGCGGGTATAGATACTCTTTGTTCCTTGGGATGGCTGTTGTCCAAGATCATCTCCTTGTTAGTTTTCCCAGGTAAGTCCAATGTATATTATGATAATTCTTACAAACAATACAGATTATTTTTATAACAAACTGAAGCTATCTTCATTTTGATGAAAATAAAAATAAAATGCCAACAGCTTTATTTTCTAATTTAATGGCTTTTATTTTTTTTTATCTATGGGTCATATGTTAAAATAAATATGTTACCAGGTAGAGGTAAGGTCTTTTAGTCTTGGTTTTATTTGGGTATACGCATTAAATCAATGTTTTCTGGTTCTTTTCAGGTTGATATACATCACGAAAAATCGGTCAAAAATCGGTCCCTTTACATATTTAACCCTAAGCAAATCATAACCAAAGTCCATATTATAAAAACTGCAAATAACTATTTATGGATTATTTAAGTGCTAGGAACTATGCTAAGCAGGTCACATGTGTTTTCCCACACTTTTAATTCACAATTGTCCTAAGAACAGAAGAAGCAATGGGGGTTAAAAAATTATCAAGTAACTTGTCCATAGTCACATAAAAAGTAAATGGCAGAGCTGGGATTCAACCCAGGTCATTACTCTCAACTATGTACTGGGCTCTAAAATTATAATTTGATGGGTTAGTATACAACCTCTATACTCAATGACCAAAAATGGACATAGCTGTATAATGGGTGGTTTTTCATAACGGAATGTTTTAACTGACAGATACATTAAGACTGGGAATGAAAAGTTGAAGGAAAACACTCCAGGTGAACTTCAGGTAATGTGGCAATAAATGTAGGGATAAAAGGATTTAACGTGCTAAATTTAGTCTGGTTAATGAACATAAACACAGGCTTTTCAGAGGTCTCCTATTTATACTGAGATAATGTAAAACATCAAAGGATCCATTCCAAGTAGAGCCATTAGAGTCACTCCAGTAAGAGACAGAAGCTACCAAGTTTAGCCTGGTTCAACTCAAATGAGGACAAGGCCCAGAACTAGGCAGGCCTGGGTGGGACATCATTCCATTGAGTTTCACAGAGGTGAAACACCCCATGCAAAGTCACATCATTGATGGCAGAGCCTGGGCCAGAACCTAAATCCCAGGATGCTTTTCTAAAGGGGCCTTCCGGAAAGTTCAAGGACAATTCCCAGCTGACATGACAATGATTTGGCGCTTGACTGTGGGATCAGAGAGACCAAAAGGAAAACATCAGTGAACTTCTCTGGGCCTCAGAATTCTTATACAAGATGAGGAGAAGAGTTCATGTGTCATGAGGTTGTTATTATTATGAAATTAAGTGAGAAAATGCATTTTTAGTTTGTGCTAGCACAGTGCTGGCATAAAGTAGCTACTCAATAAATTAAAGTTATCATCACCACTACCATCATTATTATTAACTGCTATGAAAGGGGGTCTTAAAGATCTGCTCTAACACTTTCATTGCATAGATAAGGAATTGGGGCTCACAGGGGTGAAGTGTCTTATCCAGGTCATACAGTGGTTCACAGGCAAGTCTCACGCACCCCACTCTGGGTGGCACGCTGAATAAAGCACTTGGAGAAACAATGCTATTACAATTTCCTAGCAATAGAAACACAAACGACTACACTGCCCTTTACTTAGAAAATGTCAGAGAGAACAAAAAGCAAGGAAAGGGGCATGGATGTGGCTCAAATGGTTGGGCGTCCGTCTCCCATATGGAGGGACCAGGGTTCGATCCCCGGCACCTCCCGGTAAGAAAAAAAAAAAGCAAGGAAAGAAGCTTTACAAAAGGTGAAAATGCAGCAGTTTTTAAAAAATTCTATCTTGGGAAACAGGAAAGTATAAGATTACTAAACCAACTGAGCACATCAAAAATTGTGAAGGCACAAAATAAAATAAACTTATAAAAAAGAGAGTTGTAATTATATACAAGTATGTTAAACACACAAACTGTACATGTGTATATAAGGATACAGGAAGCAAATAAATTAATCATTGCTGTCTTAGGGAAAGTTGGATGAGGATGGCTTTTTGTTTCTCTACTAAGTATCATTACCATGATTACATTATTCTTGAAATTTTTTTTTAATTAAGGAAAACTGAAAAGCACTTGAATATCGTACACTGTTACCTTCTTCTATGACTTTCACATCAAACATGGTATTGAGGGTTTGTTTGGCTTTTTGGCACAAGAATGTGCTAAAGAAACTGATTAAACAATAATGGAAACAAAAATACTAAAAACTGCGTGTTTCCATAGTAAATAAATATGCAGAAAAAAATTCTGGAAGAAGGCACATGAAATAGTTACAGTAGTTATAGGAGGAGAGACGTGGAGGTAGACTCATTTTTGGTTCTGTTTGAATTATTTACTCCAAGAAAATATTTATGTATTATTACTTTTGTGGTTAAAAATAGTGAAAGAGAAGACAGGTCTGTGGCATAAAAAGGGATTACACATGACATCCAGCCAGAACAGGCTGAAACACTATGCTCTGAGTCATTCTGAATCTGGCCAGGAACTGCAGTCAGAAGCTGGGACTCAGGAAGCTGAGCCCTCATAAAACATGAAAACCACGAATGTCTGGGGGCAGATAAGAAATACCAATCGAAAGAATAAAGACACAGGGTAGAAGGGAAGACTGATGATCTAAAATAAAAAGCAAAAAGGTCCACAGCCAGGCACCCCAATCATCTACAAACCTGACAGCACCATGTTGCACACTGATAGAGCAGCTATCACTTGCTCCAGTCTTCTGCAGAGCAGGCTTGTAACAGGGAACAAAGAGTTATATCCTAGGTTCCCATTCTTTCATTCCACTTTTGAAATATACCCCCACATCCTCCCTCCTTTCTCTACAAGTTGTTTCTACAAAGACATTCTCAGAGTGCTTTTAAAATAGAGGGAAATAGAAAGAACCCAAAACACTCAACCTAGCTAAGCATGAAAAATATAGTGCATTAATAAATATATACATTTCTCAATTAAATGTAACGGATACATGTAAATATTTTTTGATTCAATATATTATACAATATATTTGGTTCATAGTAATGCATTCATACAGTATTTGTCCTTTTTGAAAAAAAAATACTTAAATTCTGAACAACCACACAATATGACTGAAGTGGATTGTGTCGCACTGTATGAAGATGTCAAGTGAAGAAAGAACACAGACAGCTGTAAACCCTACACACATACTATGTAAAAATGCCTGTTAATGAAAGAGCTTTAAGATTCATAAAGTTTAAAGTACCTAGTGCCCACGAGCACTCCCACGAACCCTGTCACTTGGAGACATTGAATGGGAAGAACCACCCTCTAACCCTGGCTTTACTAGGATCACTGTTTTAGAGAAGCGGAAACAGATGATAGTGAACTCCAGCTTTGTAAAAGTGCTTTATATCCTGATTTTTATTTAGGGGAAAAGAGGGCTCTGGGAGATCTGCAGGAGTTGAAAAGGAAAAGCAAAAGTTTGGCAAGACAGCTACCACACGCCAGCAGTAAACAGAGAGCAAGCAAGGAGGCTGCTCCTGAGCCTCGCGGCCTTAGTTTATCCAGGAGGAGAGCCAAAGGGGCATGGCCAGAGCCATGGAAAGGTAAGCCCAGCCCCCACTCTTCATTCTGAGGGGTCCTTCCCTAACCCTTTAAACACCCCTAAAAACCCACATTATTCAAGCTCTGCTCCCCTGACAAAATAGCTCAGACACAAGGTAAGAAATGGGCTATCTTGGGAGAATCATCACCATCAAAACATTATACCAGAAGCTGCTAAGTGCTTTGCTGAAGGGGGAGTGGAAAGAGGAGCAAGGGGGAAAGAGCAGTTTACTGAGCACCTACTAAGGCCACTCCCTGGCCCTGGTCACCACACGCAGCAGAGAGCAGGCTGGGAAATCGACATGCAGTTGGGTCTGATGTCAGCCTCCCACATTTGTTCCATTCCCAAAAGACAATGGACTCACAAGCCAGGCTGATTTCCTCAGGAAACAAGGAGCAAGCTGCATGAACTTAACTCTGCTAAGATAAACAGGGGCTGAGGGGATGGCAGGGGCGGGGTTTTCTTTCTGAACCCCAGACAGTGAGTACCAGGACTTTGCTTCTGATGCACTGGAGGACTGCCTGGAGGCACTGTCCTTCACTTCACATTCCTCCCCCAATCCCCTTCAGCATACAGGGCTCTGCCACCCCCACGGGGCCTTCAGCTGAGGCCTTTCTGCTGTTGATCAGCTAATCACATTTGTGTTTTATGTATTCTTCCAAAAGCACATTCTCTAACTGTGACCAGAGACTTTTAGTAATACATGCATTAAAAATGGGGGTGGGGGGCGGAATACTTCATTCAAGCAACCTACCCATATCAGTAACTCTACAACAGACATTCTCACATCACCTACAAGATGACTTCAAAAAGAAAAGAAGGTGCTCGCTTTGGCAGCATATATAATAAAACTATAAAAATACAGAGAAGATTAGCATGGCCCCTGTGCAAGGATGACATGCAGATTCGTGAAGCGTTCCTTATTTTTTACACATTTTGTCAAAACCTATAAAATTGTGTGGTGCAAAGCGTAAACCATAATGTAAACTACAGACCGTGGTTAGTAGCAAAGCTTCAATATGTGTTCATCAATTGTAACAAATGTACCACACTAATGAAAGATGTTGTTAATGGGGAAAGTGTGGAGGGGGAGGGGTGTGGTACATGGCAATCCCCTATTATTTTCGATGTAACATATACGTAATCTAAAGCGTCTTTAAAAATAGAAATAAAAATTTTTAAGGAAGAAAAAAAAAAAAAGAAGTCATTATAATGTGATCTTAGCTCAGGATCCCTTAGTGCCAGATACATTCAGAGAATACTGCTGTGTTAACGTTAAAAATCACAGGCAAAGGCAGAGCAGTGTGCTCCGGGCCAACGTGCCGGAGGTCACACATCCTCTCTGCTTTTACACTTAGGGTTAAATAGAGCAGAGTGTGAAAACCCCAGGTCTAAAGTGAGAGGGAGCCCCAGCGGCCCCCTAAAAGCAGTCAGCCCCCTCCTTCCCTACCCCGCAGGCTCTATTTGGGTTAGGGGCTCCACTTACAAAACAAGGTCTCTAGGCAGGCTTGCCTCTCTCCTATTCGCCAGCCCCTCTCCAGCTTCTCTCCTACACTAAAGGACATGTGTCACTCCAGCGGCAGGTCCAATCTGTCTGCTCTCTCCCCCCGCCCCCTCCCCCAAACAGCCATCCTCTACTAAAGTGAGGGATATGACTAGATGATATCCCCTCTGTTTAAGTGAGGGGATATGACTAGATGATAGACAAAACTCTAAAACTGTTCCCAGGGAATGCAACATCTCCTGTGTTAATCTAATAAAGTCGTTAGCATTTGAGAGAAAAACGCTTTCAGTTTCAAAGACAGCAGTAGATGTGGAGTCTAAAAAGACAAAACGCAGTCCCAACTCCGAGCATCATACAGCAATTTACATTCCACAAAGCACTTTAAACACCCATTATCCTAACTGATATTGACAGCATCCCTTGTGTAATCACCATCAGTCTCCCCAATTTAAAGTAGAAGAAACAGACTCAAAGAGTTTAAGCGACTTGCCCAAGGCTTTGAACTAATGAAAGGCTAGATCTCCAGCAAACTGAGGAACAATGTTAAACCATAAAAGGGCGGCCTCCAGGACCATTCCCCACTCCCTCCATTTCTAACAGCCTTGATTGCGAGCCAGAAGAGCAGGTGGCACTTATTTATTTGACTTCTGTGGCTGCTTTCTCCAATGTTTGGGGAAAATATCCCCCTTTCTCCCTCTCCTCCCTTTATGTTTCTTTTGAACTCACTTCCTCATCAGAGCTAAAACCTCGCAAAGCCAAGAATGCTATACCCTCACTCTCACCATAAAAGCTGCTCTGAGCCATCCCTTCTGCCCTGGCCTGTGCCGCCCCAAATGGCTTCCAGCTCTCTGGCATCTGGCATTCATCAGGGGCACAGGCATACAAACTACCCCAGCCGGCCTTGTGTAACTAAACGAATCCAGTAGTCTCAGAATCTTCCCAAGGGCCAAAGAGTGAGAAGAGTGAGTGAAAGTTAGGGGAGAGGGGGAGCCTATTATTTGCATATGTCCAGGCTATCCAATCTTTTCCTAGGAACTTTTCAAGGGGAAAATTAAATCACTGCTATCTTTAGTCTTGCCATTTCTTGATCTTCCACTCCTCAGTTCCTGTTTACTATCCGAAAGAACTGGCCCCAGTCCCCGATGATGGAATGGGAAGCAGGAAGGAGGGACACCCAGAATGGGAAAGGGAGGGGTTTGGGATGAAGGACTCACCAAGACTTGCCTAAGCCCCAAATCTGTGATTGCCACACACAAAGCCAACCTCAGTATGCAGCATAACTTTCTGAAAAACGAGGGGTGATAATGCACAAAAAAGGCTAAGATGAGCTTTAAAAGCACTGGATCTTCTTGTGCCTCTTCTCCCGTGTCTACCACTTCTCCCCACACTCCCCCCTCCCCCCATGCACCCATATAGAGGTCATGGTGCCTTACCTCCAAACACAGCTTCCCACTCCCAAACCTGTCATCTCTAACATATAACCTTTTATTATTCTACAATCCAAGCAGTGTAGTGATGGAGAAAGAGGAAAGATAAACTGGGAAGGCCTGAGGTGTTCACAAGCCACCCAGGCACTTTTTATACACAGACTGGCTCTATGCATATGTAAGTCTTGGGCCTATGTATACTCCTCCAAATTATATTCTCTGATTCATTTGTTGGTTCTTTTGTTCCTTCATTCATCTATTCACTCATTCTGTTTTTAGATTACCTACCGTGTTCTAGATTTTGGCAATACAAAAGTAAAAGATGCCATTTATGGTCTAAAGTATCTTGTAATCTAGTAAAAAGATGAACAAGTAAACAATTATTACAATATGCATAAACGTCATGCTCTATAGATGTGTAGTAAACTATGGAAACTCATAAGGAAGGTAGCTAATTGAAGTGGGCCAGGCAGGGAGGTTTCCTGGAAGGTGACATCTGAGCTGAGTTGGAAGGAAGCATAGCAGGCAGTTAAGTAAAAGGGAGCAGGGGATGATCATCCCAGAAAGACAGAGGGATCGACTTGTGTAAAGACGAAGTCACAGCATCGTCAGATAAATCCCAATAACCCAGCTGGAGGGCAGGGAGAAGAGGTGGAGGCCTGGAGGGAAAGAAGAGACTGCAGAGAAACACTGGTCCTGGAAGTTCTTAAAAGACATAGCAAGGAGCTTGCACTTTATCCTAAAAACAGTGGAATGATTTTTTAAAGTTTTTTTGGAGATATAATTGACTTACAATAAATAGTGGATATTTAAAGCATATCATTTGATAAGTGTTGACTTAGGTATACACATGTAAAACCATTACTACCATCAAGGTAATGATCATATCCATCACTCCCAAAATTTCCTCGTGCCAGTTTGTAAGTCCTCTTTCCTACCATTTCTTGATAACCCCTGACCCTAACCCGGACAACCACTGATTTGATTTCTGTCAATTAGTTTGTTGCATTTTCCATCATTTTATATAAATAGAATTATATAGGAAGTGCTCTGCTTTTTGCACTTGGCATAATTATTTTGAGATTTAACCATGTTGTGTTTGGGGATGTGAATGTTTCTCCCCAAGGAAGGGTTCCAAACCATTCATTTTACTTTCTCTATCTGTTTTCCATCCAAAGAAAAGAAAACTCAAAACCTGAGCCAATAAAACGAGGAAAGCAGGGGAAAGGGTTCCCTGGGCTGCCACGACTAGGGGCAGAGGAGTAAATCTCCCCACCCACATGCTGGAAGACAGCCTGGACCAGATTCCCTGGACCGCAGTACCAGGAGACTAATTCCCCTTCCTACTAATGAAATGCTTCAAGACGAAGCACCGCCAGGAAGCTGACGGGACATCACTGTGGCCTTCTGTGATCCTGAAAGGAGGCATCTCAGAAAAGCATACTCTCGGTGTCCGAACCTCCGTCTCATATAATCAGGGCCACAATCCGCACAAATATACACACTACAACAGGCTAAGTCCTGAAAATAAAGGAACTGCACTTAATGGTGCTATTTATTTAGTCTGAGGAGTGAAGGGTGGGGAGGGAGGAGAAAGATATAAGTGAAGACATTCTATGTTTCTCAGACCAGAATGCTATCTGTGTTGAAGCTAATACGCAAAGTATTTACTAACCCTCACAAAAAGTGACCATGCGACCATGGTGTGGCGTGTTGGTGAAAGGTGTCATATGGGAATTCTACACATGTGCATGATTGTTTTGTAAGTTCACAACCTCTGTAATAAAAATATATTTTTTAAAAATAGGTGGGTTGGGGGGAAAATACACCAAATGTAAGATATGGACTATATTTAGCAGTGATATTTTGATGATGCTCTTGCATAGTTTGCAACAAATATTTCACAACAATGAAAGGTGCTGGTGGTGGGGTGATGTATGGGAAGCCTGTATGATAATATGCATGTTTATTCTGTAAGTTCACAGCTTTTACTATACACTTATTGTTTATGTATGTTCATGGTCTTATAAAAGTTTTTACTGAAAAACTCCCATTAGCCAGTCTTTCTTACTGAAAATAAATTATTAATAAAAAAAAAAAAAGCGACTATGCAAAACAAATTAACTATCCCTCAAGAAACCTGATGAACTGCAATATAAAAAAAAGGTTCTGATTTATACCAATACAAGTCACACAGCCCAGGGATCTGGTGGGGTTTATATTTATTACACTGACTGGAATTATGGATTGTGCAGAATGAGAGGAAGGGTGGGTGGTGGCAGGGAAGTGGCCACCTCCTCAGGTTGTGGCTCTGGACAAGTCAGTTCTCCTCACTGAGTTCTAGATGCAGAATTCCATGAAAGTACTCTCTTTAAAACATTTTGCACGTTATCATTTCAAGGAAGGAATATTATTATTTTATCCAAATATACATCATGTAATGGATTAATTTTCCAGAAGAAACCAAGACTCTAGCCTAAAATCACAAAAAGAAAAAAAAAAAATCAATGACTAGCTTTTAATTCTGTGAACAAGGGCCTATAACTGGATTCCAAATATACAAAACAGATAGTTGGTCTGGCAGAAAGTAGTTTCTAACTAAGGAATATCATTATCTTCCCTGGCGTGGATTTCTCAACCTGCCCAAAGGTGGAGGCACAAACGGCATCATATCAGCAGTAGTGGTGGGGGAAGCATTAATAACAGTCTCCTACCTCTACACAGCACTTTCATTACAAACTATTTTTATATACATTATGGCATATGGTCCTCAAACCTGGGCAGCTAATAATATTATAACAATGGAGAAACTGAGACTCAGTAAAGTGAAGCTATTTTTCCAAGATCACAGAGATTATAGTAAAACCAAGATGCCACCTTTGTATTCTTTTCAGTTCAGAAAAGACTTTCACATTCTCTTGGCCTATTGTTCTTTCTGACACCTTGTGCTGCTTCCTTAGTCTGTTCAAGGTCAACAGCTATTAGAGTCAAGAAACAATAACACAAGAAAATAAAGCTATTTTCATCTTGGAGGGAAAAAAGTTTTAAAAACCCGCAGTCGCTCCATAATGCTTATTAAGCAGCTACTTTGTTCATGCCACTGTTTCAGGTTACTGCAGAACACGTGAAATAGTCCTTGCTTTTAAAGACTTAAAATTCCCGAAGCAATTGAGACTTACGAACGAAGGCCTAGAGAATAAAGACAAGACTATCAGCTCCTTCCAGACAGGGACCTCATCTCAGCTCCGAATCTCCATCACCTAGCACAGAGCCTGACACTGGGCAAATGATCCATAACCATGGCATGAATGCAACCTACACAACTGCTCTTTAGTTTCTACCCAAAATAACAACAATAACAACACCTTGACAGGTCCTGTTAGGAAAAGACGTTTTCCTGGAATAGGTAAACATAGTCACATCTTGAAGAAAGTGGCAGACTGTTGCAGGTGTGGGGGGTACTCCTGGCAGGGAGATCAAACAAGTCAAACAAGGAGGGCTGTAGAGGACTATAAGAGCACTTGGCTTCCTAGACTAGATGGTTCAGGATAGAGAGGAATAAGAACTAAGAATGGACAAGAAAAATAGCTGAGATAGCCATATTGTGTTTCATTTACCAGGTCAGTAAACATAGCTAAAATCCTTTTTTTTTTTTTTTTAGAATAAAAGTTGTTCAAATGTATAGCATCACTTACTGTAAACTGAATGAGAACAATGAGGCTGTTTTCATTTGTTTGAAATTGGCAGTATGGAAGGCAGTGGCCTCCACTTTCATTTCAGTATTTTATTTTAGTTACATAAGATGGAGAAAAATTTGATTTGCACAAATAAATAGAAATATATGGTCACAGACTTTTAAAAAAGGAAAAAAAAAAAAAAAAACAGTCCAAGATAGTCTTTATTTAAACTAATTCAAAAGCTTTGAAATGGTAAGGAATTTGTTTCAAATCTCTACCACTAACAGCATCTAATATCTTTTTATAGTCCTTATCTCAAATATGTTAGATAAAAAGCACCTAACTGCTAACCCCCACACAACTTTATTGGCATAATGTGTTAAATATTAATTTGTTTCTGAACAACTGACTATGCTGCTTTGCTTGACATTTAAGCGAAGGCAGCACATGTGCACACACACACACACACACACACACACACATGCTCACCACCAATGTGCGATAACACATTGGAGCCCACCAGTGTGCTAATTTTTTTTTCTGTTTTGATAACCCTGGAGCTGTGCTTGGCACAGGGTCAGCACTCAATAAGCATTCAATAAATGAATTGATTATGCTGCCAGGATAGTTTTTTGGTTTTTTTGTGTGTGTGTTTTGTTTGTTTGTTTTCAGGAGACCTGAGAATAGCTTTTCTCCTGCTATCTCTGTAAATATGTCTGAACCTGTAAATGTGTCATGGATTAGGAGGGTTCTAATTCTGCATTAGTCTTTCTATAAATTCAGATTGATACACATTCCTTCATCAAAATAGGATATTAAAAACAACTTAAGTGTAGAGCTACATCACTGGAACAACTCTCTATAAGAGAAGTCTTCCTAACCACCTACTGTGCTACCAGCAGACACACAAACAAAGATGATCCCGCCCTTCCACAGTTCACTGCGTATCAAGAGTTCAAAATGTTTCGGTGACATCATCTCACTGCTTTGGTACGCAAACATTAGAGTGTAAATTGTGTGTGTGTGTGTGTGTTTAAACCTTTTAAACAATTGCTAGAAATGTTAAAGGTAAAACTAGTATTATTGAGGTTTTTCAGAAACCCAGAAGAACCTCTGGGAAACCTGAGGGTTCCAGGATCAGTTCTACGCCTAATTCCCTTCATAATCATAGAAAAGTCCTTTCAATTCTGTAAAACTGGGAAGAGGTTTGAACTATATAATCTTTAAGGACATCATCTCTATCTACATGCCAACAAAGACACAGAACCAGAGTACTATTTCTTTAAGCTCCAGTGTTTATCAAATTAATCATTTCACTACAACACGATGCTATGCAGACATCTCTTCAAAACTCTATAGGAGATTTTTTTAAGTAAATTGCAGGCTACAGATTCTTTAAACTTTCTGTAAGAATGATTTCTCCCTGCTCCCAAGAGTACCTGCAGTATTATTCTACAGAGTACATCTTCCAGAATCTTGTTTCAGATTGTTACTTAAATACTCCATTTCTCTTAAACAATCCCTTCCAGCAAGAGACATTCAATGCTCATTAAACTCTCTACTCTCATGATGCATTTCATGACATAAAAAGCAAATTACATGGTGTAAGCAAAGATATAGAGATCAAAGAAGATAAAATGGCCAGTATGCACATGAAATGATGAACAATATTTGTTATCAGAAATGTAAATTAAAACCACAATGAGATTCTACTACACAACCACTAAAGTGGCTAGAGCTGATAGTAGCAAGTGCCAATGAAAATGTGAAGGAAGTGGAAGGCTCATACATTGCTAATGGGAATGTAAATGGTATAGCCACGTTAGAAAAGAGTAAGGAAATATCTTAGAAAGTTAAACATACAACTCACCATACAACTCGGCCATCTCAATCCTAGGTATTTACCAAAGTCAAAAAATAAGACCTACGTCAACACAAAGACTTGTACTCAAATGTTCACAGCAGCTTTAATACTTGGAAAGAAGTATTGTGGTACTGTGTATAACCATACAATAGAATATTACTCAGCAATAAAAAAGAAGTGACCTAGGGACACATGCAACAATGGATGGATGACTCTAAAAGACACCAAGCTAGGTGAAAAAAAGCCAGATACATAAGTATACATATGATTCCATTTATATGAAACTCTGAAAAAAAGGCAAAACTTCAGTGACAAAGAGCAGATGAGTGATTGCTAGGAGCCAGGTGTGCGAAGACGGGACTAACTGCAAAGGGGCATGAGGGAACTTTTTGAGGTGATGGGACTCTTCTATATTATAACTGTGGTGGTTACATGACTGATATATTTGACAAACCACATCAAATGCACACTTAAAATTGGTGAATTTTATTATATGTGGATTATACTTCAATGAAGATAATTAGAAAAACTAGAGAAAACAACAAAAAAATGACTTATGTTTCTTAACTTTCCATCCCATTTATTTTTTTCAAATGACAAAACTAATTGCAAAAAGTTTTCGCCCTCAATAATTTATGAAAAAAACGTTCAAGCCATGCTGTCTAGCCTCTTAAATTCCCTCATGATCACTTGATTTACCTCGAAGAGGATGGAGCTGAGGGCAGCACGGATGGCTTTTGAGGGCTGGCCTGAACTACGTACAAAAAGCCAAGATACCTGGCACAGAACTGGTGATGGGACCCCAAGCACTGTCCATATGTATTCCTAAATGCTTTCAGTGTCTTCCAAAATAAATTTTTCTAGATCCACATGTTCTTCTATTACTTTCAGTTTTCACCTACTTATTTACTTAAACACTAACTCAGTTCCGCCTCACCCCCTGGGGCCCTCTGTCTGCCCGGCCTGTCCCCACTGACCCGTGAGCAGTGTTCATGGCTTCTTTGACCTTGAGGAGGACTCTACTCCCAGCATCTCCCAGAGGGAAAGTGTTCTGCAAGCTAACACTCATCAATCAAATCTACTCATCAGCCTGCCCCAGGGATAAAGTCTGCCTCATTACAATAACTGACCAAAGAAACTAAATGAACTACAGATGATGATTTTGGGGAGGCGGGGGAATGTTTTCAAAAGAAAGGAAAAAGCGAGAGATTCTGGCACCCACTTCCTGTCCAGTCTCCTCTCAATTCTCCTAGGCCCATCCCAGGTCCTGTTTACCATCACGATTAAGCTCCCACAAACCTTCCTTCCTGCCAGCTCCCTCGCCAGATGGGAAGCTGCTAACATCTTCCAGCTACAGTGATCTTCTCCTTACATCATTCACAAAGGCATTCCATTTTCCACACTAATTTTCTCGTGACCTCTCTATTTCTCAATCACAAGAACAAACACAGTCCATTGCTTATCAAGAGTTCATTGATAGGGAAAGATATCTGCCCTCGTGAACTGAAAAACACTGGTCTCCCCACCGTTCCCTCACCTCCTCCCAATGGCACAAAATCCCAGCACTCTCACCAGCTAGAAGGGAAGAAAAGGAAAGAGCAGATGAAGTAATGTATTTTTATTAAAGCATAAAATGCACGTGTTATCTTGAGCCATTCAAAGTACAAAACCCACTCAGTGGACACCAGGGATAAGCAGTTCAGCTTTGAGTATCTAAATTTCTCCACATCCCCAGAGCCAAACCATGCTTGTGCCCAGACTCACGCAGCGAGCCAAACTCGGCCAGATTCCCAAGCATTCAGCACTCCCCGGGAGGACAGAGTCCCCAAAGACTGCTACATGGAGAGCTGCAGTCCACACTGAGCCTGGGGGAGCCTGGAGGGTGGGCAAGAGGCTGTCAAGCTCCAGTTCTCACTGTCAGTTTAGACACCCCACTTTAATTCTCCAGACCTCAGTTCCTTTCTCGATAAAATGAGTGACTTGCTGAAAAGCTGCAGGGCTCCCCTCTGCTCACAGAAAAACTCCTTAATATGGCATTTAAAGCCCTCCACAATCTGACCCTGTTCCTCATTTCAAGTCCCTCTTCTTTGCATTCTCTTTATCAACCCTTCATGTTCCAATTCTAGCAGGCAACTTATTCTCTGGAGAAACCGTGGGTTTTCACACCTCCGTGAATTTGTTCATGCTATTCCTTCAAGTGGAATATTTATTCTCACTTCCACCCCCCTTCTCCAAGTAAAACCCTTCAGATGTTCTCTGAGCATAATCCCCTTCAGAAAATCTAATTTCACCCTGTCTTATTTTATAGTTCATTGTTGAAAAATTGTCTTCCCCAACTAGATTTTAAGTTCTGTGAAGGTAAGGCCTGTGTCTTATTTATTTCTGTATCTCTACAATGCTGGACTCAGTATTTTGCTCACACATGGCCTATAATCAGTGCATTTTATCTTATCTCTATATCCCCTTTCACCTCAAGCAGTTATTGCTTAATTCTATGTATCAGATTCATGGGAAGAGATGCAACATCTCAGAGGCCACGACAGCTCCCCTCCATCTTGGTTCTGATTTATAGTTACTGAGCTCTCCCTGTTCCTCTCTTAGGCACTGCAGCAGTTTGGCAGTTTGATATAGTTATGAATTCAAAAAATAGATATTGGATTATGCTTGTAAACTGGTCTGTTAATCTGGGCATGATTAAGTTATGATTAGGGCATTGACTGGGCCACATCAGTAGGGCATTGAGCAAAGGACATGGCAAAGGACAGAGTAGTTGTAGTTTTGAGTTGGAGTTTTGATGATGAGTTTTAATGCTGGAGCCCAGGGAAGTAAGCACACAGAAGAGCTTGGTCAAGAAGGAGAGAAGGGGGAAGCGGCTGTGGCTCAATCAGTGGGGCTCCCGTTTACCATATGGGAGGCCCCGGGTGGTTCCCAGGGCCTCCTGGTGAGGGCAGGCCCGCCTGCACGGCGTGGTTGGCTGACCCAGCGAGCACGAGCAGCAAGGGGGGGATAAATGAATAAATAAAATAAAAAATCTTAAAAAAAAAAAAAAAAAAAAAAGAAGGAGAGAAGGCCCTGGGAAAAGAGATGAGCCATTTGCCTGACAGTTCACAGCTGGCCTTGTGGAAAGAGGCAAAGCCTAGAGAACCTCATAGTCTACAGCTGATCTTGTGGAGGAAACAGAGGAGCTGAGCCTGAAAACAGCCCTGGGAAGAGAAGAACCCAAGAAGCCTGAAACCTTGGCAGATGTTGGCAGCCATCTTGCCCCAACATGTGGCAATGGGCTTTGGTGAGGGAAGTTATTTACGCTTTATGGCCTGGTAATTGTGGGTTTCTACGCCAAAAAAATACCCTTTATAAAAACCAACCAATTTCTGGCATTTTGCATCAGCACCACTTTGGCTGACTAATATAGGCACTTATCACATTCAACCATATATGATAGATATTTGTGGACTCAGCTTAAATAAAAGACAACCAACGTGTTCCCCTGGGGCCCTACATCTTTCTGTAGAATGGGAAAACACTCTATGCTTTACATGACTTGTTAAGTGAATGAAGATCCCATGTCCCCAATCACTGCAAAAGGGCCCCAGGTCTGGCATCCAGCACCACCCACTCCCATCCCCAGAGTCAAGCATGACACCTGGGGTACTACAGGAACTCTGAGAGTCATGGAAGCAACAGTGAAATAACCTGCTTTACATTTCTTGTTCTTCCCCAGTGCCAAGGACAAAGTAGGTGGATGATGATGATGATGATGATGATGATTAATTAGCTTGTGTGTAGGATATCTTACAGTTTATAGAATTTTATGCAACAAATAAATGCCCACTTTGTGTCAAGCAGCTTGATAAATGCTAAAAATGGTTAAGACAGGGTTTCTGCTATCATGTGTATTATTTTAGCTTCAAAACAACTCTATGAGGCAGCAGTTAGGGTAGATATTATTTTCCTCATTTTAAAGATGGTGAAATTGAGGCTCAAGAGAATAAGTGAACTGTTCAAATAAGAAAAATGGTACAAATGGGAACTGATGTAAACCCAGATCTGACTCCAAATCCCACCCTCCTTCTCCACCACAGCAAGCAGACTTTGACGGATTGGAGAGGACAGTTTGAAATTCCTATACTCTTTTCACAGATACTGAGCAGGACAAGCCCAAAACAAAATTCTGAAAACTTAGCAAAGCCTGTTTTCAGGAGCATCCCTCCCTGACCAAGTACCTAGGGCCTCCTCTGTAGTGCCTTCGGAAGGTACTGTCCTCTTCTCTCAGCAGCAGTGCATCCAATTCAACTCAGTAAACACTAGGAGCGCCTGCTAAGAGCAAGCTGCTCTGCCTAAGCTCAAGGTAGCAAACATGAGTTGGACAGGTCTTAACGCTTAAGGAGGTTTTAAGCTTACATCCCACCATTCCATTCTCAGACAGACTGAAATTTCTCTCTTCCCCTTTATAAATTCCATCCTGCTAAGTCACAGATACGCAGGCTAGATGACAAGTTAGCCTGTCATTTCCTTCTCAAGAATTATCTATATGCATCCCAACAAGATCCTTCCTATATGGCAATCTTGGCAAGGTCCTAGGGGAGATGTCTGTGGCAGACACGGGCTTATAATATCCCCTCAAATTAACTCTCCGACTACAAGACAAATCCAGGTTTGTGGTTCAAGTTCTTAAGTATGAAACCCTCTGACACCACAATCATCACAGAAATGAAAATTACCATTTGAGAAAAGCATTACCATCCCCTTTGGAGACATGAGGGCAGTTTGGGACAGACAGAGAGAGGTTTAGGGGCAGAGCTAAGCCAAAGAACTTGGTTCACAGACCAAGTTCATTCCAAGTTCACTCCACATGTACAGTCCTCTCAGGGTAGAATTTCAAGACTGTTCTTCCTCACAGCAGGAAGAACAAGGCACTAGGGCCCCATCAGTACAGTAGAGAGGAAAGAAACCTAGGCTACATAGGCCCAGGAAACCCAAGTGCCAGCCTGGCTCCACCACTAACTGGCTGTGTGGCCTTGGCCAAGTGACAACCACTCAGCCCCTGCCTGGACTGGCCCATCCACAAAAGATACAGCTTGCCCACAAGCATGCCAAAAAGAAATCTCTTCTAGACTTAAATGCTAAAGCTCTACGTACAACAGGGTTAATATTACAAAAGCCAAAGGACAGTATTATTTAGCACAAATTATGTCCTTCTGGATTCAGAGATGGAGAGATCTCTGTGACAGATGAACACAGGGACCAGCTCAGTTACTGTCAAACACTGTATTCACACCACTTTGGCAAAAAAAAAAATATTTTCACAAATAGGGTCCCTGACCATAAAGAACTTACAATCGAATTGAAATACATAGCACACATATCAAATGGTATAAGAAAAATTTATCCAGTAATTGATTGGTAGAAATGAGTAGAAGTTATTATTGTAAACTATAGGGAAAGAGAACAAATTAAAACACTGTGGTATAATGAAAATTTTGGCTGGTCATTGTCCTCAGTTCCTGGGGAAGCAACCTCTAAACCTCTGGAATTTCCTGTGATAAGAGTATCTTTTGTTCTTCATGGTGGGCCCAGGACTATACTTTGTAGTCCATATGGCATGGAAATGACATGGAGGGGCCAGCCACACCTACAGTCTTAGGGCTGGGGGCTGGTCCCACTGGAAAGACCACCTGTTTGATAAGATGGTTGGGTTTCATTTATTTTATTTTAAATTAAAATATATCATTCATAAATAATAAGTGTATAGTAAAAGTTGTGAGCTTACGAAACAAACATGCATATCATCATGCAGGGCTCCCATATATCACCCCACCACCAACACCTTGCATTGTTGTGGAACATTTGTTACAAAATGATGAAAGAGCATCATCAAAATATTACTACTAACTATAGCCCATGTCTTACATTTGGTGTATTTTCCCCCACCCCACCTATTAACACCTTGTATTAGTATTATATATTTGTTATAGGTCATGAGGGAACATTCTAATATTTGTTCTATTAACCACAATCCATCATCCACCACAGGATTCCCTGTGTTATACAGTCCGATGCCTTGTACAATCCATTCAAAGTGTACACTCAGTGGCTCTCATTTTTATCACAGAGTTGTGCTGTCATCACCTCAATTTTAGAATGTTTTCCTTACCTCAAAAGGAAAAATCCCATAGACCCCCCTAGCCTACTGTTGACCCTTAGAATTGATATAGTATTGTCTTTGCCATTGATGCAAAAATATTACAATATTACTGTCAATGGTGGTTGGGGTTTGAGCTATGTCATATCATATCAGCCCACCTCCCAGACATCTGGGAGGGGAGGGAGGCTACAGCTTGAACTCAACCACATGGACAATGATTCTATCGATCTGCTTATGCAATAAGATCCCATATAGGGAAGCGGCTGTGGCTCAATCAGTTGGGCTCCCGTTTACCATATGGGAGGCCCCGGGTTCGGTTCCCGGGGCCTCCTGGTGAAGGCAAGCCCGCCCGCACGGCGTGGTTAGCTGACCCAGCGAGCACAAGCAGCAAGGGGGGGATAAATGAATAAATAAATAAAATCTTTAAAAAAAAAAAAAAAAAGATCCCATATAAACTCAGGACACACAAAGCCCGATGAGCTTCCACAAATAGTAAGATACATCTCTGTGACAGGAGGGCAACGCATTCCTACTCGACATGGAGAGGACGTGGAGGACTGCATTTGAGATTTTCCCAGATCTCGCCCTGTACACCTCTTCTTTTGACTTCTAACTTGTATCCTTTTACTATAATAAAACTATAAACTTAAGTATAGCACTTTCAGTCAGTTCTGTGAGTTCCAATGAATTATCGAATTCGAGGGGGTGGTGGGAATCCTTGTATTTGTAGCTTGTTAGCGAGATATGTGGGTGGCCTGGGTCCCCAAACTTGTGACTGGTACTGAAGGGCAGCCTTGTAGAGGAGGCCTTAACCTGTGGGACCTGGCCTAACTCCAGATAGTTAAAAGTCAGAAATGAATTGAGTTACTGCAGTACTTGATTGAAATTTGATACCACAGACACACACACTGAACATCCATGTATCTGGTGCTTTACAGACATTATCTTGCCTAATTCTGAGGTAAGTATTATTATCAATATTTTATAAATGAAGAAACCAAGGCTCAAAAAGTTAACTTACATTGAGTTAATTAACAAGCAGGTAGCAGGAATAAACAAGATCTACACCCTCAACTGTGACTCTTTCCCTTTATATTCTAGTATTTTCCCCATACTTGAAAACTGAAGAGTTCCACATAAATTATCCGGTAAATATGACACCAAAACACCAAAGGGATTTTAAGAAATCACTTTGTTGGAAAGCCTAGAGAAACATTATTATATATTTTCCTGTTTTCTTATATAGAAAATGCTGAATATAAATCTTCCTTAATACTTAGAATTATTAGAAGCAAAAGAGAATGTCTCACTTGCAATATTATGATGCTCTTGTTGGTTATGGGATGCAGCACCATGGCCATTAAACAGAATGGCCCCCCTCCACTGTGCTTTTATTCTGTGCCACCTGTCATTTCTCACTGCTGTCAGCTGGTCCTCCTTCCAATCGGCTGCTGCCTTCTTCATCTACCGTCTGGCCTAGACTCTAGGGCAGCTGAGCTTAGAGGCCTTTTCTGTTGACTTCTGGTTCCTGGATATGTTCCAGATGGCAGAGGTTGCTAAAAGACTGACCTCTAGATAAGTGGAGCATAATTATGCCTAAGAGCTGGGAGGACACATAATAAAGAGGTTATCAGAGAGAGAGAGAGAGAGAGAGAGAGAGTGTGTGTGTGTGTAGGGGAGTTAGGAATGGGACCAAACAGTGACAGTTTCCTGGGTCAGCTGAGTTTTGCACCAGATTTTAAACCCAAGAGACATGAAGTTTAGGGTAAGGAAGATAGAGAAAGGTAAGCATATACAAAACTAAGTCATAGCTTCCATTTACTGAACACCTACACTGTGCCTGGCACTGGCCCATGTACTTTCTAAACACTGCCCCATTTAACTAATGATTTAGTATCATTCCCAAATTTCAGAATGAGGAATCTGAGGACCAGACAAGAATTTAAGACCAAAGACACAAAGGCTAGTCAGCAGCAGAGGCAGATTTGAACCCTGGAACACACATGCCAAACAAAGCCCATGCTCCTTCCAATACATCATGTGGCCTTAAAAAAAAACATCTAAAAACATCCAATCCACAGAAGCACACGTATCAAAAAGCTAAACTATGGACAGAAAGAAGCACATGAGGTAATAAGATCCATGAGACCAATATCCTATTAGTCAAGCAAATTGCTAAACAGCTTCACCCAGTGCAGACGAGCCAAGCTGACCATCTGAGACTCCCCAGGCATCTGGTGATGGAGAACCATTCCAAGATGGCTGGCCTCTCTGGCAAAGGGCAAGCCAGTCTCCTTAATTGAGGAGCAGAGTTCATCCTCATCAGTATCTCCAGCTGCTGCCTTCCCAATACGAGACCCATGCAGCTTGTATCATCAAAACTCATGAATAGACAGACTGCTGTCAGGCAGAAGACCCTTCTCTTCAATTAAAAATATTACCAGACGATTTTTCCATACATAACCCTGGCCCCGGGGTTTGTGTGGAAGCCATTAACTTCTCAGGAACATGCCTTTCCCACACAGAGGAGCCATTATGGACTAAATTATTTAGACGTGCAGATAAGGACCAAGAGTATGAAAGACAGAAAAAGCAAGAAAGGCATGTTGTACTAAAGATTACTGAGCCGAAAACATTTTACAGGCTTCTTTTTATTCTGGATCCAGGACAAAGCTTACATTCACAGCGGAATGATTCAAAATTTCACACAGGTTCACCTGCTCCATGTAGTAAATGGGTTACTGAAAAGTTACATGCAAATCAAAAACTGGTTAAGTCCACCTATTTTAAATGTCTTGGGAGACTGGCTGAAATGACAATCTGTTTTGATACTCATGGAGTATAGTTTTAAGGAGACTTTACAGGGAACCTCATCCATTCTTTTTCTCACAAATGTCAAGTTGCCCAAAGTCAAGGAGTTCATCAGGGGCAGAGCCAATGCCCAGAAACCAGGTCTCCTGCTGCCCAAACCAGAGCTCCTTCCCCATCCTGGATCTCCCCCAACCCCCCGGCTCCTGTTCTTTTAAACAGGACCTTTAAGCTTAAATAACCACCCCTTCCATATACTGGCTTTTAGGTTTTGATTATTAGATAATCACAGGTAGGGCTCACCTTTCTTGCATCTAGGCCCCAACAATCACAGTAAAAAAATATTTACAGAGAACTAGTTATAAAAAAAAAAAAAGAGAACTAGTTATGTGCCAGGCACCCTTCCGAGCACCAGGGATCTGGCGGCGAACAAAACAAAGTCTGCCCTCATGAAGTGTCAAGCATTGCTCTAGTGAAGAGGCAGACAATAAACCGATAAATGTATGTCATTTAATGCCAGATAATGATGACTGCTACAAAGCAAAAGGAAGCTTCATGAGGAGTGATTTTTGAATGCTTTGTTCACTAATGTATCACCAACACCCAGCGAGTACGTAATACATATTTTTTGTCTAAAGGAACAAATAGGAAGTGAAGAGTAGGGCTATTTTAGGTAGGAAAATCAGGGAAAATGTGAGGAAGTATTTGAGCAATACATACAAAAATGTCTTAAAAACTAGTGTAGGTTATAGAAGGTAATGATCACCATTTTAAGAAATGACCAAAAATAAAGTTCTGACTAAATTTTTAGGTGTTTTGTTTTTTGTTTTTTAATATGTAGACTGCCCCACACCTAACACAATGAATGACCCAGAGTAAGCACAGAATAAATCAACTGGGGCTGCAGGATGGCTCCATTTCAGGTAGCCCTCCCACTCCCCACCTTAGGTGTTTCCAGAACCCTGGAATGGTAGCAGTAACAGCAGCTGCAGCTGCAACAATCCTGGAGTCAAGAGGTTCCATACCACATCCATCAAAAGATCTAGAAAAGGGAAGCGGCTGTGGCTCAATCAGTAGGGCTCCCGTTTACCATATGGGAGGCCCCGGGTTCGGTTCCCGGGGCCTCCTGGTGAAGGCAGAGCCCGCCTGCACGGCGTGGTTGGCTGACCCGGCGAGCATAAGCAGCAGGGGGGGGATAAATGAATAAATAAATAAAATCTTTAAAAAAAAAAAAAAAAGATCTAGAAAACACCTTCCTCAACAAAGGCATTACCTGTCTTTATCAGACCAGAAGCTCTTGTAAGGGAGGATCTTAGCTCTCTGTATTCAAAATCAAGCAGAGTTCCTGGAATCATAGTCTACTGATAAACAATATCATTATTCCCACCTTGTACTGAACACCTACCATGTGCCATGCACTGGAAAGGGCATTTAACATACATTATCACTTTTAATCTCCCCAACAATCTGGTAAAGTGGGTAACAATCGAAGAAATGATTCAAAAAGGTTAAGCAGCTTGCCCAAGGTCATGCTGTCAATAAGAGATAAAAGTTCACAGGCAAACCTGGACACCTGTCTGATTCTCACTTTTTACCTTTACATCATTGTAGGTGTTCAATCAGTGCTAGCTAAACACAACTAAATTCAAACATCATCAATTCACCCTGTAAAACAAGTAATTTCTTTCTGCAGAAAGGCTAGATAATTTAGCCAAGTCTAAGCCATTCTTTTCACAAAGGACTAGTGAAAGTGTTTTTCCTCCATGTCACATATTCTATTTTGTAAATAAATACATACGAACTCCATCTCCTGCTCTTTTAATAAACACTCCTGGGTTCCTGGTAAAGAATTTGATGGACAATCAATATACACTGTCTACACTGTGGCACAATCTTAATGCGATCCCAAGTTAATGATTCTGTCCTTCAGCCAAGCAAATATCAATGACACTGAAGCAGAAGGGCACTGAAGATGCTCAATTTAGCTTGGTGTCTTTAGTTCAATGTCAAGTTCTTCCCATAAGTGTTATCAGTATCCCATGCTCTGTGCTAGGTGCCATACATGTGTTATCATAAAGGGTCTCTGTTCTATTCAGATCATAAAACCCGGAACTTTATTCAGGGATCTTTCAGGGCCCTCTATGCCTATGCAGAGGAACATCACTTAAGCTTCCAATGTCAAGCATTTCTACTTAATCCCAATCTTAATGCTTATTAAAGTACTCTATATTTGAAGGCCTGAATATATTCAAACGCTTTTAACAGATTAATACACATAAAAGTGTTTGTTCCCACTAATCCCAACGGAAGCTTCATATACGTACTTCATAAAAACTAAAACACACACACAAATACTTCTCATTTTAGGGAACAAAATTTGCTGGCTTTTATAACACTATTTCTTAATTATTTTCATCTGCCCACACAACTAGACTGTGAGCCCTTGAAGACTCATATTTAGAATTCTCAGCAACTGGCATAGTTGACAATCCAACCGCTTGATGAATGAATGAATGAATGAATGAATGAATGAATGAATACACACCAGAATGACCTAGTTATATAGTCATTCTACTTCAACACCACACAAGCATCTACTTCTCTAAGTGGAAACTCTACATCATTCTCCAATCCCTACCTCTATGAAAAATATTTATATCTTTAATTTTCTACCAAACTAGATCTTGAAAGTATCTTAATTAAATCATCTGCATGATATCCAGCAAGCAGATGCTTTTAAACAAAATATCATTTTAGAGGGTCATTCTCTGATTTAGTTTCACTTTCCATCTGAGCTCCTAAACTAACAAGGATTAAAATTCTGTGGACAAAAATGTCTATTATAAAACAGTTTTCAAGGCTCACCAGGGCAAAACATTCCTATTCTTGAAAAATGAAGTACAAACCTTTGTTAATCCATAAACCTTCTCTTGCTGATAGGTAAAGCTGTCATTCTGGGTAGGCCAAAATAAAGAAGATACACAAGGCTGCTTGTGCTCCCTTTTCGAGCAAAAGTGTGTGTGTGTGTGTGTGTGTGTGTGTTTAGTGTAAACTGGACCTCAGTTACATCCAAGCAGGATCAAGTTCCTATACCTAATAGTCTGAACAGATGTAGAGTCTCACCTGGCAATCATCATTCAATCAAAACCTGCTTCCCTCGCATCATGATTTCTCAAAGGGAATTTTCCACCACAAAGGCAGTAGGAAAAGAAAGAAAAGTTGTAGTAGTAAAGGAAACAGAAAAAAAAAGGTGGTAAAATAATGATCAGCTGTCAATTCTCTCGTTGGGCCTATCCTTCTATTATGAGGAGCCACAGGCTTTCAGGTCAACTTCTACTAGCAGGGATCTGGCCACCAGTCCTTCTCCCCCAGCGGCTTCCCTCTATTCCAACACAAGTGTTCATTCCAGGCCAGGATGAAGGCACATCATGCACCCATCACCATCAAGCTGGACACAGCTGCTACAAGGTGCTGGGTCTACTCAAAGTTTGCAACACCAATGTCCCAGGTGGCAATCCTCCTAGAAGAAAAGGTTTCTAGAAACATATTGTCAGAGGTTACTGTAAAACCTTAATGTACTTATTCAGCAAACATTTACCTAGCACACCAAATGTGCTAGCACTGGGCTAGATTCTGGAAGAGCAAGTGAGAGGCTCAGCAAGGGAATGAACCTAGACTTCCCATGGTCCAAGCTAGATCTCTGTCTGCAAACTACCAAAAAGAACGCTGATCACTACTGTCTGGCCAAATAAAAAAGTTTCATTCCAATACAGAGGACAGACCTCTGGCCCGGCTTCCAAGGAAGGAAATGCATACACACTAACCTCCTATGAAGTATACATGTACCTTTACCTACTTTTTCATATGAGGAATCTAGAGCTAAAAGAGGTCAACCAATTTGCCCAAAACTACAGAGCTACCAAATGGCAAGAAATTCACATCCGTCTAATAAGAGTTCTTAATCTGTATAAATAAGCCTTCCCATAATGAAACTGATTTGGACCTCAACATATGGAACCAAGAGGCTCCTCTGTCTGCCAGGCCCTTAGCCCTCTTTTTGCCTGTTGAATTCATCCTTCAAGGCCCAGATCAAAATATCATTTCTTTCTTTTCTCCTCCCTTCCCTTGATTTGGCATCGTGTCTGGCATAAAGTGTGTTCTTAGTAAATGTTGGCAAAATTGAAAATATGTGTGTCCACAATAGAAGAATTGTGGTACATTCTTTGGCTGAGGCATGAGCATTTACTCAAATCAATTAAATTCATATTCACATATGTATGTATAAACTCAAGTCCAACTACGTATAAGAAACTCATCTAATCTTATCATAGCTTAGCATACAAAGTATCAATAGGACAAAGACTTTCTAGAAACCTTTCACTGAAAACTATTAGGAAAACAGTTTCACATGCACAACAGTTCAACCAAAACTTCTGCAACATCATTTCTTAATATCTTCCTAGACATATGCTGAATTAAGAAAGACTGTTGTCCTAATAAACATGCTGAGGTAAGAACAGTTAATTTTAGAATGTTTTTGTACTAATCCTTATACTCAGATAAGTTTGTGAAGACAAACTGAAAATCTTGTCTACATTACCCTAGGAAGTTATTATTTTTTCATCCTAACTAAATTCCTTTCTAAAGACCACCCCCAAAAGTAGCAGTGCAGTGACAAGAGCTCATCTTAAAAACAGAAGCTCAAGATTTAAATATAGCCCTGCTTCTCATCACTATGTGGCCCTTGGTAATTACTTAAATGTCTCTATCAGCATCTTCTATAAAACTGAGGATGCCACCTACTTTAAATTTTTGTACCAGTTAGATGGGTCAAAGTGGTTGGCATATAAATGGTACTCAGTTAACGTTAGGTGAAATGGGATTCACTTCTCTTATCTTCCAAGAAGTAGGACCTCAATTTCCTCATTTGTAAAATGAGTCTTTGGGTTGTTATGAGAATTACACGAGCTCACATCACACCAATGTCTGGCATATATTAAAAGCTACAGGCGTGTTTGTTATTATTATCCACCCCCCACCCTTGCCATCACACTTGGTTTCACTCTACCCAAAATATAATGAAAAACTGAAAAGGTCAACAGAGCTGTAATTAAACAGATCACACCCCACAGGAGTGACTATTTACGTAGAATAGTTGCTGTCAGTAACTCTGAATGTACTATATAATTATGAAGTGTAATACAGCTAATCCTCAAATCTCAAAATGATGACACAAAATCTGTGTTTACCCCACCAAAGGGAAGTCACAGTATTAAAAATGTAAGGTAATTTACCATATTAACAAACTAAAAAGGGAAAACCATATGGTCATCGCGATAGGTACAGAAAAAGCATCTGACAAAATTAAACCACCATTCATGATGAAAACGCTCAGCAAAGTCAGAAATGAACAAGGAAGTTCCTCAACCTGATAAAGTATATCTACATAAAACCTGCAGCTAAGGTTATACTTACGGTGAAAGATTGAATGCTTTCCCCTTAGGATTAAGAATGAGGTAAGAATGTCCACTCTCACCTACTGCTACTCAGTGCTATATTGGAAATCCTAGAGATTGCAATAAAGCAAGGGAAATAAATAAAAGGCAAACAAATTCGAAAGGAAGTATGACATGGTTATCTAAGCAGAAAATTCAAAAAAGCTACAATGAGCCACCAGTAAAATTAGTTTAGCAGAAGGGAAGGTTTTGGGATAATGGGAATGTTTGATTCATAATTGTTGTAGTGGTTACATTTTTACATGTACAATTACAATTGTGTGTGGTGGTTCATTTGCCAGAGCTCATCAAATGGTACACTTAAAATTGGTGAACTTTATTGTATGTAAATTATACCGCAATAAAGGTAACCAAAAGAGGAAACAAGTATCTCACCATTCCTCAACTCACTGCCCCCTTCCCCACACAAACACAAGACACTACTTATACCTCAAAAACTTCAAGCTGCTGTGATTTCCATCTCCAGGGAGACTGTTACAACAGAAAAGGCCCTTAAGAAAAACATTTTAGATCATACCAGGGGCAAAACAGCTTCCATGTGAGGCTGGACAAAAGTGATTAGGATTCCACAGTCCAGTAAGACAATGCTTATTGAATGTGACTGAAGCCCAATAAAGCTGTGGACAAGGAAAGTACATTTGTTTACAAAAACCTGGAATGTTAAAAGTGAGATTGTCAAATATCAAGGATTTTCCCTAGTCCAGCCCTCTAGTCTTAATGAGGAAACTGAGACTCCTGAAAGAAGTAACTTCCCCAAGTAACATAAAAGTTTCAGTTTTAAACCAAAGATAAGGAGATGAGTTTTTAAAAATATAACCAATAAAAAGAATCATTATATAATTTGAATTTGTAGTTATGTGCATAAATAATAAACTAGTCTGCGTGAAAGCACTTTGTGATAAAAGCAGCATTTATTGAGCACCGACCACATACCAGGCACTGGCTTAAGAGTTTTACAACTATTGACTCATTTAATCCTACCAGCAATCCTATGAGGTAGGTACTATTATTACCCCTGTTTTACAGCTAAGGAAACTGAGGCACAGGGAGGTTCATTCACCCAGGAACTGGCAGAGCCAAGATTCACTTTCAGGTAATGTGGCTCAAATAGGAACTAACATTTACAGCATGCTCAAACTAGGCTGAGTATTTTATACATATCATTTCATTTAATTCTTCTAACAATAACCCTATGAAATGGGCATCACCATGTATCCACATTTTACAGCAGAGGAAACTAAGGTTAGAGATGAGTAAGTGGTGGAACTTTGATTCAAACTCCAGCAGTCAACGGACAGAGCTGTGGCTCGTCACCAACACATGGCACCACCTCCCAACGGTAGAAGGAAGGAAAACAGCAAGTGCATGCAAGAAAACATGTGGACTACACATTTGCCCACAATAACCACACAGAACATGGAACTACAAATTAGAGACAGAATGCCACTCACCTTTTTTTACCTACTGTTCACTTTTTTTAATTTACCATCCTTCCCCATACCACCATCCCATCACCTATCTCCCCCATACCACCAGCCACCAGTACCATCATCCACCCCACATCACCATCCACTCCACATCCATCACCACCGACACACCCACCATCCACCCCAGATCACCATCCACTCACCTACCCACCCCCCACACCCATCCACCCACCTATCCCCCCACATCACCATCCCCTCCATATCTACCCCCACCCCCACCAACCCCTCCACCCCATCATCCTCCCCACCCCTACAGTTCACTTTTATTTTGAAATAGGAATTAAGACACTAATTTCAAAATCTACCTGTATGTGAAGAGACCTGATCATCTCATAGGTTTTTCTCAAGCCTGCCAGTCTCCAAATCAAAGGAAAAAAATTGAGTGCTCACTGTTTGCAATGTCCTTTACTAGAGGAATAACACTGATCCCTATCTCCTGGTGGCTCAGAATCTAGCCTTTCAACCTTATAGTGGAGAGACAAAGTGGGTGCTTCCTAAATTGCAGAAAGCAAGCAGAATCCTAATCATTCCAAAGGTATCAGGTATCTTTTAATCTAAAATTCACAATGCAAATGAAGTAAGTTTCTATTCCAGCCTTAAGATTTGAGGCACTGTTAAAAATTCCATTTTCGGGAAGCGGCTGTGGCTCAATCAGTAGGGCTCCCGCTTACCATTTGGGAGGCCCCGGGTTCGGTTCCCGGGGCCTCCTGGTGAGGGCAAGCCCGCCCGTGTGGCGTGGTTAGCTGACCCAGCGAGCACAAGCAGCAAGGGGGGGATAAATGAATAAATAAATAAAATCTTAAAAAAAAAAAAAAAAAAATTTCCATTTTCATTTACTTATAAAAATCAAAGCAGACGTCATCCTTCAGTGGACTTCACCATTTGCAGCAGTTGGAGTTTTGTCTCTCTTCAGTTGACAGAGGCTCTGGGCCACTCACCAGCTGCATGACCTCAGAATTTAAGATGTCTCCATTGGTCACGCATTGTAGAAGACAATGTAAAAGACCTTCATCAGCTAAAAGTAAGCCATATAAAGCCTTCTCTGCCAACTTCTTATTCTCCCTAAAGGGGCTACTTAAAAGACGGTGAAGACATGCTAAGCATTGAAGAATCACGGTGGAATGTGGCTGATGATTCAAAAGAAAATGAAGATAACCGTGAGCGATGCCAGAATTCTCAGTTAGATGATGCCAGCGGCAGGGACACTCGGAAAGAGGGGCTTTTCCGGCAATTTGATCAAGAGATTCAGAAAGAGCATGATCATGAGAGGCCTTCAGATTGTCATTGTTTCTACCAACGAAGAACAGAGGGAATATGCAGCAGCCATACATCATCGGCTGCAGGATCACGGCCTTGTGGTGGAAATGATTGGATTTGCCTCTGAGTCGTGTCTCACCCATGCACTTGAGGAAGTTAAACATTTTGTGCTCTTGTTGAAGAGTCTAACATAAAACTTTCCTCCTGCAGAGTAATTTTGCTTCATGATCTATCAAAAGCTTTGAGACGCCAGGCCCTTTAGCTAACAGTGAGCATTCCTTATTTCAAGGCAAGAATAACCCCATTGTAGGCAAGCCGCCTCCACTTCTTCCAACGCTGGCAAGAAATCCGTCCCAGGCCCTGCTCCCCCAGTTCCTGTCAAATCCTCCTTGTTAGGAAATAGACCAGGAGAGTGTCTCCTTCCTCTACAAGGATTCACCAACCCTAATGGCCTTCTTCCCCCTCCCCTGCTTCTTTTCTCCTGTTGGGAGTATTTCTGTGCCGAAGATAGATATTTGCGACTGGTCATTGTAGACAATGGACTCTTAAGATGCTCAATTGCATGCATTTTAAAATACAATAAAGACTTTAAACTTTTAAACTTTAAAAAAAAAAATCAAAAGTCAGAAAGCAACATGAACGATCAAAGCATGTACAAAACAAGGATCTTTTTTTCTTCTTTTTTTATAACTTCCCTCTACTTAGGCCAGAAACCTGGGTGTTTTCCTGGATTCCCACCATTCCTTGCACACACACACAACCAAGAGGTCGCTGAGACTTGTCCCTCCTGCCTGAATATTTCTCCACGCTGTTCCTGCCTCCCGATCTCCTTAGCTCCTGCTGAGGCACAGACCTCAGCCTCTCCCAGCTGAACCCTCATTATCCTATTCCTGGTCCACCAGCCTTGTCTTCCCCACTCCCAGCCCCTGCCTGTCAGGCACACCATCCTCAGAGGGCTCTTTCTAATGCTCAGATAGAGATCTCTCTGCTGCTCACCAAAGCCTTCTATGGCTTCCCACCACCCACAGGGCAAAGTTTAAGCTTTTTAGCTTAAGGAAGAATTTTAATTAAGAAACTAAAAGTAGTCAACATACCCTCAAAAGAAAATAAAACACCTTTTCCCTGACACAGAAAAGGGGAAAGAGAAAGTAAGCAAAAGAAAAGAGGATTTTAACTGTGCTGAAAAAGTTCCAAATTTTAAAGGCAGAGTGTTAAAAAAAAAAAAAAGTAAAATGTATTGGGTGTCTCTCATACAAATACGTACACACACACACAACCACCTACACATAAACACACAACAATAGGTGTAATAGGTTGCTTTTTTGTTGTTAACTTTACTTCAACATCAAAAAATAAAATAACAGACAAAAGGCAGCATAACAAATTATGGAAGCATTACTTTAAAAAAAAAAAATCCTTTCCAGGCACATTTATCTTATTTAATCCTAAAAAACAAACTCAATTATTTCTCCAGTGTTCCAAAAGATGAATAAATGAGCACAGATTGGTTAAATGACATAACCAAAGTCTCCTTGTTAATGAAGAAAATGGAAAAAAAAAAAAAAAAAAATGCTTGATCATATTCACATCTCATAAAGTTAAATCCCATATTCTTTCTTTTTTACCCTTAGCATTGATATAATAGCATCTTCTCTGCCTTTGCTACAAAAATATTACAATATTACTATAGTCTATAACTATCGTCTATAAGTTACATAAGTGGTATTTTTCCCATGTGTCACCACATTCTTAACACCTTGTATGAGAGGAACATTCTTGTATTTTCATTACCAACCACAATCCTTATCTACCACCAAAATCACAGTATTATACAGTCCCTGGTTATCCTCTAGCTGTCTTTCAATTAACATTAACCTTCCTAGATTACCTCTTTCAGCCACGATCACATTTATAAATCAGCAGTGTTAGTTATACTCATTTTAATGTGTATTTTAATCAACTCTATTCATTTCCACAAATTTACAATCAATCTTATTAAACATTCAACAATAGGTTGCTTTTAAAAGAATTCTCTCAATCTTTAAATTTCCTTTTAGCTTTCCAGTAGAAAGTTCTCCTACTTTACGAATTAAGATGTTTTATATGGATAATTATTTTTAAAGTGAATCAAATTCAAACTCTATGCCTGTACTAAGGTAGTTCTAATTTTATTAATCTTTATAACATAAAAATAAGAAATCAAAATACATCCCTGAAGGAGTTCATTTGGCATTCTGCACCCTACAAAGTTAAAGAGCAGGAAAAAATAAAATAGGCAAAGATGAGAACATGTCAAGGAGTTTAAGAGGATCAGCATTTTAATCCAACTCTTTGAAGATCTCAATTGACTTAATACTCTGGGTGGCCTGAAATCACTCTATTTCATGGCACTTAACCATCCATGAGCTTCAGCTTATGAAAATTCTTAAATTACCTTCATCCCGTACAACTGAAAAAAAACCACAGGCCCACCAAGAGCCTCCCTCCTTTCGTCAGGGAACTGGGGTGCAAGAGCAGCTCTGACTCTCATTAGGGTGCAAGGCACTGCCCTCGTCTCCTCCCTAACCTCCCTTCCAAGCCACCCCTGACCTAACAAACTTCCAGCCCAGGGTTTCTAAACCTCAGCACCAGGGACATTCTAGGCCAGGTAATCCTTTGTAGTTACCTGGCTTTGAGACGCCAGGCCCTTTAGCTAACAGTGAGCATTCCTTACGGGCCTGTGTGTTGGGGGCAATGTCCAACAAATACAACTGTCATGGCCGTCTCTATCTTCTTCTTCTTCGTCTTCTTCTTCTCCTTCTTAAAAAGGTATATCATGTGACTGTTCGCGCCACAATGTTCGCGCGTGCGCAAACATTGACCATCTCTACCACGCCTAGCAACCCACATTACCCAATCATGTATGGACACCTAAGCCCTAATGTACTTCCCCTTTCCCTGCTTATAAAAGAGCTGATTGTAACCCGCGCGGAGAGAGAACAATAGAGATAGAGCAACGGAAGAGCTATGTTAGCAGAATAAAAGTGCACAGCCATTTTCTTACAGGTGTCTATGCCTCATTCCTTCGCTGGGTAACTCAGAGTCTCAGTTGATTTGTCCCGCAGGACAGGACACCTGTGCACTGTAAGATGTTTGGTAGCATCCCTGGCCTCTACCCACTCGTTGCCAGCAGCACCCCACCTCCCAAAATGCCTCCGCTGGTCCTTGCCCAATGTCCTTAGGGGCAAATCACCCCAGTCGAGAGCCTCTGTTCTAGCCTAATCCAACGTGCCTTGCCCTCATCCTCCAACCACTGCCTGGACTAAGTTCTCGGGGTACCACCCCCAGAGTTTCAGACAGAACAACCTGCCCTGCTTTCTTACATGTCCTCATCCCCAGGCTGTGAGGCAAAGTTCTTCCATCTCCCACCTGACCCAACCCCACTCCTCAATTGTCATCCGCTCCCACACCAGCTACCAGTCCGTCCAGTGAAACACATCCTGCCTCACCCCAGCAATTCTTTCCCAGAGGTGAGAGGTGCCTAAATTTTCTCTCTTCTATTCTTTCTATTATTTCCCTCCCTAATGTACCTAGCTTTCCAATCAGCCTGCCAAAAGGCCTTGGGCTATACAAAAGAGAGCCACTGCTTAGAGATTTAAAACATCCGGCTTCTGTTATATTTGAACGAGGCCTATAATAAAAACTGAAATAACAGCGAGCCATGGGTAAAATCAGAGCCACCCAAAGTAAAGGCCAACATTCCACACTGCACTACATGCACACCGTCTGCCCTAAGAGAGGCAAAGCCCCTTTTCTACTTCTTATAAATAAGGCTCTGAAAGAAGCTCTGTCCAGAAGAACCTGGCACATACTCCATCCCTGCACGCTGGTACACATGAAGACAAAATCAGCTGTTTGGTTCAAAAGGTCATATAACTCAGTCAGGTTCAAAAATTGAGGCCCCATCTCTAACGGGATTAATTCCTTCATTAGTCACTCTGCAGCCGCACAGAGCCCTGCCGAAACACAAGAGGAAAAATTCCAGTTGGCATGTATCTGGTCAAGCCAGTGAAACACTGCATCTGGAGTAATTCCGCTCGTCGGCAGGAGATATGGACGGGAGGCAGGTTGAGGGCTGTGGGTTTTCCTGGAGAAAGCAGAAAAGCAGAGCCATCTCCCGCCTGCACCATTTATCATCGGGAGTAAACTTCACACCATTCTGCAATTCCTCTCTCAACACTTCCCCAAACAGGATGTGTTCAATAAGTGAGTCATAAAAATGGGGTATTTCTAGAAATCCACTGGAAGGAAAGTGTGGGAGAAATATTCTAAAGAGAAAGAGAGAGAACAAGAAAACAATATGAAGAGCGAATTTCTCATTCAAAAGTCCGGAAGTGGGCTCCCGGCTGGTCCTCCGCTATCTGGCCTCATAGAGTCTGACTAGCATTTATTCCTACTCCTCCCCCTGCTCAAATCAGTCGTCCAAACAACTGGATCCCTCAAACAATCCATCTTCCCTGCATCTGGGCCCCAATAACCCACTTAGCCAAACCCTGGGCTCTTAACCTGTTAAAAGTCCCTGTTTCTGGATCTACGAAATGGAGATAGAACCTAATTCTCAGATTATGAGTCAAGTACCCCAGGATGTCTCAGCAGTCTCCTTTCCTCTCCTCCCCTTCACGAAGGCCTCCTGGATGCTCCAACAGGAAGTAAGCTCCCTCCCTGCTTCTGAACGCCTACTTACTGCTATCAGTATCTCCATGGGGGCCCTTGCCACATGCTTCCTTGCATTAGTGTAGTCTGTGTACACACCTTATCGCCCTCCACTAGGCAGACTGCAGCAGCAGCAAAGGCTACCACCAGCCCTCACCACGTGACAGGCTGTGGGCTAAACGTCCCACCCAGGTTTCCTCATTTGATTCTCACATCAATACTGTAACTAGGCAGTATTACCATCTTCCCCGTTTTATGGATTAGGAAACTGACTTAGCCTTGATGAAAAGCATGAACTCATGAGTCAGAGTACCTGGGGTAGAAACTCTGGCTTTACTATTTCCTGGTTCAGTGATCTTGGGAAAGTTACATAAATCTCTCTGTATTCCAGTTTTCTCTTCTTTAAACAAGGGGATGATAATAGTATCAACCCACAGAGTTGTTATAAGGCTTAAATACACTTCGAATTTGTAAAGCACGTAGGGCTTGGCGTAAAAAGCGCTGTGTAAGTGTCTGTTAAATAAAATCAGTGAGTGTATTTGCCCATGGCCACGTAGGTATTAACTGATGAAACCAGTATTTGAATCCAGGTCCAAGTGGCTTCACAGCAGATGCTCTAATTGTGTATAGACCAAGGTATAATATAAGCTCCTCAAGGGAACGGACATTTCTTATTCCTCACTCTATTCCCTACCACACACATTGGTTGTTCCCTGGCCGTCACACAAGTTTTATAAGTATCACTTATAAATGAATGTAATCTCTGAATGAAATCTGAAGAATAGAGATTACAGACACTAAGGAACTACCAGGGCCCACCTGAAAAAGAAAACAGTACAGAGATCAAAAAAGCCTCTCATCAGGTAGCCCTATAACCTCCACATTCCATTCTGAGTATGTTTATTTTAGGAACCTTCACATTAACAAATAAATTTCCCCAAAAATAAGGGAACAGGGTGACAGGGAAGGTGGTAACCATGGCTTCTCCATTCCTTCGCTATCTGATAGACTCTACGAAGTCCCAACATATCGACAGCCTCCCTGATAACTGTCACAGGGACACTGGTCACTATCACCAAAACAACTCGCAGGGGTTAAACTCTCAGCCCTCTGGGACAATCTTAACTGACTCATACAGTTTCAAAGCCTCTACCTAATAAGTAGTAATTTAGAAATATAAAGGTAATCCTTGGAGTCCTGCTGGAGATGGATACAGAACAAAGCCACAGCTAAGAATATGTCTAGGGAAGCGGCTGTGGCTCAATCAGTAGGGCTCCCGTTTACCATATGGGAGGCCCCAGGTTCGGTCCCCAGGGCCTCCTGGTGAAGGCAAGCCTGCCCGCACGGCGTGGTTAGCTGACCCAGCGAGCACAAGCAGCAAGGGGGGGATAAATGAATAAATGAAAAAAAAAAAATCTTTAAAAAAAAAAAGAATATGTCTAACCTTGCAATTCCTTCCTCCAGGGCAGCCAGGCAATCTCACCCCCTTCTGCACAAGGTCACAGGTACAGTTCCTAAATGCATCAAGTCATTCAAACTTGTTCCTTCTTTTTTAGGGCTCTACATTCACTAATTCGACTTTTTTTTTTTTTTTAAAGATTTATTTATTTACTTTATCCATTTTAAATGCCCCCTTCCCCATTTGCTGTTTTGTGTCCATTCGCTGGGCAATTCTCTGTGTCTGTTTCCTGCCATCTCTTCTCATCCTCCTCCTCCAGTCTTCAGCAGGATTCGATCCTGGAGACCTCCGATGTAGGAGAGAGGTGTTCTGCCACCTGCGCCACCTCAGCTCCTGGCTTCTGGAGCTTTCAGAGCATCTCATCTTGTCTCTCCCTGTTACGTCATCATCTTGCTGCATGGTTCCCAGGGCCTGGCGGCTCACCGGCACACAGAGCCTGGCAGCCCACGCGCCTTCTATATATATATTTTTTATTTTACAGGGAGGTCCCGGGGATCAAACCCAGGTCCCTCCATATGGCAGAAGGACGCCCAACCATTTGAGCCACATCCGCCCCTTCGACTTTTTTAATCACTGCTCTCTAAGAATTAGTCACATTCCTACTGCCAGAGAAACAAAATTTCTAGGAACCAGTAAGACCAGAGAGGACAGGAACACCAGGTTACACACCCTGCAATTTAAGTTATATTTGCTGGCCAGTTGTATTCATTCGACAAACATTTATTAAGCATAATTTTGGTGCCGGGGATACATCATTGAATAAAAAAGTCAAAAATCCCTGCCCCCATGAAGCTTATGATCTAACGGGGGTGGGGCAGTAAAAATAAATTTAAAAGATTATATAATATGCTAGGAAGTGATACATGCTGGGGAGCTGGGTGGGAAGAGCTGGGTCAAGGGGGCTGGGAGTAGGAAGCAGGAGAAAGGTGCAATTTAAACAGGTAATCAATGTGGGTCTCTTGAGAAGGTGATATCTGAAAGAAGTAAGGGAATGAGTCATGTGGTTATCCAAAAGAAGAGCGTTCCACACAAAGGGAACCATCAATTCAAAGGTTCTGAAGTAGAATCACACCTGATGTGTTTGAAGCAAGGAGGCAGTGTAGCTGGAGCAGAATAAGCAAAGGAGAATTGAGATTACAGTAGACAATGTAGGATCTTGTCATTTAGCGAAAGGACTTTGGCTTTTACTCTAAGAAAAATGAGGAATCAAACACTAGCAACATTAATTCCATCAACAAATGTTTTCAAAGTGCTTACTCTATGCCAAGCTCTACAATAAGTGCCAAGGAATCAAGCAAATAAGACAAGGTCTGCACTCAGAAAGGTCACAGTCTAATGAAAAGACAAGTAATTGACTGTAGTGCAATATGGTCATTGCTAGCCAAGAAAGAGGTACATGTGGGGCTCTAAAACAGCAGAGGAGGAGTATCTAGCACATCCTCTGAGGAAGTGATGCTTGTTGAACTTTACAGGATAGGGAGAGATAACAAAATGAAGGAAGTGGCTTTACAAGCAGAGGAACGACATGCACAAAAGGAAGGTGACATGGGGCGATGCAAGTGTTCAATGTGGCTGAGACAAAGAGGACAGATGGGGGAGAGTTACGAGATGGGGCTGGAAAAATAATCTGGGGTCAGATCACGAAGGGCTTTGTGGACTCAAAGTCTGGTCATTATCCAAAAGAGGGTGGATTTAAGTGCAAAAGCTAAAGGCCAAGTCTTTGTTTTAGGAACACCACTATGACAGCAGTGGAGGCCAGGAAGCTCAGTTAAGAGGCTGTTAAATAATCCAGCTGATAAATGACAGGGGTATGAACTTCAGCTGAGGAATGGAGAGAAAGAGATCAGGATCAAGAGAGATTAAAGGAGTGGGATAATCTACAGGACTAGGGAACCAACTAGAGGTAGATCATGCTGACTTAGAGATACCACTTCCCGAAGGGTTCACTTGGTCAAACAGTGGGAGGTGACTGAGATTGGGCTGGGTGGAGCCTCGGGTGCATGCAAGATGTTCAAGTGAGCAAAGTCTCCAAAGGGAATGTCCAGCACGAGGCATAAAGGATCAGAGCAGCAGGACAAGCATGAGAATATAAAATGCAGATACTGAGGACACCCAAAGGCCAGGCAGACAGGCAGACCCACAGCTTCAGGGATGTAGCTGAGCAAGAAACAGAGCCTCACACGGGAATGAGCTAGCAAAGGCATGACGGGATATGCATCCAGGTATCTGAACAAAGGTACTAGGCAGAGCCTGGGCTTCTGGAGGAAGGCAGCTTGATCGTACAAATGACTATCATATATTGGCATTCCACTAAACAGGTAGCAGGTATCGTTTCAGGACTCAAACCCAAGTCTGTTTGATGCCCAGACCATTACCACCATGCTATAAGTGCATTAAAACTGGGGCTGAAAATTAGACATGATCTGATTTAAATTCTATCCCAAGTTCTTCTTGACTCGAGAGAGAGTAGAGCTCAGTGAGAGAGAGGAAGAACATACAGCAGGACGCAGAGCCTGAAAATCAAGTCAGGAGTCAAAAGGAAAACTGTCATCTGCTCCTGGGAAGAGACATGATCCTGGCTAGAGGGAGAGGAAGGAAGGATTGATTCACACCAGAAAACTCGTCCAACAGATAGAAATGTCTAACCACTGTTCTTCCCGACCATCTATCCGGCTGGCAGGAAGAGGAAATTCCTCTTGCCCCGATTAGTATAAGAAGAAAAAGGAAGGAAGTGGCACAGGGAAAGTGACCAACATAAAAACCACAAATCAAACCAACCCTTTGCAGCGATCCCCTCCCCAGGAAATCAGTAGGTGTTTGTGCTGTCAGGAGGCCAGAAGCTGAACTGTCCCCTACCATATGGAACAAGCCAAGAGCCTCCCTCACACACCTCAACCTGCAGGTCACACAGGCCCCCATAAGCCCAGGCTTGCAGTGGAGATCATCAGGCTCAGCATCTCAGCTGTGCTGTTGTTAGAGACTGCTGCTCCCTGTGTCCCTGTTCTCATCAAAACTCTCATCAATCCAGTCTGATTTAAAGGCTTTTTCAGTGATTAGAAAGTACAGACATTCTCCTAACCATCTCCCCCCAGACAAGGAAAAAAACACCCTCCCCTTCCCCTTACCTGCCCTATTCCCAGCCAGCAATGGAAAACAAGAAACATCCTCCCCACCACGTTGCTCAGGAGATGTGTAGGGACTATATTTAGCATCTTCGTTCTCAGCAGAACCCAGGTCCATGTGCAGAAGCTGCTCTGCTTCCTTCCCTCCCTCCTCTCCCCCTCCTGCCTTCCTGCCGGCTGCATCTACCCAGGGAAACCTTCTTGCAATCTAGCTGCAGACTGCCCTCTGGGGAATCAGCCACAGCCCCATTTTTTTTTTTTTTTTTTTTTTCTTGCTAGTTCCAGTGACTTGCCAGGCCCTGGGCTCAGCCCTTGATTCCTGTTAGACTTGTGCATGGTAAGTCAGCTCCAATGGGATGGGGCTGCACTGCTCAGCCTTGTGACCCAGGCACACGGTGGTGGGCTTGCTCACTGCAGCCCATACAGTGGCACCATCTCTGGTCCTTTGGGTCCTATAAGTCACCTCACTGGCCTGGTGAGACCTTGAGCAACTAGCCTTGCTCAATCCAGCAGTCTGTTATGATTGACCTGGTGTTGCCGTAGCAACCGCATCTGTATCTTACTCCATTTATCAAACCATATGGCAATTATTTGTTTACGTATCTTTAGTCTGTGAAACTGTGAACTCCTAGAAATCTAAGACTCTCTCTTTATTCACATTAGAAAATAAATCCCAGTGCCTGAACAGGATAGGCAGACCTCCAATGAATGATGTCGAATAAGCAAACACAATAATCTTTTCTTGCAGAAATCATGAAGCTATTCTCAACCAACACCTTCCTTGTCTTAGAGCGAGGCCCCTCCTTGCTCCACACGCACTCATTTCTATCCCAGCCCACAATGACAAATGCTAGAGTCATAGAAATCAGCAATCAGTCCAAGCCCACCAACAGCCCCAACACCATCTTCCACGGTGACCACCTCCCCTCAAATCTAGAGGTGAACACTGGGGGAGAGGGGAGGTACAGTCCTCCAGGGCTATGTACTTCCTTAGCTTTCTCCAGACTATCGGCCACCACCCAGTATGCTCAGGTAATTTGTCCCTCTCCTAAATACTCTCTTTTATTATCTCCTCCTGCTATCATTTATTCCATCACTTATCCATGAGTAGTCTTTTGTGTGCCAGGTCTTGAATGCCATGCTACCTAAAGCCCACTTAGTCTTCCAGGTCCAACAAAGGTTCAGACTGCTGTAGGAAACCCCCACTTCCACACCAGCTACAATGGTCCTCCCTCTACTGGCTCCCCCATGGTCACAAGGTGCCTCTAGAACAGCTCTGAGCTGGGCCTCTCCCACCAGGACACTAGCACTCACAGGAGGGAGGTCACATCTCTTACCGCCTTTGTATCCTGACCCAGTGCCTTGCTCAGTGCTGGGCTAAATATCGGTATTCAGGCTGAGTTAATTAAGAGGCAAGGGAGACCCTCTGTCCAGGCCCACGGGAGCTCAGAGGGTGCAGACAACAGAGGCAGGGCTCACGCTCATCCCTATGGCGGCCACTAAGCAAAGTCTGGCCCAGCTGCCAACACCCCCAGAGCAACAGCAAAGTACATCAAGGAAGCAACGCCAAGGCTGACATAAGTCGCTCCGGCAGGGGCCCTCCTACCCCAAACCAACTTGCTGGCACAGCCCTTCTATCTTTGCCTTTGGTTGGCTTCTTTGTAACTGAATATGAGATGTAAAGATCCAGGGGGTAAAAAAATGATATAATTTTGGAAAGGAGAAAATAGCTTTCCTCCTATCATGCTCTCCCTGTCTCAATCCCCCAAAATCTGTACTAAAACTCCTGTACTCGTCATATCTCTATCGTGATTGTCCACTTTACACCTTCAGCTTTCAAAAGGTGGATTCCTACACCATAAGAAGGCAACAAGGCCTTTAACAAGGAGCCAGAGGGAGCTCACTCCAGGCCACAAACCAGCAGATGCACAACCTCTCATGCTGTAACCTCGTGAGCAGCTTTTGGAGCTGCTGGAAATGTCACAGAAATTCAGCAGGAAGGAGGCCTGTCGATACACAATTGTGATGATAAAACTAAAATTTCAGTTATATAGCACTACTTAAGAATATCATTCATAACTTCTTTGTTAACTGAGCAGCATAAATTTACATATATTAGGTATCAACAGAAGTAATATCCACTTGGGTATGCCAGTTCAAATACACATTCTGTTGTCCACTGGGATTCTGAGAAATCATTTTTCGTCTATGTGACAGCCAGATGGAAGGAAACCATTTACGTATATGTCAAAGATGAACTCTGCTCATCATTGAGGAACGGTACAGTTTACTTTGTCAAACATAAAAAATATATATAATCTATCAGCAATTTCCCTCTAGCTACCCAATCACCCTTCCCCAAGGAAAGATCAAAATATAACCATCAAAAGAAATTAGGAAATTATAAAAATAAGGAATTATGATTACAAACAGAGTGGGTACCACCCAGCTACCTTCTAAAATCCCTTCTTTTCTCAAGGATAACCAAGTGCTGGGCAGAATATAAAAAAAGAAATATGCACTATAACTATAATACTCACTATGACAGATGATATAAACATATTTTTAACATTGAAGGAAAATATAAATCTCTCAAAAGGATGTTTTATTGCAATGATAAATAACTCAAGCTTCATGACTTCTTCAAGGTTATATGACCAAAATGTACCTTCTTATCAAAGATATACCATAAATTATGTATTCACTAAAATTTCAGGAGTGCTTAAAACCTTACAGTAAAAGATTCATCCCCATTTCATTTAAATTATAATTATACCTACACACATAATGTTTTCTAAGCTTTACTTCCCAATCTTGCTGCTATTATCTGGTTATTATGAATAAACAGTACTCTTCCCTGAAACAGCTAATACCACTACTAGTAGTAGTAACAGGTAGTATTTACTCTCTTCTGACGTAACATACAAATATTTCTAAATTCTGTCCTCTCTAGTCATTCATAAAGACAGTAATGCAAAACATACATTGCATATTCAATACTTTATAACTTTTTTAAAACAGAGACTGGACAAAAGTTTCTAAGCAAATACAATCTGTGCTTGTGCACCATGTATTCATAAATATTATACCCACACATTAAACAAAAACGATAAAACAATTATTGAACACCCTCTAGGGACTCAGATCCTTCTCTGGGCAAGAGTTGTAAGATCCTAGTTTGAGTCTCAGGGCAACTACTTAATAAATATCTTTTTTATGAAATCATTAAACTCTGAGAGGTCATTTACTCAGCTGTAAAATATGCCTAAAGGCATGACCCATCCAAAAAGTGTTTTGAAAATAGTCAAGTATCAATAAAAATACTTAAATACATAAATTTTAAAATTGTTTAAGCTTAGTTTTATTTTATTTTTTTAAAAAGAGAGAGCGCGCCAGCATTCAGTAGTTTGCAATTTGGTTTCAGGAACTAGGAACACAAACACAGGAAACAGGTCCACAATGTAAATGCACTTCTGGTTTGTAAGTGATTAATCCCTGAACAATATTTTGGGAGGGCAGGACACGATGGTGTCCAATACCGAGTCCCTCCCTTCAGAGGGTGTATGTTCTTATAATTAAGGGCTGAAGCAGACTGTACGTGCCCTAACGATGTAGGACAAGGAGATTAAGGAGGCTACTAGCAATCACAAAAACTCTCAGCCACAGCAGAGCCAGTGAAGAGCCTTGGGAGGTAGATGGGTAGGATTACAGCTCTATTAGAAGGGAGGGAATCCAGTTTTGAAGGAAATGAAGCCACCTGATAGTTCCTAGCACAATTCCCTCCTACCTGGAAAAAAGAGAACATCTTAACTTGGTTTCAACACCAACTCCCCTCACCCCTAAGGGCTGGAATGGCACCTCTGGTTCCACTGACCATCACCCTGTTCCAGCTCCACTCTGCACTGCGCCCAGGGTGTGCACCCACCCAACAGCAGGGAGAAGGGGCTGACTCCTTAACTGAGGAATTCAGCCTGCAATTTCTCCCCTAAAGAGCCGGCAGAGTCAGCCTCAGGAGAGGACACTTGCTGCTGGGGTCAGGCAGAGTGAACACAGATTTTGCAGATTGCTGATATTTTCTGTGGATGGGCAGTAGGTTTGTTTTTTCCAGGCTCCTTTGTGACCTAGTCCCTGACTCCTTCCTGCCAACAGCCCAGGTCTTCAGAGGGAGAGAAGATGGAAACAATTCAAGCAGGACAGTCCTTCCCATGGCAGTTAGGGAGGACCTTTTGGCAGGAAATCAGAGCTCAGAACAGGAGAATGTCAGCACAGGCTTAGTCCACGCATCTCCCCATTATTACTGCTGTCCTGCAGCAGGGTGCTTTCTAAATTACAGAATCCCAAGATGGATGGTGCTTTTCCAAGTTGTTAATAGACATTTTTCAGATCAAGAAATGAGCAAAGTCATTTGGGGGGACAAAAGCCCAAAGGGAGCAGCAGGAGACCTGTCTGAGTCCTGCATGGGCTCACGGAGATGACCCTGCTCTCCTCAAAACACATTTTGGTAATTACTCTGGATATGTGTATTTAATATGTTTTATTTAAAAACAAACAGGCATTGAACGAATGAATTCACGGTTCATCTTATTTTATTTTTAAATGGTAGGTTCCTAAAACGTAAGACAAGTTTCTATTTTTAATATTTTTAAATTATAAGGCTCACTTCTAGTATGTGGCATTATTGTCTACAGGCAAGGCCACAGCAGCCAGAGATCAAATACACTCCTGAGCACCTGTTACACGCAAAGCACTGAAGGTAGATGCCTACACAGGAGAGCAGCCTCCATGTCACTTGCTCCCTGAGCTTTCCTTTCGTAGAATCACTGCTTATCCTTAAGGCGCTACACACACTGAATGGAGGAAGGAATGTAGGCCTGAACCACCTGTGATGGTTAGGCTAATGTGTCAACTCGGCCAGGTAAATGTGTCCAGGTGTTTGTTCCAGCAAGCACTGGGCTAATTGTAATACAAGAGCATTTATGGACTTCAATCACCAGTGAGTTTACTGCATGGATAGCTGATTACATCTGCATCAATCCGGGAGATTGCATCATCATTGGGTGACGCTTTTATCAATCAGTTGAATGCCTTAAAAGTGGAAGCGATTTCAACATTCAGAGAGAATTTCCCAGCTGGTCGTTGGACAGCCAACTTCTCCCAGAAACTCATCAAGGACCTTCATCAGACTTTCATCGGAGCCCCTGGTTTGCAGCCTGCCTGCGGAACCTGGACTTGTGCATCCCCACGATCGCGTGAGAGACTCTTTTAAAATCTCATATTATTGACAGATATCTCCTGTTGATTCTGTTTCCCGAAAGAACCCTGACTAATACACCAACCAACCAACCACAGGTGGCAGCCACAAACTCTAGGATGGACCTGGCGAGTGAGGAGATGCCATCTAACCACTGCAATATGTCCCTTCCTTTTTATTCCCAATGCCCTAACATTCAGACCCCAAGAACCACTTTCCTAGGCAAATATCTCCCCGCCTCCAGTCTTCCTCTCCTTTAATGCTCTCCTATGGTGCTCAGACCAGTCTTCCCTAAGCAGAGCTCTGTTCACTGCACTCCCCAGCTCAAAAGCCTCTGATATTTCTCTATATCCTGGCATTCTTAAACCCTCCATAACCCAGCTCTGATCCACTTGAAATATGGACTCACTTATGACTGTGAAGTAAAATTAGGACCAAAATAGCAAAGGTTCTTGCTTTCATTTAATATACATTTCCAAGGGTAGAAAAAGCCACTTCCATAAGTACCAAAGTCGTGGTCACTGCAGCAAGCAGGGAGGTTTAGAACAGAGCATAGGGGTTACATGGACCACCAGACTAACTGGCTCCAAGGTTTCTTACAACCCAAATATTTCATCCGGAGGCTGGGCCAGACTATACTCACACTCAATGTTCTAAACCAGCAGCAGGTAAACTTTTCTATAAAGGGCAGTGAGTAAATATTTTAGGTTTTACAGGTCACACACAGTCTCTGCTGCATAATTTCCAGGGTTTGTTTTTTTTTTTTTTTTTTTAGTTTTTCTTTCACAACTCTTAAAATCCCAAAACAAAAATTTTAGCTTACATTTTTTAGCATCCAAAAACAAGGCTGTGGGCTGTAATTGGCTACCTCTGCTCTGACCAAACAGGGCCACTCTGAGTGCCCTGATCCCAACTTACACATCTCGACTCCAGCTACACCCTCCTCTGTCCTCCTTCAGTAAAATTCCCTTCCTACAGAAGAATGTAAGCACTGAGGAGGGAAGGCTAGGACCACACCCCAGCGAACAGGGAGCACTTCTGGCCATTGCAGACTACCCCCACATCACACAGCTGCAGAATACTTTATGCCTCGCAACATGAGGCATCCCAGGTTTGTTCCAGAGTGGATAGACGGATGGATGCATGGATGGACAGACAGATGGTTAAAAAGGGATTAAAGAAGTGAGCCAGAGAGTAACTGCTTTAAGAATTCAGAGAAGGAAGTGGTTCTGATGGACTGGGATGTTGAGGAAGGTTTTAAAGAAAAAAGGACATGATTAACATATTTTGCAATGAAGAAATTAGAGGTTAATTGGGATGCTTTATGGAGCAGAGATTTCAATAATATGAGATTTTCCTTTTTTTTTTCTATTTCAAAGGATGACATGACAACCTTGATTTTGCAAATCAAAACTAATTTATTTCCCAACATACATTGGAAAGGTATAAAGTCACAAAATCAAAAAACTTTATCTGGACCTTCACATTCAACAGACATGTTCCAAGAATCTACTATGTGCTAGGTACCACGCTGGGCTCTGAAGATTCAAAGAGAAAGAATACTTGATCCTTACCCCAGATGCACTCAGTCTGGGATAGTGGTGGCCAGTAACTGCAAACAGAGGGAACCTTGGACTTTGAAGATCCCTGGACTCAAAAAGAAAGTGCCAGAACACTCTGAGGTCAAACAGGAAACCACATGGTTAACATCAGTCTCTTGACGGCTAATTTTCTCTTCCCTTCTACTCTCCAACAGCAGAGATGGAAAGCCTGAGAGCTGTCCTCACATAAGCCTACATGTCCCAGAAACAGATTTCTACATTACTCTACTCAGCCATGGCCCAAACTCCATCCTGAAAGACATTAAAATGCCTCATTTGGGCAAACATTCAAGGAAAGCATTGTTCCACATAAATTAATTTTCTCAGTGAACTAAATCTCATCAAATTACACAGTAAGACTCAAAAACTATTTTGATGGAGACTTTCCTCAATGGATTACATGATTCCCTGACTGCCAAATAGAGGACTCTGATTTTGACTCCTCTTAATGACCAACACATACATCAAGAAACATACTGTGGGTGAGTGAAAGTCTCAGGAATTCCTGAAGTAGAGAAAGATTCCACACTTCTAGGCTAGTCTAATTCTTCTCTCTTTTCCTTCCTTCCATTGACCTCAGCCACTGGACATTAGGTCTCTGCCTTTTTTATTTCACTGAAAGACCTCTTCTGAGAGCCTAAAAATGACATGACCCTGGCCTACAAAGAAAACTGGACTTTACAATACTTTCTTCTTATAACAAGGGTCTTCTTCGCTTATTTCCAGGTTCTAGCACATGACTTATGGTTGCCAGCTTTAACTATTCAAGCTAAGGGTACATTTTCCTTTGGAAAAACAATATCTAATGTTTGAAGCACTCATCTGCTGACACTATCACTCCCTACTTCCAACCTGAATCCAACAGAATCAGAACCCTATAGCAGCTGATGGTATATTAGGGACAGGAATAAAGCCCTGACTGTTATCTATCAGGCTTCACTGGCTTAGTGTAAAGATGTTTGTGGGATACAAAGAGGTTCATAAATTAAAAGAGCAAATAAAATAGGAGCCCTTCACATACTTCATATTAGCTACAACTAAAGCAATTCTGTTGTAAAATCAATCAAACCTCCTTTACTTTGCTCTGACCATAAGGGAAAAAACTGTGCACTTAAAAAATTAAGCTCCTTCCAACACTACTACAGGAGGTAATAAATCATTTTTAAAAGATTGAACCCAGTTCTGGAAAAACTGAAAGGAGGCAGCATATTAGGAATGGAGGCCAACTTTAAATGTCATCAACCAAAGCAGCAGCAGCTTAGGAGTAGGACTTGAGAGATGCAGGAAGGTCTCTCTGCCTAAAATCCTAAATTCAAGCTTCACTTGAGTCATCGCTGGGTGGAATATACTCTTTTGAATAAAAAACAGTGTCCCTAAGGGTCAAGAAATTTTACAAAAGGAATGAAGGTCAAGAGAGAACCCAAAGAAAAGATGGGGGGAAGGGATGAGAATTTTTAAGCTTTCACCACTGCCTGGATTGTAGCCTAAGCAACGTAGTCCTGGTCCCCAAGGAAGACACAGAACCAGGAGGGTGGAGAAAGAAAGAGAACGGAGATGGAAAAAGGGGAAGAGCCATTGTGCCTACATCACAGTTTTTCCTGAGGGCTATCCCTATTGGCACACAAATACAGCAGTACCTCTTCCATATGGAAAGCTTATGACCTGGCAAGCCACGACGACGGCAAACAAAAGCTACAGGTTCTGACAGCCCACCGGCTCAAGTAGTAAACACAACTCGTTTGAATTTGCCAAAAAAGGAAAGCAAAGAAGAAAATTTACAAGGTGAGAAGGAAGCCAAGGCTACAAATGATTAGCTTGTGTGAAGAAGTGAGCAGTCTCCCATGGTGAACAAACCAAGATGATGCTTATAGAAAGAAGCAACCCCAAAACAGCCACGCTACCAGTAAAAGTAATGTATTTTTAGGAGTCTGCTACTACAGAGAACAGACAGGCCTAGCTCCTAAGGGCTGTAAACCTCCCACATGACTATGGAACACCTAGACTAAACGAGGCAAATATCTGAACCCAGTTACCAACGCAAGTGACATTTCCACTAACTTACTTTGCCACCACAAACTAAGCAAGCAATTCATTCAATTTTCTGAGTTTACTCGGAGCCAAACGAAAAGGAACAAACCAAAATAGATTAAACAGAAGGAATTCTGGCTGCATAGAAAACTGTTTTCTTAATAACGCAGTCATCTAATAAAGTTATTGAGCCCCTACACTGTGCCACCCACTGGGCATTTAAAGATGATTACAAACTGAACCAGCAATTGAGCAAAATAAATAAATAAATAAAGGGCACCCAGACTGTTAAGGAAGAAATAAAATTCTCTCTATTTGCAGATAACATTATCTTTTTTTTTTTTTTGACATTATCTTGTATATAGAAAATCTTAAAGATCTAAATAAAGGGAAAACATCCCATATTATGGATTAGAAGACAATATTGATAAGATGTCAATACTCTTCAAGTTAATCTACAGATCCAACACAATTTCCATTAAATCTTGACAGCTGGCTTTATTTATTTATTTTTTTTTTTACAGAAATTGACAAATTGATCCTAAAATTCATATGGAAGTGCAAGGGACCAAGAATAGTCAAAACTCTTGAAAAAGAATAATAACATTAGAGGACTCACACTTCCTGACTTCAAAATTTACCAAAAAGCTACAGTAATCAAGGCTGTATAATATTAGCATAAGAAAAGACATATAGATCAATGAAACAGAATTAAAACCCAGAAATAAACCCACACATCTATGGTAAATCAATTTTCTCAGGAGTGTCAAGACAATTCAATAAGGGAAAGAAAAGTCTTTTCAACAAATGGTGCAAGGACAACTGGGTATCCACATGCAAAAGAATGAATTTGGGCCCCAACTCATAGCATATACAAAAAAAACTGAAAATGGATCAAAGACCTAAATGTGAGAGCAAAACTGTAAAATTCTTAGGGGGGAAAAAAAATCATAATTAAAAAAAAATTTTTTTTTTAAGAAAAAAAAAAAAATGTGTAAATCCTTGTGACCTTATATGAGACAATAGTTTCTTATACATGACACCAAAAGCATAAGCAACCAAAGAAAAAACAGATATACTAAACTTCATGAAACTCAAAAACATTTGTGCTTCAAAGGACCCCATCAAGATAGTGAAAATATAACCAACAAAATGGGAGAAAATATTTGCAAATCATATATCTGATAAGGGTTTAGTATCTAGAATACGTAAGGAACTCAACAACAAAAGGAAAAATAAGCCAATTAAAAAATGGGCAAAGGATTTCAAAGTTATTTCTTCAAAGAAGACAGAAATTCCCAATAAGCACATGAAAAAATGCTCAACATCATTAGTCATTAGAGAAATGGAAACCAAATCACAATGAGATACCACTTCATACCCAGGAGGAAGGTATAATCAAAAAGGCAGACATAATAAGTGTTGACCAGGATGTGGAAAAAATGGAAACCTTATACATTGCTGGTGGGAATATAAAGTGATACATATCCATACAATGGAATATTATTCAGCAATTTAAAAAATTAAGTACATAATCATGCTACAACATGAAACACTGAAAATATTATTCTAAGTAAAAGAAGCTACAAAAAAAAATAAAAATAAAAAAATAAAAGAAGCCACACACAAAAGGACACATGTTGTATTATTCATTTATACAAAATGTCTAGAAAAGGCAAACCCATAGAGACAAAGTAGATTAGTGAGATTAGTGGTTGACAGAGAGGGGGCTGGGGGAAGGGTAATGACTGATAACGGGTACTGGGTTTTAGAATGATTAAAATGTTCTGGAATTGGATAGAAGTGATAGTTGTGTAACTTTGTGACTATACTAAAAATCACTTAATTGTACACTTTAAAATGGTGAATTTTATTTTATATAAATTATGCTTCAATTTTTTAAAAAAAAAAAAGTAAAGAAAACAACAAGCTGCTCAGGGAGCCACAGAAAGGTATAAAAAAATAAATAATTCAGCACCTACACATTCTCTTCAGGACTTCAAGTCAGCCATTACTTGTTGATTTTTATTCCTACCATTTATTCCACAGCCTTTTCAAATCCAATATATGTGCCACAAAGAACCATGGGATTCTCAGGCCAGGTAGGAAAGTGAAAGATCTAGTCCAAACTCCTCATTCTAGAGACCAAGGTGTTCAGAGCAATGACTTGCTCAAGGACACAGCAAAGCAGAGGCCAAATGAGAACTGGAACCCATGTCCCATAACTCCGTGGCTAGTGTTCTTTCCACTCCACAAAAGCACAAATAAATTCCCAGGGCAAATGACAATCACTACCTCATAATAGAGAGCGCATCTTACAATAATGACAATTCTGTCTCTCCCAAAAACCTAAGGAAAAGCTATTATTAGGTCCTTGATATAAAAAAGCTAATACTTCAAGTTTAATAGTCAAATTATTTAATGACTGCAAAACCCTGTGATCATTAATCTAATCTGCTTTTCACCAGAAGCAAACCACAACAAGGATATAAACAAAAGACCAAAACATGCAGCAAAGATTGCAAGAAAACTGCTTAGACGTGAGACAACAAACTTAATAGTATTCCAGCTCAAAGGCCAACCACCATATTTACTCCAGAGATGTTTTGGGGAAGGAAGTTTTTAAAGGGGGAGGGAGAAGAGGTAAAATTTATTTTTACCTCTACACTCTAAAAGTACATCAAAAAAAAAGTAGAGCAGACAGTCAAAAAAGTAGTGACTAGTGGGGGCAGATGTGGCTCAAATGGTTGGATGTCCATCTCCCATATGGAGGGACCTGGGTTCGATCCCCGGAACCTCCCGGTAAAAACAAAAAAATAAATAAATTAAAAAGTAGGGAGTGACAAGAGGCAGACGTGTTGAAGACAGTGGCTGACTCAGAATGTTAAGAGCTAGAAAGGTCTAGAGTTCATCTCATCCAACCTTTCATGTTACAAATGAAACAACTGAGGTTAGACCAGTGCAACGACCGGCCCAAGGTCCGACAGCCGGCTACTAACAGGTGGGAGCTATAGCGGGAATAAAAACAGTACAGGGCCTGAACGCTCTCCCTTTCTGTCAGCATCTCCCAAAAGTCCCCTAACGGCAACCTAATGACTGCTCTCCACCCAAATCTGCCTGAACACGCCACATCCATGATTCATCCTTCAGCGGCCACCTCTCAAAACACAGATTTGCTGACACAGAGAAGAACTCCATGGCTCTTGGATCCTTCACACACAGTCCTCAGCTCACAGGGGGTCCAGAGCTGTCCTTTTAACTCACTTCATGGCAGTTAAGGTCACTTAATAAACACCTCTGATGCTAAGTACTTGCCCAGGGGTTTTAGTGTTTGAAAACCCTTCCTAGGTGATCACACATGTCAGCAACAAGGGGAACTGGCCAGCTCAAGGTCAACAATTATCACCCCGCACTAAGGAAACCCATAGAAACACCTAAGGACGAATCTTCACAGGCAATAAAGATCCCAGCAGGTGACTGTCAGGTGGCGCATTAAAGGATGAACAGGGGTAGGACCCTGACTGACACTAAGGAGGGCTCAGACACTTCGGAGCCAGAGGCTTGCCTGGGGTTCCAGGTTCTATCAGCTGCTAGTTGTCCGACCTGGGGCAAGTTAGTTAACTTGTCTGTGCCTCAGTTTCTTCAAGGATAAAACAGAAATAATACACCACGGACCTACCGGGTAGGATTTTGGGGAGGATTAAATGCTTAATTAAAAAAAAAAAAAAAAGACCAGCACAGTGCTTAGCACAGAATTAAGGCTGAAAGAAACATTAGCTGTCGTGGTAGTTGTTATTGTTTAAAAAAAAAAAAACTCTAATAAGAATGTGATTTCCTCTGGGAAGCTAGGAAAAGGGGCTCCCAAATCCTGATCAAAGACAAGGAAATTCCTCATTAGAAGAAATGGTCTACCCAATTTTACTGACAGCATCTGAATATAAAATCCTATAAAATCATGTTGGCAATGCCATCTTCAACATCCAGTGGAAAGAAGACCTCGTTGATACCATTAGCAGGGCAGGGCACCTGCCAAGCTGGCAGCAAGGCTCTGCCACCCCCACCACTGGCTCTGCAGGGCTGAGTGAGGAGGAACAATTCTGTAGCAACAAGGATAGATAAGGCAGAGCGGAAACAGAGTAGCAGCAAGGATTTACCAGAAGCACCCCTCGAGAAATGCAATCCTTGTGACTTACTAAACTAAAAGCAAGAAAGAGGCATCCACAGGAAGGGCTTTCCTTTTCTGTCAGAGGCTCTACAGAAGCAGATGGCTGCTAAAAGAAATAGCAGACTCTGGTGTCAAAATACTTGAGCTCGAGTCCTGGCTCAATCGCTTTCTAACTCTGTGATCTTGGTAAGGATGCTTTACTTCTCATTTGTAAAATACAGGTAATAGTACCTACCTTATAGGGTTTTTTTTTTTTAAATAATTAAACGAGTTAATAGTTAATGTTTATAAAGAACATAATATGGGAAGTGGATGTGGCTCAAGCAATTGGGCATCCGTCTACCATATGGGAGGTCCAGGGTTCGATTCCCGGGGCCTCCTGGTGAAAGGCAAAGCTGGCCTGCGCCACACCGCACAGAGAGCTGGCGCAGCAAGATGACCCAGCAAAAGAGACACGGAAGAGAGACAATAAGAGGCACAGCAGACCAGGTCGCTGAGGTGGCGCAAGAGATTGATCTCCTCTCTCCCACTCCAGAAGGCCCCAGGATCGGTTCCTGGTGCCGCCTAAAGAGAAGACAAGCAGACACAGAAGAACACACAGAGAGCAGACAATGAGCACAAAACAACGGTGGGAGGGGGGGGTGTAAATAAATCAATCAATCTTTTTAAAAAAAGGACATAAAGCATGCCTGGCAACACAATAAGTACCTAATAAATGTTAGAAAGAAACGACAGGGAAAAAAACACCTGCCACAACACTTCAACCTTGCTCTGGATACCTCAAACATCATTTCAAATATGTGACCTCACCAAAAACAATATGGACTGCAAAGTCTCCCTGAAAACTCTGGGCAGAAGATGCTCATTTATCTACCAGCACTTCACAATCAAGCTTGCTCTCCAGAGTCAAGCACAGTGAATGAGATGGCAAGAAAAGTGAAAATATGAGGACGGGCCTGCAGAGGCAGACCAGGTCAGGGACTTAATTAGAGGACTCAGAAGATGCAGTTCCCAGGTTGGCTGAATTCTAAAGCCGGCATAAGTACATGAACTAACCTCTGGGGCCCTATGTGGAACTGCCGAGTCCTGACCTTGGAAAAATGCATAGTGTGTCATTCGTGCCAAACCACACTGGGCATCTTTACCCAGCCCTAGCTAGCAGCTCTTCTAAACACCTTGAGTACTGCATAATTACACTTCTGCCAATAAGCTGATAACCCTGGCATAAGGTGTGACTTTTCTCAGTTACTGAATCTTAGAACCAATTCATGACGATGACAAGGTAATAATTATGAAACTTGTTTATATGGTGTTATTATAGAATCAACCAATCACTCCAAAAAACAATTAACTAAAAGAATCTTACCATCAAACCTGGAATTCTTAATTTGAATTCAAAGGGCCCATAAACTTGGATGAGAAAAAAGAATTACCTCTGTTTTTCCATTAATCTGTAACTCAAATTTAGCACTTTCTTCAATTATGAATGCATGTAATACACCAGGATAGTATTAGCAGTATCTGTAGCTCTGTCACCAACAGAAATAAAAGATATATTCGTATCACATTACAGTTGTTGGAAATCTCAAAATAGTGTTTGTTTATGCTTATCAATACAGCGAAATTAATATATTTAAGCAAGGCACATAAGGACAAAAATTGTGTATCACTTATAAAAGATGACTAGAAATAGCAAATCTGCAGAAATAGAAAGCAGATTAAAGGCTATGAAGGGTGTGGAGGAAAGGGGGAATGTTTATAAACGGTTTTTTTTTTATTTAATTATTTATTTACTATATAAAGGATTTGAGATTTATCTTGATATCAATGCTTTAATAAAGAAGCATACATTGGTATGAACCAATTTTTAAGATATTTTGCTAAGTGAATTTCAATCAATAACAGTTTTGTTTTGTTTTTTACCGGGAGGTACCGGGGATCGAACCCCGGTCTCTCCATATGGTAGATGGACGCCGAACCTCTTGAGCCACATCCGTTTCCCATTAACAGTCTTTTGAAATGCTATGTGTTTTGGTTTATGCATTAAAAACATCATTCTACACTCTAAAAGTACATCAAAAAAAAAGTAGAGCAGACAGTCAAAAAAGTAGTGACTAGTGGGGGCAGATGTGGCTCAAATGGTTGGATGTCCATCTCCCATATGGAGGGACCTGGGTTCGATCCCTGGGACCTCCCGGTAAAAAATAAATAAATAAATAAATTCTAAAAACATCATTCTGAAAAGAGGTCCACAGGTTTCATCAGACTGTCAAAGGGGTCCATAGCACAAAAAGAGGATAAAAGTGTACACAAAATATGAGATTATGAGTGCTTTAAAGGGAAGGAGCTAGTCACTTCCGGGGCCAGACATATACATTTATGAATGAAAGAACTCAACACCATCAAGTTTCTTTACAAAAATGACCATCAAAAAAAAAAAAAAAAAAAAAAAAATGACCATCATCATGAAAAAATAGAACCCAAGCATTCCAGCTCTGGTTGATGGTCCACTTATTCCAAGACAAAGTTCACATGATAAAACGGTAGTGGTACAAAAGTACCTGGAAGGGCCCTGGAGATTCATTTTAAGGACATATGATACAGAAAAGCTTTAAGCAAAGAAAACAGGTTGATATTATGTAATGACTAGTAGGTGAATTCATCACCTCTTTTCAATTAAGAAAAGAGGAGTATTTGGGGACCTGAACTGGGGACAGCATTCCAGGCACCTTATGCAACCAAGAAAATTTCACCTGCTATCATCTGCCTGGAAACAAGGCAGATGAGAGCAGAAAACACTTATCCCTCTTGCCCCAGTCTATGCAGCTGAGCTTTGATCACTCCCTGATCAGTGTCTGCAGCAAAACAACTCTTCAGAATTGATCCCAATACAAGTTCTATCACCAGTCAAGTAGAGCAGCACACAGCTGGCCTTGACAATGGCACTGAACAGCACCAGAGAGTGCCAGCTTCACTAGGGGGCCACTGGAAGGTCCATTCTTAAGGTGGCCTAAATGAACTTGACTTGGCTGTGGCCTCCTTTGGGGCAGGAACGATGTTTTGTATACCTCAATTCCAGCAGCACAGAGAAACAAAAATCTGTGAGCAGCTCTTGACAGCTCTTCTTGCACAATGTATGGCGATGATCTTCTCACCACCTCCACTGCTACCGGCCTAGGCCATGTCACTCTAGCCTGGATGATGGCAAGAGTTCCCTAACTGGTCTCTCTCTTTCTCTCATGCCTTGATATTCTACTCGCCCCGGAATAGCCACAGTGAACTTTTTCAGGTCATGTTACTTCCCTGCTCAAAACCCTCCAACAGCTTCTCATCACACTAAGAACAAAATCCACATTCCCTCCCCAGGACCAATAAAGCTGTGTGTGATCTTGCCCTGCCCGCGCCTCTGATTGTCTCTCATTCTTTTCTCCCTCCTCTGCAGGAACACTGGCCTCTTTCTGTCCTTCAGATGCTCGAGTCTGCACTCATCTTAGGGACTTTCACAGGCTGTTCTTCTAGTCATAGACCTTCGGTGGCTTCTTCCTTGCTTCATTCCCAGGTCTCTGCTCAAATGTCGCCTTCAGAAAGGCCTTTCCTGATTTCAGTTTCCTGATCTCCAAAGTCACTTTCTATTCCCTTATTCTGCATAATTTTTCTTCATAGCACTTTTCACTACCTGACATTATTATTACATAATTCTTTGTTTACTGCACTGACTATCAACCCCACTGAAGGGGAGAGGCTTTTTAAAAAATGCCAAAGCTCCAGTCTCCACTCAAACCAATTAAAAATCAGAATTTCGGGAGGGGAGGGGAGGGGGGGAGACCATTCTATTTCACAAAAACTCCCCAAGTGATTCTAACGTGCAGCTAGGGCTGAGAATCCAGAATAGCGCTTCTCAAACGTTAGTGAACATACGAAACACCTGGGGATAGTATTAAACGTAGATTCTGATTCAGTAGCTCTGGAGTGGGGTCTGAGAGTCTACGTTTCTAACAAGCTCCCAGATAATGCTGGTCCATGGCCCATCCTCTGAGCCGCAAGGGTCTAAAACAGCACTGCCTAATAGAACTTTCCACGATGATGAAAATGTTCTAAATCTACGCTGTCCAATACAGTAGCCCTGACCACGAGTGGCTAATGAGCATTGAGCTAATGCTCTTTTTTTAATCTAAGGGGTTACCATATTGGACAGTACCGGTCTAGAATGCATATGCTCCATAAGCAAAGACACCAGTGCCTAGAAATGAAAGGTGTAAGAGAAGAATCAAGGATTATTCCACATTCTTGGCTGTGTAGCCTTCTGCAGATTGGGAGGCTGTGAAAATCCTACCACAAGGCCTAGTTGGCCGCTACCTCAGGAGTCGATAAACATTTGCCTAAGGCAGGCAGGCAGGGGAGGCCATACTGAGCCACCCTAGTGACTAAAGCTTGTGGTAACCCACAGAGGACTACCTTAGCTACAAGACTCAACTTGCACTTCATCATACAAGACCCTCCACTAACCACAGCCCCTGGCAGACCTGACCTCACCCACCCCTGTTCATCTGCCAAGTTCTGTACATTCTTCTAGTCACAGGCCTCACAACATTTTATTGCATTGATTTATTTATAGGTTGTCAGTCTCTCCCACTAGATTGTAGTTCTTTCAGTAAGTTTCAGAGAGAACTTATTCCTCTTGGAATAGGAACTATTCCCATCACCTAGCATATGCCAAACACAGTGAAGGACAAAATAAATCCTGTGGGCCTAGAACCCACATAAGTAGCATTACTTACTATTAACGACAAGAAATAAATTGAATTCAACAGGGGGGAAATCACGTAAGAAGAAAATAGTATTCCCTTGTTAAATGACTCAAAATTTTCCAGACACATAAATCCAGATTTTAGAATTCAGCATAAAAAGGTGGCCCTAATTTGATCCATTGAGACTTCTGAGAACACGAATACACTGGACAAGAAGGGGCGATGTCCTTCGGACAAGAGATCCAAAAGCTGTTATTCTGGGATTTAGGGGAGCTGCTAAGATTCAGAGTCACATTCTTCCCTGAAAAGCACGTAGGTCTGGTTCCCACTGGAACTGCTGGGAGGTGTATCTGGCCCCAAGGACAGCAGGGCCCCTGGGAGTCTGTGCATCCAGATGTTCAGTCTGCCCCTGAAGTTAGAGCCCTCCACTGTGACAGAAATGAGATTTCCAGGGTAACCAAGGGACGACAGGGAAGAAAATTATGGCCCCGGAAGGAAGTAGATTAAATTTTAATACCACAAGTCAACATCGAATTTATTTTTAAAACTACATTTCTAACAACGCCAAATAAGCAAGGCAGAATGGATGGCGCTATAAAAAAAAGTCCAAAGGAATGAATATTCTAAGTATGTATATGATTCTCCCCTATTTTGAGACTATTTCAAAGTGCCCAGAAGCTCAAAGCAACCAAGACAGAAATAAAACCAAAATTTAAAAAAAAAATAAAAAAAAAATAAAAAAAGGGAAAAAAGCTCCTTTTCAAATTTAGGCCACAACTACTTTTTTTTTTTCTCTATTATTTCCAAAAACACAAGGCAGACTCCATTTGTGGTATCAGACTTTGCTAAGTTTGCTAAAATTGTGCAAAATAATTACTTCACCCAGAGAAAGTGCTCTTTACCAAGTGAAAATGTAAAAACACATCTATGTTCTCATGTGCATCCAAGACAACAAACTGGTTAAAATATGGATGGGTTAAGAGATATCTAAGATATCTAGTACTTTTCATTCACTCACTCATTCAACCATTCATCCATTTCCCCCCTGCCTCCCCCCATGTAAATATTATCCTATGTTCACTCTAACATATTCCCTGGTCTAAAGACCCTTACTAGGTTCTGTGGATTAACCAGAATATAATCTGTTAAACAGCATTTACTCAGGTACTGTGCTGTGTTTCACATGCATTATCTCATTAAATCCTCGCCACCACCCTCTGAAGTAGATAGGTATTATAGTCCTAACTTTAAACTGAAGAAAATGAGAAACTTTAGGTATCTCTCAAGCAAGGTCATACAACTGGCATGAGGTAGAATCTGAACTTGAACCTAAGCTATCTGACAAAGGAGTAATTTAGAGAATTCAGCATTGTTAAAGTAACAGGAAGCAGCAGAATTTCTGAAAACACAGTGGAGCCAACTCCAAATTCCAGCCCTTCCACTTACTAGCTCTATAACCTTGAACAAATTACTTAACCTCTCTCTGCCTTAATTTCCTCATCTATAAAGCAGGGATGAGGAATGAATACAACAGAAATAAGGGCCATGGTATAGGGTTTACAGCGACTAAGATTATTCCAGCTACAGGTATACAAATAAAAATAGTACATTTCAATTGTAAAATGATTTTTTAGCAGCGATAACCTACATTAGAAATAATAGGTTCACAAAGGTTAATCAGTTTTAAATTAGTTTACTAATTCTGTGACTCATTTATTTAAACACAGGACTGAGAGCTTGCAAATTTTGAGTTTATTTTCTTTCTATAAGATTAGTAACTTTATGTTACAATACCCACCTGCATGCCACCTCTCATTATGGAAAGTAAATGTTTGTTTAAAATCAAAATGTGGGCATCACTTGTTATAAAACCATAGATGGAACAACTTTGGTAACAGAAGTGAACAATGAATGCCTGAGCATTACTTAAAGGAACCCACCGTGATTCCTCTCAGAAAGTAAACAACTTCCAAATTAATAAATCCAAGTTCACATATATCATCATCATAATATGTATACTGGATTTGCTTAAAGTGAGAAAGACCTGCAATCACCTTAATTTTTCGATTTTTGAGACTTTAACCAATTCTTGTGCTCAGATGGCAATGTGGAATAAGCTTGCACTTTCAATAAAACGACCAAATGCACTATTTTTTAAATCTGCTCAGTAACTGGGCTCTAGGGTAATCTCCTAGGCATGATACAAAAAGAGCTTTAGATTGATTTACTGTAAACTAAAATTAATCAGAGAAAGGGTATGCCAATTTTAATAGTAATTCCTATTTCCTTGGCTTTCCAACATCCGACAGCGTTAACAATATTTAACTGACAAACTGCACAACGGAAAAGAAGCAGAACTTTAAACACAACCAAGCTTCTTTAAGGCATCATGTACAAAGCTTCCCTCCCTTAAGAAATATTTGGCTACCTTTTTAGTTGCAATCACTCTGCAAACATTATTAATGGTGTGTGTTAAAACACATTTTCCTCTTGTTTTTAACCACCATTTTTGAAAAAACTTCTTACTCCCAACCCCACCCCTCATCTAAAAGCCTCATTTTTTTAGACTTGCTGATAAAAATAGAACTAAGTGCTCTGAGAATCACAGCACTCACTATAGGTGGTTCACTTTTATCAAAAAAAGAGGTGGAGAGATGAGGAGGAAGGGAGAAGACACCCGCTATGTTTACAGAATTCAGAAAGATGAACCTGTTACTTTTGATTAAATCTATTACTGTTTATGTCTACTAAGAACAAAAAAAATCGTCCTTTAAAGAAAATCATACTAATTTTTTGTTGTTGTTGTTGTTTTTCCCCACCGCAGGTAATTCCTAACTACAGATGCTTTGCTCAAGTGAGCAAAAATATGAATGCCACCAATTTATTTAAAGGTCTCTGGTTGACCTCCCTTCACTCTCTCTAACTCGGTCATTTTCTTCTACTACACCCAATTTTAAAACTGATCACCTGACATTCTAGCTAAGAGAAACGTAGTCATCTATTCAATACTGCCATACTTGTGGCTTGTAACCCAGTTACGTGGCATGAGTCTAAGTGCTGGGCGCTTTACACACCGTCTCTAATCCTCAAAACCACCCTGAAAAGACATAGTGGCTTTGCACCTTTAAAGGACTTTTCTAAAACGAGGTCTTTTCCAGATGGATGGAGAAGGGAGGCCTTCAGGGGTCCAAGCAGGTAAGACACAGGTCACCAATGAGCGGCGAGGAACGGCCTTTGGGTTCCAAAAACACTGGTGCTTCAACGCACCCTGCCTGAATCCCTCTCTTTTCGGCTAGAATCCGGGTCAGGCCTTCCCGACTACGGCGGGCACACCTTTCCTGGGCAGCCAGCGCTTCCCCATCGACGCACCGCGCCTCGGCGGTTCCGTGGCCCCGAGAATCCCGGGAAAGTCGGGGGGGGCGGGAGGCCGGGCCTGCAGCGAGGGGGGTCACAGCCCCCCGCTCCCCTCCACCCCGCCGGCCAGCAACTCGGGATGCGGGGGTGGGGGTGGGGGAGAGGAACCCAGGCAACAAGCAGGCAGGAGACACTTGTTCAACCAGTTGATGAAATCTGCGTTTCGCCCGGGCCAGGCAAAGCTCCCGCACCCCGGGCCAGTGGCGGGCGTGGGGAGGGTCTCCCATTCACCCGCCCCTACGGACTTTCGGGTCAGGGGGCCGCACTGGGGGGAGGGGGAAACGACACCGCCGGGGAAACCCCGCCAGGGCGACGAGGGAGGGGGCACGGTGGCTTTTCAAAAAGGCCAAGAGGTACCCATCAACCATCTCCTCCGGCCCACCTACACCGGGAACAAAGAGCTTCTGTTTCAGGCAGGGTTAACCCTGCCGGTCCTGGGTTTGGAAGAAAAAGAAACTTTTCCCCCGGCTGCGGGAGCGGAGGGGAGCTAAGGAAGGGGGCCGGGCCCCCGGCCTCGCGGGCAGCAGGGCGGGCGCTCGCGGCGGAGCGAGCGCAGGTCCCCGCCGGGCGCTACCTGCGGGCCCGCGTCGCGCCCCCAAGGCCTGGCCCCGCCGCGCTCACCTCTTCGATGGCCGCCACCGTGTTCCGGCACTGGGCGGTGCGGGTGGTGAAGCTGGAGGCGGTGGGCGCCTTGTAGTCCTCATGGGTCTCGGCCACGAATTCCGACACGGAGATCTGGTCCGGCATCGCCTCAGCGCCGAGAAGCCGGCGGCCCGGAGCGCGAGAGCCGCCGCCTCAGCCGCCGCCGCGGGCACCGACCGCACGGGCGCCTCAGCCGCCGCCGCCGCGCCCGCAGCGCCTCCCCGGCCCCGGCGGACAAAGGGAAGGCGGCCGGAGGCGGCGGGACGCGCGCCGCAGGAGCCGGGCGCCGGCGGGAAGG
>JAKSZT010054462.1:19452481-19511048 GCA_026826555.1 Tolypeutes matacus | reverse complement strand
GCCGGGGGCGGTGGCCGGGCCGAGGCGGGGCGGGCGGCGAGGGGGCCGGGCCGCCAATCCGCGCGCTCGCCGCCGCCGCCGCCGGGAAGCTAATCCTGCGCGGGGGAAGGCGGCGCGCGCCTCCACCGCCGCGGAGCAGCCCGGGCCGGCGCCGCCGCGCGCCCCATTGTCTGAGCGTTCGGGGGTTCCCTCGCGCGCGAGCCGGGGTTCGAGAGCCCCCCCCCCGCTCGCCCGCCACCACTCCCTGGGGCGAAGTCCCTTCGCCAGGCGCCTCCTCCTGACTCCTGGGGCCGGGAGGGGGGGTGCAGGTTGCACGCGGACGCTCCGGGACCCGGCCAGAGTCCACGCCACCTTTGGTTGGAACTTGCCTTCGGTTGTCGCCTTCCACCACGGGGAACGCCCGTCCAGGCGGAGAAGAAAGTCTGCGAGTTGGCCCCAGCGGGAGGAGGTGCTCCACCCTCGTGCACACGCCCTGGCAGATCCCTGTCGCTCTCACCCCGGGCCAAAGCCACCAGTTGGGGTTCGGCAAGAATAATAATAAATTGCCACCTAGTGAATGTTTATGTGCTTTACATAGACTTACTTAATCCTCAAGGCGTTGTGCACAGGAGAGATTATGTTATATAGAAAATAATTTGCCCAAAAGTACTCAGTAAATGACAGAATGTCCATTCAAATCCATGTGTCTCCAACTCCAAAGTCGGAGCGCTTCAGGAGGTGTACAGGCCCGCTAGTAAACGTCCTGGTCATGTTTCCTAAGCTGGTACAATTATAGCTAATTTTCAGTTGTAAGTAGTTTAGGGGTACTAGACCAGGACCACTCTGGAAAGTAAACTGAACTCCCTGGAACAGGTATTCCTGTAGGAAGTGGAGAAACCTAGGGAGTGTACGAGAGGAGGAGGAGAACGGGCTTTTTAACTGGCTTCAGAGAGAATGTGCAATAGCGGGTAGATCTCACACATAAGCGGTCCAGTAAGGAGTTTGAATCATTACAGATTTTCATTTACAGCTCTCAAGGAAATTCTTGTAGTTTTTTTTTTTTTTTTTTGGGTTTTTTTTTTTTTTAATCCAGAAGCTCTGAAGACGCTAGTCAAATAAAATCACACCCTATAACTCTCTACCAGGCATGTGGCATGGTTTTTGTAGCTACCAGCAATAAAACCACGAGAAACTTTACAAAAACCTTTTGTGCATCTGAAAAGAAGGAAGTGTGAGAGACGCTGGAAATTCAATATGTCAGACAAAAGCAGTCTCCTGACACTGCAGGACACTGGGCCAGTCAATCATTTTAAGCTTCCATGTAAGAATTTGCTATATGAGGTGGAAGCTTGGGTCAGACATTATGTATGGTCTTTGGTATTTTAGTAGCATTGCATGAGAAATTTAGGTTTTTAAAATAGCTGTCAGTGGATAGCTGTTACTGTTGCACTAGGCAATAAAGTTACAAGGTTTACAAATTTACATATGTCTGCTGCTATCTTCCCTTCTTTTTTATTTATTTATTTTTTTTACCCTTATGCTGTCTTTGGGGATTTCCTCTTTTTGCAACTTGGGACGATCAAATCCTATGTATATATTCTTTACGTGAGTACATCCTCTCGTATTAGGTAGCTTCTGTTCCTTCCTACATAGTTTTCCAGCTACAGTCCCTTTGTTCTCCTTTGTCACTGGAGAATATCCTGAATAACTTTCACAGTCTTGATTTTTAGAGGGCTAATGTCAGGCTATGACGGATTTAAGAAAAGAAAGTAATGTTCTTCCTTGGCGTCTAGTATAACATTAACCAGACTAAGGAAGACTTGGTATATGAGGACACACAAGGTTAAACTTGGTATTCTCTTTTCTCTTTATACACAACTCCTGTTCTTATTTTTTGTAGTACAGTATAATTTTCCAGGTAGAAGACTTTTAGTAGCCTTAAAAATTAAAATTGCAAAGCTGCATTGCCTTATGCAAGTGAATGAGACGGGTAGTGGAAAACAAGTAAAATAATTACCAAATCCATTGGTGGGGTAAAAAGGACATGAGATTGGTAGAACATAGAACACTAAAGCAATTCATTCCTCCAACTATCCCCTAGAAATCTCAGTAAAACTTGTCCAGTGCCAAAGGCTAGAATTAAAGCAAGACCGGAGAAAAACATAGCTAATGTCTCACTGAGATTAATAGAACAAGAGTGAGTCACTTCCATCAAGTAATAATAAAATTAAAGTTGAACATGGCTCAAAAAAAAAGTATTACACAGATATACATTTTCTTAAATTCATCAAGAGGAGCATGTTGATACTGAAATCATAGGCCTATATGCTCTTATCCAGAATTTTAAAATTGTAAACACACTGAAAGTCTAAAGTTTTAAAAATACCACTTTTAGTGGTAAAATTTACCCAAAATGAACTGACATAGGCTATATATAGTATTTTATTTATCTCACTTCATGTGAATATTTATGTTTTACAGCAAAATATAAATGTGCTTGATTATGGAGTGTCACCTCAGCCCCCACTATGCTTCCAACTATTTAATATATGCACTGTATTACTTTTCTAAAATCCGAAAAATTCTGAATTCTACATACATCTGACCCCAGGAGTTTAAGATAAAAGATTATAAGTCTGTATTATTTTAAAAAATAAAAAAGGAAAGACATGGTGTTACAAACTGGTCATTTCGAGGAAAGGAAAAAGAAATTATCCTCTCAAAAATGAAATATTTCCAGCAGCTCAGAGATGGGCCAACAGCCCATTTTCTAAAGGTATTTTCTGCCTCTAGTAGTTCATAAGAACCTGAGGTTTTTCCCTTTTGCATCAAGGTGTAAAATGTGTTCTTAACCTGAAATTTGCTTATCCAGTTTACTTGCTATTTACCTCTAAATGATCAATCTTGGAATGAACAATCTGTGACTTAAGAAAGCTATGGTAAACACTGTAATTAAATAGGAAAAATAAACATACCCTAGTGATGTGAATATGTAAGCATAACCAGAAATTTCTTTTCCACATTTTAAATATTTTCCCAAAAACAGTATTGATGGTGGGAGCATTTATCCCCAAAGTGAGAGAAGTTTGCAAAATTTATCACAGTGATATCACCTTTGCACTTTGGGCAGCGGGGGGATTAGTACCCAGAAACCATTTTACAAATGAAAACTTAAGTTTTGATACCAGCTATGATTTTGGATAAGTAAATTAACCTCTCTGGACTTGAGCTAGATTATTTGTAAAATGAGAGAAGCTAGACAAGTTACTTTCTGAGGTCTCTTCCTGTGCTCAAATTACATGATTCCATGATTCATGTTTTAATGTTAATTTGTACACAAGAGAAAATGCTGCAAGGGCCAGATTACCACTGAGAATCCAATCATTGGTTCTAGACACTTGAGAATGAACATGTTTTAGATGCTATTTAGAGCTAATTTTTAAAAAATCAATTTTATTGGTACATATTAATAAAGCATACAATTCATCCAAAGTGTACAATCAATGGTATTTGGTATATAATCATATAGTTGGGCATTCACCACTTCAATCATTATTAGAACATTTTCATTATTTCAATATTAATAATAAACAAAAAAACTGACAAGCATGCGCATGGATGTAGCTCAGTGGTTGAGTGCCTGCCTCCCATGTACAAGGTACTGGGTTCAATTCCCGGTACCTCCTGGAAATAAAAACAGACAAACAAATAACAAGAAAATTCTTCACCTCTCAATCTCTATGTTTCCCCTGCTGAACACAGCTGCTATTTCTGGCTATTCTTGCACAATTATTTATTTAATTATTTATAAAGCAGTTTTAATGAGATATTCACAAGCCATATGATCTATCCAAAGTGTATGATCAATGGCTTTTAGTATAATCACAATATTGTGCATTTGTCATCACAAAAAAATTTTAGAACCATTTCGTTATTCCAAAAAGAAAAACTCCACACCCCTCAGCATGCCTTCTACAGCCCTACATAACCACTAATCTATTTTCATCTTTATAAATTGACTTATATTTACATTTTATGTAAATAGAATTATACAATATATTACACAATATATTTAGTTCATAGTATTACAATCATACAGTATTTGTCCTTTTGTGTAGGGCTTGCTTCACTCAACATAATGTCCTCCAGGGTCTTCCCTGTTGTCATATGATTCATGACTTCATTTCTTCTTACACCTGCATAATATTCCATTGTGTGAATACACCACAGTTTGTTTATGCATTCATTGGTTGGTGGACACCTAGGTTGTTTCTAGCTTTTGGCAATCGTAAATAAGGCTGCTATGAACATCAGTGTGCAAACGTCTGTTCCTGTCACTGCTCTCAGTTCTTCCGGGTATATATCCAGTAGTGATATTGCAGGGTCATGTGTCAAGTCTATATTCAACTTCTTTAGGAAATGCCAAAGAGTCCTCCACAGTGTGTGTACCATCCTGCATTCCCACCATCAGTGAAGAAGTGTTCCTATCTCTCCACATCCTCTCCAATACCTGTAGTTCTCGTCTTTTTAATAGTGACCATTCTGATAGGTGTGAAATGATATTTCATTGTAGTTTCAATTTGCATTTTCCTAGTCATTAGTGATGTTGAACATTTTTTCATGTTTTTTTTTTTTTTTTTTTTGTCATTTGTACTTCTTCTTTGGACAAATGTCTATTCAAATCTTTTGCCCATTTTTTTATTTTTATTTTATTTTTTTTGCAAAATGATATATAAATATATATGCATATATGTGTATTTGCTTACAAAAATGTTATTTTTATATATATATATACATATATTTTAAGAGGTGCTTAAATTACCCAAAATATTACACGGAACCCACTGGGATTCCCATGTTGCCCACCTCCCACACCTCCCACCACATTCCACACAAACATCTCCCACAGTGTGGCCCACCACCCTCAATGAACTTACACATCCTGGAGCCTTGCCACCAACCATAGACCACAGTTCACGCTGTAGACCACACTCTCTCCCACTCAGTTCTTAGTGGTGTGTGCTGATTTAAAATGGCCTACATCCGTTGCCACAACAGTACTCAGGACAACCTCCAACTCCCAAAGAAGCCCCTGTATTTCATCTGCTCATCCCCTCCCTACCCCAAAAGTGTCAAGTGGCCACTGGCTCCACCTCATTGTTATAATTTCTTGCATTGCTAGAATCACCATATGTGAACAAGAGAATACCATCAAGTCCACTCTAGTCCATAGTTCTTCCCCCAATCCAGAGGCGACTGGGATGGTGATGTCCACTCCAACTCCAAGTGAGAGAGGGCTTATATCCCATGGATAGGGTGGGTGGGATGATCCTGCCTGCAGATGCAGGCCCTCTCCATTCCCTGGGATGGCTATTGCCAATTGTTGTCTCCTCACCAGGTGACTTGGATGAGTCCATTGAGCTGTAGGGTAGGACTTGCAGCTCCACCTAGATTTCATGCACACCTGGCACATAGGTAGGCAGGAGGCTCCAGTCTCTGGAAGTATACCTAAAAAACTCCAGCATCACATGTAGGTTTGAATAGAAGGGACTGGTGAACCATGTGTAGGGAGGACTTATTTGAGTCTAATTCTGTCATTCTCAGGAGCACAGATTCCAAAATAGAACCCACTGATAAGGCATCAGTCTCAGGGGCTATCTCCCCTTATATAGGACCAGGGTGTCTCCGGAGCTCTCAGGAACCCCACTGAGTGGGGTGATAGGCACTTAGATGTTCTATGAGCTCCTACTGAGGTGTGCATAAGAGTTACCTCTGGGATGACCTCCCGACTCTCTTTGAAGTCTCTTAGCCACTTGAACTCATTTGTCTTTACCATTTCCCCCTTTTATTCAAGGTCTTTTTCCAGTTGTGTTGCCAGTTGGCACTTGGGAAAAGTTTTCAATTAGCAATAATGGTGCCTCGGATAAACCTCATTGGCTACGATATTGCCACTGCACAAAGCTGCCAGTTGGCACTTGGTATTAATCCCTCGTTGCCAGGGAGGCTCATCCCCGGGAGTCATGTCCCACGTTGGAGGGAAGGTAATGCAATCATATGCTGAGTTTGGCTTAGAGAGAGGCCACATTTGAGCAACAAGGAGGCTCTCAGATTTTTGCCCATTTTTTAATCAGGTCATTTGTCTCTTTATTGTTAAGTTGTAATATCTCTTAATATATCATGGATATTAAACCCTTATCAGACATGTGATTTCCAAATATTTTCTCCCATTGAGTCAGCTGCCTTTTCACCCTTTTGAAAAAGTCCTATGAGGTGCAAAAGTATTTAATTTTGAGGAGGATCTCATTTATCTATTTTTTTCTTTTGTTGCATGTGCACGTTGGGTGTAAGGTCCAAGAAATCACCACTTACTACTAGGTCTCTAAGATATTTCCCTACATTTTCTTCTAGTAGTTTTATGGTCCTGGCTTTTATATTTAGGTCTTTGGTCCATTTTGTGTTGATCCTTGTATAGGGAGTGAGATAGGGGTCCTCTTTCATTCTTTTGGTTATAGAGATCCAGTTTTCCCAGCACCATTTGTTGAAGAGACTGTTTTGTACCATTAACATGGACTTGGTAGGTTTGTCAAAACCAATTGGCCATAAAGGTGAGAATTTATTTCTGGACTCTCAATTCTATTCCACTGATCGCTGTGTCTATCTTTATGACAATACCATGCTGTTTTGACCACTGTAGCTTTGTAATATGTTTCAAGGTCAGGCAGTGAAATTCCTCCCATGTCGCTCTTCTTTTTTAGAATGCTGTTGGCTATTTGGGTGTATGTTCCCTTCCAAATGAATTTGGTAATTGCCTTTTCCAGTTCTGTAAAGTAGGTTGTTGGAATTTTGATTGGTGGTGCATTGAATCTATAAATGAATTTGGGTAGGATTGACATCTTCACGATATTTAGTCTTCCAATCCATGAACACAGAATGTCTTTCCGTTTGTTTAGGTCTTCCTTGATTTCTTTTAGCATCATTTTGTAGTTTTCTGCATATAGGTCTTGCACTTCTTTGGTTAAATTGATTCCTAGGTATTTGAGTCTTTTTGTTCCTATTGAAAATGGAATTTTTCCCCTGATTTCCCCCTCAGATTGTTCAATATTAGTGTACAAAAACATTACTGATTTTAGCGTGTTGATCTTTTTTTTTTTTTTAATCTTATTTGTTTGGGTTTTTTTAAAAGACATTTTTAATTTAACCCCCCACACACCCCCACTCCTGCTGCTTGCACTCGCTATCTGCTTTCTGTGTCCATTTGCTGTGTGATCTTCTTCTTTTTAATTTTTATTTATTTATCCAAACCCCCCTTGCTCCTTGTGCTCACTCGGTCCATTTGCTGTGCATTTTTCTGTGTCTGCCTGTCTCCCTTTGTTGGATCATCTTGCTGTACCAGCTCACCACGCAGCTCAGGCTGTCAATTCACCACTGGCTTGCCTTCACCAGGAGACCCCAAGAATTGAACCCAGGGCCTCCCATATGGTAAATGGGAGCCCAATCACTTGAGCCACATCCGCTTCCTTGTGTGATCTTCTGTGTCTGCTTGTCTTCTCTTTAGGAGGCACTGGGAACTGATCCTGGGACCTTCTGATGTGGGAGAGAGGGCACTCAATCTCTTGAGCCACCTCAGCTCCCTGGTTTGTTGTGTCTCTCATTGTCTTTTTCCTCTGTGTCTTTTTTTTTGTTGTGTCACCTTGTTGTGCCAGCTCTCCACACGGGCCAGCTCTCTGTGCAGGCCAGCTCTCTGCACGGGCCAGCTCTCTGCATGAGCCAGCTCATTGTGCGGGCCTGCTTGCCTTCACCAGGAGGCTCCAGGAATCAAACCTGGGACCTCCCATATGGTAGACAGGAACCCAATCGCTTGAGACACATCTGCTTCCCGCGTGTTGATCTTGTACCTTGACACTTTGCTGAACTCATTTATTAGCTCAAGTAGCTTTGTGGTAGACATTTCAAAATTTTCTAAATATAGGATCATGTCATTGGCAAATAGTGAAAGTTTTACTTCCTCTTTTCCTATTTGGATGCCTGTATTTTTTTTTTCTTGTCTAATTGCTCTAGCTAGAACTTATAGTACAATGTTGAATAACAATGGTGACAGTAGGCATCCTTGTCTTGTTCCTGATCTTACAGGGAAAGCTTTCAACCTTTCTCCATTGACTACTATGTTAACTGTGTGTTTTTCATATATGCCTTTTATCATATTGAGGAATTTCCTTCTATTCCTATCTTTCGGCATTTTTTTTATCGTGAAAGGATGCTGGATTTTGTTGAATGCCGGTTCTATATCAATTGAGATGATCATGTGTTTTTTTTCCTTCATTTTTTTGAGGTGGTGTATTACGTTGATTGATTTTTCTTATGTTGAACTAGACTTGCATACCAGGAATAAATCCCACTTGGTCGTGATGTCTAAGTCTTTTGATATGCTGTTGTACTTGATTTGTAAATATTTTGTTGAGAACTTTGTACCTATGTTCATTAAAGAGATTGGTCTTGTAGTGTCTTTATCTGGCTTTGATATTAGGGTAATGTTGGGTAATTTTCCCTCCTCTTCAATTTTTTGGAAGAGTTTAAACAGGATTGGTGTTAATTCTTTTCAAAATACTTGGTAGAATTCACCTGTGAAGCCATCTGGTCCTGGACTTTTCTTTGTTGGGAGATTTTTGATGACTGATTCAATCTCTTTAAATGTGATTGGTTTGTTAAGTTCTTGTATTTCTTGTAGCGTCAGTGTAGGTTGACAACCCATCCAGCCTGAAAGGGCTTGTGGGACACAGCAGACCAAATTTGTTGGTCAAAAGCTGAGTCAGCCTTAGACTGTGTCCCTTTTGCTTTCCTTTCTGAGGAGGTAGATCCCTGGGATCCCTTTTGTCTTTAGCTGCCGGCCCAGAGACCTGAGAATTCAAAAGTGTCTTTAGTGTGAAGGAGGTGCCCGCAGTAGCAGCTGCCGATTTTTCATTCATAGTTTTGCCGTAGTTATTCTTTTCCTTTGTCCCTCTTTCTTTTGGGCAGTGTCCAGCCTTCCCCTGGTGTCCTAAACCCTAGAAGATTTTTTTTCAGGCCGTTTCTGCCTGTCCTCTAGCTATTTTTCTGGGAGAAATGAGGGTCCTGTGTCTTTCTAGCCTGCCATCTTCCCGTAGAGCTAATTTTTTAGTATGTGGTAAATTTTTTTTTGGGGGGGGGCTTCCAAAAAGGTCTTTATTTATTTAGCACAAAGTATACATTATCACAATCTTTTTATTCCATTTACTAAAATAGTTCAAATCAATGTTTTCACCACACTACCAAAAAATTATGTTTCTTTTTCTCTCCCCAAATCAAAGTGGTTCTATAGAAGGAAGAAATGGGCAGAAGAGGCTAAGGGGCTTCCAGCTCCCTGCAGAGTCTGGGGTGGGTTCCGGTTCTCGCCTCAGTCACATTCTACAGAAAACAGCACAGCTGCCTGGACCTGGAACGGCAGCCGGCCTGGCCAGCCCATTCCCAGAAAGCAGCACAAATACTTCTCCCCATGTTATGAAAAATATACAACTCTACTGCTCCACAGTCATGCATTTAGATTGCTTCTTTTTTTTTTTTTTTTTTTGTAAATAATTTCTATTTTCTAAATATGTCATAATGTGACATGACTTTTTCCAAACCTAGTTTTATTTTTATTTTTTATTTTTTTTGAATAAATATATACATTTCTCAATTAAATGTAATGGATACATATAATTTTTTTTTAAATCAAACAATATATTACACAATATATTTGGTTCATAGTAACACATTCATACAGTATTTGTCCTTTAGTGTCTGGCTTGCTTCCCTCAACATAATATCCTCCAGGTTCATCCATGTTGCCATATGCTTTATGACTTCATTTCTTCTTACAGCTGCATAATATTCCATCGTGTGAATAGACCACAGTTTGTTTATCCATTCATCTGTTGATGGATACCTGGATTGTTTCCTACTTTTGGCAATGGTGAATAATGTTGCTATGAACATCGGTGTGCAGATGTCTGCTCGTATCACTGCTCTCAGTTCTTCTGGGTATATACCCAGTAGTGGTATTGCAGGGTCACATGGCAAGTCTATATTCAACTTCTTTAGGAACTGCCAAACAGTCCTCCATAGTGGTTGTACCATCCTGCATTCCCACCAACAGTGAAGAAGTGTTCCTATCTCTCCACATCTTCTCCAACACTTGTAGTTCTCTGTCTTTTTAATAGTGGCCATTCTGATAGGTGTGAAATGATATCTCATTGTAGTTTTGATTTGCATTTCCCTAATCATGAGTGATGTTGAGCATTTCTTCATATGTTTTTTTTTTTTTTTTAAAGATTTTATTTATTTATTCATTTATCCCCCCCTTGCTGCTTGCGCTCGCTGGGTCAGCCAACAACCCGGGCCTCCCATATGGTAAACGGGAGCCCTACTGATTGAGCCACAGCCGCTTCCCCTTCATATGTTTTTTTGCCATTTGTATTTCTTCTTCGGAGAAATGTCTGTTCAAGTCTTTGGCCCATTTTTTAATTGGGTCATTTGTCTTTTTATTGTTGAGTTGTAACATCTCTTTATATATCCTAGATATTAAACCCTTATCAGATATGTGATTTCCAAATATTTTTTCCCATTGAGTTGGCTGCCTTTTCCCCCTTCTGACAAAGTCCTGTGAGGTGCAAGTATTTAATTTTGAGGAGGTCCCATTTATCTACTTTTTCTTTTGTTGCACGTGCTTTGGGTGTAAGGTCCAAGAAATCACCTTCTTAAAAAAATCACTTTCTTAAAAAAAAAAAAAAAGCAAATTCCTATCAAGTTCTAAGGAAAAACCAAAACAAAACAAAACGAAAGGTCACATTTTTCTCCTTAGACACTGTTGTATAGTTAAGCACATTTTCATAAAACATGCCACCCTAAAAAATGTGCTCAGCAGATTCTGATTCCAGGATGAGCGGGGCCCCCTGGAGTGGGGCTGGGGCTGGTGACACTCATCATAGTGGGAACTGAAGCCAAAGGATAACTAGCACTGGGTTTCGGTAGAATGCTGTAACTTTGTTAAGCTGGTAGATTTAAGTGGTAAACTGATTTATTCATAGCTAATTTTACAGAAATATACTTGAGGTTTTTTTTTTTTTTTTTTTTTTTTAAACAAAGCAGTTTCTATAGGTGACAGTCTGATAGCAGAACGCAAGGGACAGTTCTGGATAAAAGAGAGATAATCAGCAGTATGCTGGGAGCCCATTTGTGCTGACTCCCAAGTTAATTGTTAAATCTTCAGGAATTTTGCAAGCTGGTCACTAAACACAGCCATTAATTAGAATTAAATTAGGTAAACTTATAATAAAATACAATATATTAAAACAAAGGTAATAAATACTTAAAATTCACTACATTTATTTTTACTACATTTTATTAATATTTGTGCTCTTGAGGCTATTTATATCAATTATATGAATATGGTAGAAATACTATGTAATGGTGTTCTACTGCACTTGTCTTGTCATCTCCATATTCTGGTAGTTTGAAATTATCCATGGTGGGAGTGTTTTTACCAGTGAAACTGATAACAGCTACAAATTAGGGCTTGATTGATTGTTTTGTTGATTGTCTAAACTTAAGGAAGTGCTGGAGAAAATGTTAAGAAATTTGAAAGCATGTCATGTCTGTAGCCATTTTACATTATGAATAGTGAAAATTTTGGAGGAAATATCCTTCCAGTATTTGCAAACTATTATATGATTCAGCAAAGTGGTTGCTCATGTCACGGACATGTGTGAAGTTATGGCATACATCTCCATTATTTTGCTTTTGTCTACTCACTAACATAAACCAAAATGCCAACCAACGTTCATGTTGGAACTATACTCATTTGTCAGTGACATGAGCAACTTTTTTACCTAATTGGATATTAATCAAGCATTTATTCATAGTCTTATTTTGTCAATCATGTTTGAATTGACGATATAGAATGGTTATGAAAGGCAAGCATTCCACAAAAATCAATGAAAGCATTCTGTGGGAATCATTATTTACAATAAAGAGTATTGTATACTTTATTTCTTGTAAATGGTGTGCTTCACATGCTTTGTAGCAGTAAAATTTTAAATAAACGTGTTTATGTATATATACACATTGTTTTCAGAGAGCAGTTTATTAAACATTGACCAACCCACCAGCAAGTATAACTGTATCTTCCTTTCCAAGAGATAGAGAATTAGTCCTTCTAGCCCTGGGTCATTTTTATGGGATAAAATCCATATAGGATAAAAAAAAAAAACCTCAATAAATTGGATTATATCAGCAAAGGCAAGATGTGTTAAAATTAACAAAAAATATTTGTCTTAGCATAATCAAGAAAATGCCATGTGTTGTTTTCAATTACTGAGAACAGCACAAACTAGCGCCAACAGAGGGTATGGTCCGTTTTAATGAAAAAGCAAAAAAAAAAAAAATTTTAATTAGCACTCTGTTTGTAAATAGGTTTTGCTAAAGCTTTTAGAGAATGCTTACAACAATTTATTTTTTCGAGCCAAATCACTTTCTTCTCCCCTGTCTGAGATCCACTCTTGGGTTTTGGAGAACCCTATCTTAGGTGGTATGGAATTCTACTTCAGCCTCATCTAAACATGGTACCTGTGCTAGAGACCATCCAGAAATGCCCCATTACCCACAGAATAAAGTTTAAACCCCTTAGTCACTATCTGTCCCAGCCTTTTCCCCCAGCTTCTCTCCTAGACTTTACCTTCCCCCAGCGGTGCCCTAAACCAGAGGTCAGCAAACTATAGCCCAGGGGCCAAAGTCAGCTGAAGGCTGTTTTTGTACAGCCCTTGTGCTAAGAATGGCTTTTACATTTTTAAATGTTTCAGGGGGGTAAAAAATCAGAAGAAGAATTGTTTTTCATGGTATGTGAAAAGTATATGAAATTCAAATTTGACTGTTCATAAAGTTGTATTGGAGCACAGTCACACCCATTCATTTAAGTTGCCTCTTTGGCTGCTCTCTATTGTGATGGCGGCGTTGAGTGATGGTGAGAGAGACTAGATGGCATGCCTAAAGTATTTCAGGACTACCTGGTCTTTACAGAAAAGCTTGCCGACTCTGGCCGTAAAGGCACCAAGCTTCTCATTTTTCCCTACTCACGGTGCCCTTTTGTGCTAAATGAATTGAATGCCCTTCTCTCTACCTTCAATATTTCTGTTTCCTATAAACATAGTACTTGAGGCCTTTCACGTCTTCCTTACTTTTCCAGCCACATCCTCAACCTTTAACCAACACTTAGACCACACCTAACCTCATTGTTCACCAAATAAATTATTTCCATATCCTTAGCCTTTTTTTTTTTCCCCCAGTCTAGGGCAGAATTAATTATTTCTCCGATCTCTGCTTCTAGAGTGTTTCAGACATATCTCTAGTGTTTTTGTTAGAAAAAGAGCCAGTGTTTATGTCTTAATGCATGGTGAAATGCCTCTCCTGCCCTTTCTCCTTTCCTGCATATACCACCACCCTCTCTAATCTCATTGGCATGAGAATGAATTGTTTTAGCCAAATAATGAGTCAGCCAAGATGAGAACACTCATTTAATAGAACTGAAAAATCTCAACTTCACTTTGGAAATAAAATGCGTCAGCTCCCCCAAAGCATGGATGCTTCTATTATAGAAATTTCTGCATTCTATTACTATTGAAGCATCTGTTTTCTCATCTCACCACCATCACTAGATTAGGTGCCTCTCGCAAGGGCGGGGGGGGGGGGGGCACGTGTTTTATTTAATCTTTGTATCTCTAACTCCAAAGCAGGCACGCACTCAGTGGGTATTCAATAAATGTTTACAGAATTGAATATCATGAAGCGTGCTTAGCTGGAAAAAGAGGAGTCTCCTCTTTCATTGTAGCATGCAAAATGAGAGAAGACAAATCAATTCAATATACAGAAAATCCATCCATTTGAGATGAGCTAAGGCACAGCGGGCTTTCCCCCATGTTGGGGTCCTCCCCATCACCTCATGTCTTCTGGTAAAGATATTTGGGAAGAGGGAATTCAAGCATTGGATGGGAGGGGGAGCGGTGATTGGACTTGGTGACCTTAACCTTTCATAGACTGAAATGTGTAAGTTTCCCTCCTCTACGACGCCTCGACTTTCAATATGGTGGGTGTGCGAGACCATCACATGTGAACCAAGGAGCTCCTGTCCCCTCGAACTTTGCTACTCAAAGTGTGGTCCCTAGTCCAACAGCAGTGGTATCACCTGGGAGATTGCTAGAAATGCAGAATCTCGGACCAAGTGAATCAGAATCTGCACTTTAACAAGATCCTCGGGTAATTCTTTTGCATTTTACAACTTTTGTTTGTTTTTTCAATTTTTTCATTTCATTTTAAAACTTTTGAGAAGCATTTTTTCTAACATACAGAAAGTCTACACCATAAACAGCAGCATGGCTTTCTCATGTCAGAAGTCCAGTATTACAAATTATGTAAAATAGTTTGTACCAAGGACTTAGTAAGCCCTAAAGGGTTCAGATCCTTTCCAATCCTGATTTATAAGGATTTCTTTCAGTCCTGAAGTGTCATGCCATAAAATATTCTGCTTAGCCCCTGCTGTGCTACACTACTCATTTATTCAACCAAATATTTACTGAATACCTACCAATAGGCTAGGCACTATCCCAAAAACCAGGCTGTAGCAATGAACAAGCTAGAGAAGTTCCCTATACTGTCATTGAGCTTACACTCTAGCAGACAGAGGCAGATCGTAAGTAAACATATAAATTAAATTAATTCACATGAGTCCTATTGAAAGAATCGAAATGGTGCTATAATGGAGTCTCTGGGATGGGCATGAGGAGCAGCTAGTTTAGAGAAGGCAATCAGGAAAAACTTCTTGTGGCAGTAATATCTGAAATGAGTCCAGAATGAAGGGAAACACAAATTGGAAAAGAGACATTACAAAGGAACAGTAAGTGCAAAGTCCCTGAAGCAGGAATTAGGTTCACATCCTAGAAAAACAGAAAGAAGGTCAGAATGCTGTGTGCAAGGGAGAGGAGAGATGGTATAAGACAATAATGAAGAGGTGGAGAGGGCCAAGACTGTGCAGAGCTTTGTCATCTTCAGGAATTTGTTATTTCTTCTGGAGAGATGAGAAGCATTGGAAATTCACAAGCAGAGAGCTGGAATGTTTTGTTTTATATTTTAAAAGGAACACTTTGGCTGTTCTTTTTTTTTAAAGATTTTATTTATTTATTCATTTATCCCCCCCTTGCTGCTAGTGCTCGCTGGGTCAGCTAACCACGCCGTGCAGGCGGGCTTGCCTTCACCAGGAGGCCCTGGGAACCGAACCCGGGGCCTCCCATATGGTAAACGGGAGCCCTACTGATTGAGCCACAGCCACTTCCCTTTGGCTGTTCTTGGAGAAATGATTGTAGAGGGGGGCAAGTGTAGAGGCAAAATAGGTGTATAAAACACCGATTAGGGAAGCGGCTGTGGCTCAATTGGTTGGGTTCCCATTTACCATATGGGAGGCCCGGGGTTCGATCCCCTGGACCTCCTGGTGAAGGAGCTCCCACGCAGCACGGTGAGCTGGCGCAACCAAGGAAGACAAGCAGCAAGAGGGGCATAAATAAATAATAAATAAATAAAATAAAAACACTAGTTAGTAAGAGATAAATTGGGCTTCATCAAAATTGAAAACGTTTGTCCTTCAAAGGGCACATCAAAAAGGTGAAAAGACAACACACATATTATGAAAAATATTTTCAAGTTTCATATCTGATAAGGAACTTGTATCTAGACTATATAAAGACCTCAATGATAAAAATACAGGCAACCCAGAGGTAACGCTTACACACACCTCAGTAGGATCTCATAGAACACCAAAGTGGATATCACCCCACACAGAGGGGCTCCTGAGGGCTCTGGAGACACCCAGGTCCTATATAAGGGGGGATAGCTCCAGGGGGAATTGATGCCTTATCAGTGGGCTCTACTTTGGAATCTGTGCTCCTGAGAGTGACAGAGTTGGACTCAAATAAGTCCTCCCTGCACATGATCCATCAGTCCCTTCTATTCAAACCTATATGTGATGCTGGAGTTTGTGGGTGTACTTTCAGAGACTGGAGCCTTTGGCCTGCCCATGTGCCAACTATGCCTGGAATCTCGGTGGAGCTGCAACTCCTACTCTACAGCTCAATGGACTCACCCAAGTCACCTGGTGAGGAGATGATGATGGACAACTGCCATCCCAGGGAATGGAAAGAGCCTGCAGCTGTAGACAGGATAATCCCATCCACCATATCCATGGGATATAAGACCCCTTTCACTTGGAGGTGGAGTGGACATCACCATCCCAGACTCTTCAGGATTAGGGGAAGAGCTATGGACTAGAGTGGACTTACTGGTATTCTGTTGTAGACATATTGTGATTCAAGCAATGGAAGAAATTATAACAGTGAGGTGGAGCCAGTGGCCACTGCACACTTTCAGACAGGGCGGGGAAGTGAGTTGAAATACAGGGGCTTTTTTGGTACTTGGGGGTTGTCCTGAGTGCCGTTGGGGTGACGGATGTAGGCCATTTGAAATCAGTATATATCATTCAGAACTGTGTGGGAGAGAGTGTGGTCTATGATGTGAATTGTGTTCTATACTTAGTGGCAAAGCCCCAGGATGTGTATATCCATTGCAGGTGATGTGCCACACTAATGAAAGATGTTTATGTGGGTGGTTGTGGGAGGTGTGGCAGGTGGGGAACATGGGAATCCCTGTAATTTTTGTGTAACATTTATGTAACCTAAGCATCTTTTAAAATATAAAAAAAAAAAAAAAAAAAGAGAGAGAGAGACAGGCAAGCAGATGTGGCTTAAGCTTTTGAGCTCCACCTACCACATGGAAGGTCCCTGGTTCAGTTCCCAGTGCCTACTGAAGAAGACAGTGAGCTGGCGCGATGGGCACACACAGCAAGCTGACGCAACAAGATGATGCAACAAGAGAGCAAGAAGGAAAACACAATGAGAGACACAACAAAGCAGGAAACAGAGGTGTCTCAAGCTATTAGGTGCCTCCCTCCCACATGGGAGGTCCTGGGTTCACTTCCCAGTGCCTCCTAAGGAAACAAGGAAGATGAACAGACACAAGTACAAGCAAGTACAAACAATGAGGGGGTGGAGATAAATAAATACATAAATAAATAATCTTTAAAAAAAAAAAGACAATCAGCCCAATTTAAAAATGGGCAAAAGATCAGAATAAACATTTCTCCAAAGAAGACATGCAAATGATCAATAAGCTCACGAAAAGATGTTCAACATTATTGGTCATCGGGGAAATACAAAGCGAAACCTCATACCCGATAGGATGGCTATATTAAAAAAGACAAATATTAATAAAGTCTGATGAAGATATGGAGAAGCTGAAATCCCTCACATACTCCTGGACTCCTGGTGGGAATGTAAAATGGTGCAACCACTTTGGAAAAGAGTCTGGCAATTCCTCAAAAGTTTAAATATAGACTGAGCATGTGATTTAGCAATTCTCCAAGAGAAATGAAAACCTATGTCCATCCACCCCAAAACTCGTACACAGGTACTCATTCATAATAGCCAAAAAGATAGAAACAATTCAAATGTCCATCAACTATTGAATGGATCAGCACAAATAAATGTTACAACATTCAAGAGCTCTGAAAACATTACACTAAGTGAAAGAATCCAGTCTCAAAGAACCAAATACTGTATGATTCCGTTTATATGAAATGTCCAGAAAAGATAAATGTACAGAGATAGAAAGTAGACTACTGGTGGCCTAGGATCACAGGAGTGGGAGGGTGGGGAGATGGGGTGACTACCAAGGGGTTCTGGGTTTCTTTTTTGATTGATGAAAATGTTCTAAGATTGTGGTGATGGTTGCACAACTCTGTGAACAGGCTAAAAACTGCTGAACCTTACCCTTTGGGTGAATTGTATTTCAATGAAACTGTTACCAAGATAAATAAATAACACATAAATAAAGTTTATTAAAAGTGTTTGCTAAAAAGAAAATAGGGGTTTGGCATCAAGCCGTCTCGGTTCAAATCCTGGCCCTGTGACCTCCTAGGTCTGTGACCTTGATCAAGTCTGTTTTGAGTTCTTAGCTTCTTCATTTGAAAGATGGAGATGGTTGGGGAGCTACTATCACATATCTATCAGAGTTGTTTTAAGAATTAGAAATTGTCTAAGTGAAACATCTGACACTTAGTAGTTGTTCAATAAATATTATTACTCAATTATTACTCATACATTTATATATCGCCCTTGAAAACATACTGTGGGGGAGCGGATGTAACTCAACTGGTTGAGCACCTGCTTCCCACGTACAAGGTCCTGGGTTTAATCCCCGGTACCTCCTAAAAAAAAAATACTGTGATTTTTTAACAGATTGATGTTCCTTTGGGTCATTTTTTAAACAAAGTGGTCAAATAAGGCTTTTTGAATGCCTCTCGGGAAACAAATTCCCAAAATGGAGCTAAAACTTAGATGAAAAACATATCACTTCACATCATTCATACCACCTAAGACTCAGCTCTATGTTGCTTTTCTATCTGTGACATATCTTCCCCTGACTTTTGTTTTTATTCCTTGAGCTGATAATTGAAGCTGTCAAAGAAAGCTCATACTGTTCAGTATTTCATTTATGAATTCCAGCTGGGACTAAAGAGCCCGTTGCTGAGTTAGAAAGGGAGAGAAGGCCATTCAGGAAGTAGCCCACCCTCTCAGGGCAGTAGGGGACTTGAGCTTTTGGGCTGTTTGGTTATTAAATCTGCTCACAGGAGGGTTTTCCACCTCATGCATTTGAAGGCTCAGGCCTGACTCAGTGTGTGTCTGAAGAGTGGAGGGAATACAGAAAGAGACCTTGAGACTATATTGCTGAAAGGAAGTTAGGATATACAGTGACTCCTGCCATAGAGCTAAGCATTTCCTGATGCTTTTATAAGAAAATCAGACTCAAGTGTGACTCTGATAGTGAGTCTTTGAGCTGTCTTGGACACAAGGCCAGAAGCTCTGTGGTCAAATAATATAAAGGGATCCAGCTCAATGAGATTCACGCAGCACTGCTGACATGCTGTGTGCCAGGCACTGTGCTAGACCTGGAAATACAGAGATGAGGATGAAACGGTGGCTGCGGAGGCGCTCGTCCTTCATGCTGCTGCACAGGGAGACGGGCACAGAGACAGACAAATGCCCTTCGGAGAGGCTCTCTTCAGTACATAGAACAGGAGCAAGACATGACATGTGGACACCCTGAGCCACCCTGGAATATCCACTTGGTGCCATAGCGACCTGGGTATCAAATGCTGCTAAAGCCTCTCCTAAAATTAGATTTTCTCCTAACTCTCTAGACTGTCTTATTTATTTCACCCAGTCACTAAGTCCCTGAATGTGTGCTGTCCAAATAGTCCTATCGTTATGACTCATAATCTGAGCAGCAGCCTTATTTAGAACATTTTATTCCGGGATGATCTTTTTGTGAACTTTGAAGAAATGCAGAGGGGTGGGCAAAACCCCCCCACCTCTCAACCGTTCTCTGAGTGCATCTTTTCTTCTCCCAGAGCATTCCTCCCTGCTTTGCTCCTGCCCTAGGAGGGCTCCAGGTCCCTGTGGGTCATCCCAGCCAGCATTGTCTCCTCCCCATCATGGTCACTGCTTACTTGTTGGGATGCAGTGAGAATGACCATGGGCTGGGCCTACCCCCAGGACAGTCCCCTTTGGCTCAAAAGCATTGCCGATACTTTGCCTTACACCAGTTTCCCAATCATAAGAATTTCAAGTGGGCACTTTTTAAAATTCAGATTCCTTAAGGTCCTACCATAGCCCTACTGAGTCAGTCTTCTTCTTTAATATGTGCTCTGGAAAATATTAGAGAAAGCAAGTTTGGGAAGCTTTATCTAGCATTTTAGAGGAGACACTCAAAACCAAGACTTTTAGATTTCTTTACAAGTGTATATATGTGTCTGGGGGAAATCCTGGAGGTGAGTGAGTTTATAAGTGAGCAAGCCCCTTCCAAAAAGCATTAACTCTTTCAGGTCACTGAGGAACCACTTATAAAATTATGATCTGAGAACAAAAGTGTTCCCAAGGGATCTGAAAGTACCTCATATTCATTCTGAAAGTTCAAGCTTAACTTCTCCCCAGGGAGTAGTTGGTTGGACGGTAGGATTTAGAGCTGTGGATATTTCCTGCCTCTAAGCAGAAGTAATAACCCCTAGTCATATAAGAGAACTAGTCATGGCTTTAAACAGAGATTTCATTTTCTAAGTTTTGTGGAATTCCCAGTGTCTGCAAGGCTGTATGTGTGACCCTATTTGGAAAGGGTTTATGAGTTGTTTTCTAAGGTATTTTAACTTGGGTTGGGGAACAGTTTTTAATGAACTGCTTCGGGCAGCCCCAGGGTCAGATATCAGATGATCAACAGTGGGCCACATCTGGATTTGGAGTCAGGGCACTTTTTCTCCAAAGGTTTCTTTTTGTTGTTGTTGTTTTAGAAACAGGGATACATCCTGGTTACATCTGCCCCAGTGTCCCCTTCCTTTCTCTCCTGTCCTTTCCTCCTCCACTGGTGTTTCTAAGCCAAAGCTGACCTCACTTGCCGACGCTGCATCCCATTTTGGTGAGTCCCTCTTACAAATGCCAAGAAGTGAGCTGTGCAATATTCTCAGACTCTGTTCAAATTTTCCATATGGCTCTGAGCATAACAACTACTGGGCCTGGGCTCCCAGCCTCTACCAAGTCTCTAACCTTGGCCTGAACCCTTAACTGGGCAGTGCCCAGAATTTGACAAGAGATAAGGATGGGATGGGCCGGCCTGGGCTGGGCTGTTTGCTGGGTCAGCTGGGTGGGCCAGACCTGTGGAAACGGCCGGTTGGGCACCCTGGGTCAGTCTGAGTAATTACCCTGGAGACAGGGCACAGCAGAGGAATGACCAAGGAATTTGAAGTGCTGATCAATGGCTCTTTTGTGCCCTGCTCCATGACACAGCAATCCAGCCCGAAGCTCCTGGAAGCAAAGAGCACTTCTTACAGATGCACCCTCCCCAGATTTCAATCAGCTATAAAGCTGCTGACGTTATACTAGGTTAGGATTGGCTCACTTGGGTCGAGCGGGGTCTTGGAGCCCACGTGACTCGCGTGTTATACAAGTGGTCTTCTCACTTCTTGAGTCTAAGAGTTCCCCCAGCAGGGCAAAGGACCCCACAGATTCTCAAACTTCCTTGCTCAGAAAGACTTACCAGAAGCAGTAAGAAAGATGGTCTTCGTTGATTGAGGCTCCAATGAACGGTAACCCAAAATAAACTGATCATTTACTCCATGGTTCTATTAATTTAATTTGTCCTTGTTCTTCCTTTAGTTGTCCAATCAGAAACTTTGGCGCCCACTTCTAGTCCTTCTCCTCCCTGACCCAGCAAATCCAGCCAGACACCAGTTCCTGATGATTCTGCTTGTTTAATATCCACATAATTGTCCCCTACCTCAAGTCCCACCTCATCCCTCATCATTCATTCAGAGTTCCTATTACGAATCCTGTGCTAGGGTCATGCAAATCCCCTAGAACTGGCAATCCAAGGGGAGGACAGGCTTCAAACAAGAAAGTATAGTAAAGTTCCATGGTTTTAAGCTAGAAACCCATGCAGGGGGACTTCATCCAGCCCGGGGGTCAGGAAGGGCTCCCAGACCCAAAGGAATTTGTGAGCAGTGAAGAAAATGAGTTGGAACTTGGTGATAGGAGACAATATGTGCAAAGATTCAGAGGAGGGACAGAGCATAGTGTTTTCAAGGAACTAAAGGGCTATGTGGCTTGTGGATGATGGGAGATGAGGCTGGAGATGTAAGAAGGGGTTGGCCATGGAGGATCTTAGACTCACGTCTAAGGCATCTAAGGGCAAGGGAGAGCCACTGAACCACTGCAAGCAGATCTGCATTTGTAAAAGATCTCTTGGGGGAGCAGATGTGGCTCAAGCTGTTGAGTACCTGCTTCCCACATGGGAGGTCCCAGGTTTGGTCCCTGGTGCCTCCTAAATAAACAAAAACAGACAACAAGCAAACAAATGAAAAAATCATCCCAGTGGAACTGATGTGGCTCAGTGGTTGAGCGCTGGCTTTCCACATAAGGGGTCCCAGGTTCAATCCCTTGGACTGCAGTTTGGGGAATGGGTCAAATCATTTTTGTTCCCAACTCACTAAGCTCTTCTGTACTTTTAGCATGAGCCTTTTCACCAGTCTAGGATGTCCGCTCATGAATGCCTTCTCATCTTCCAAAACTCAGCTCGAAATCCTTAAAATTCAAGACCCCCTTTCCCCCTCTGCCCAAATTGAATATTAGGCACGTTCTCAGTCTTTGCCCCCTACCCTCTGTGTGTAATTCCATCATAGCATTTTCCACATTATAGCACAGGGCCCATCACTAGACTGTGAGTTCATTAAAGGAATCCCATCTGTGTTCCTTTCAGCTTTATAACCCCAAGGTCTAGCACTTAGTAGTTTCTTTAAAAAGTGTTATTTGCATGTATGAATTTACACCAGGGGCAAAAAAATACAGAGAGGTCAATATTCAAGAACTATGTGATTCCATCCATTTTTCATCTTTCTTTCTCTACTGGATGGGTCCTATTTCATCCTAGACTCAGAGGTCTCAAAAGGGCTTCAGTGGGTTCCTGTCTGCTTTTCACTATACATTTCAACAAATAGTCTCCGAAAAGAAAAGAGGACTTTTATGCATCATTCCAATCTTTTGTGAGATGGAAAAGCTTGAATTTGTACCTAAGCTTGCATAAAGGCCTGGTCAGGAAGTTGAAATTTAAATCTGGATTCATTGAGGGGTCACTAAATAGATTAAGCTGATTTTGCAGTGCATAGCTCTAGGGGGGCATCCTTCCCCTCAGTCTTCCTCAATTTGCATCTTCATTAGGTTTGCTTACTTGTTTTCAGAAGACTGGGGTGTGTTGAGTAAGGAACATTCTTCCCAAGCACACAATGGCTCTGTGTGAGCAGTGGTGACGTTGCTAGGTGGGTATGATACCCTAGAAGGGATGTAACTGTAGTGGGGATGTAAAAATCTTGGTTTAGTGCATTATTTGTCAGCAGCTTCTAGCAGCTTTCAGCAAGGAAGAACTGATTTAGTGAAGAATGGGCTTGCTTTTTTGGAAAGTCTTAATATCAGCTAAGCAGAGGGGTTTGCCTGGCATCCGCTGTCCTACATTGGGAGTGGGGACTCATGAATCTTGCAAACAGTCAACACCCTTGCTGAGGTTACAACTTGTTTCTGTTCCTGTGTACAAATTGCTGAAAACTGATGTGAGAGTTTGAAGCTTTTGTGAATCCCAGAAAAGATCATGTTCTTGGAGCTAATCCATTCCTGTGGGTGTGGGACCCTTTGATTGGTTTGAATTCAATTGGTGGGCTTTAATTGGAGTACTTCGATGAGGTGTGACCCAGGATGGGTCTTGACCTTCTTCCTAGAGTCTTTCATAAATGGGAGAAACATTCAGAGACACACAGAGAGAACTGTGAGAGAGGACTCCAGGACTTCCTACATGTGAGAGAGGACTCCAGGACTTCCTACAGCCACAGAAAGATTGAGAACCCCAGAGAAGCTGAGAGATAGACCAGAGGCTGGACACAGCAGAGCAGCTGAAGCTGAAGAGATGAAGCCCAGGGAGAGACGAGCCATATGCCTGATCGCCCACAGTTGAACTTGGGTAACAAGTGAGCCTGGAGGAGAAGGCACAGGCTGGCTGCCATTTTGCCTTGCCATGTGGCAGGAGTCCAGGATCGGCGGAGCAGCCAACCTTTGGTGAGACAGCATCTCTGATGATGATGATTTGTACATCTTCACAGCCTTGGAACTGTAGAATTTCCCCAAAAAAATTCCCATTATAAAAGTCAACCCATTTCTGATATTTTTGCATTGGCAGTCTTTAGCAAACTAAAACAACTGTGATTCTTTGATTCAATACTTCATTCTTTTAACAAATCTTTATGGAACATTTATTTTGTGCCTGCACTGTGCCATTTCCTTTATATATGTTAGCTCGTGTAATCCTTTATTTAAAAAAAAAAAAACACTTATTGTACAGGTGTTGTAATTCCCGTTATGTAGCTGAAAAAACTAAATAGGAAAGGTTAAGGAACTTACATAGAGTTGAGTGTATAGGATAAGACAGAACAGGGATTCAAACCTGGGCCCTCTCCCTCCAAGGACTAAACTCTACTATGGGAGGTAAGGCATAAATAAATACCCATGACTTGCAATAGAATGCAAAAAGTGGTCTTAAAAAAGGTGCCCACCATGTTTCTGGGAGTTAAGAAGAAGAGACCATGTCTAGCTTGCCAAGATGTGAGATGTCTTCCTGGAGCAGGTGTCATTTGAACTGAACTTGAGAGAATTTGGATATGTAGAAACAGCCCTGTGATCCCCTATAACTATAATCCTTTCCTGGAAGCTGCTTTCAAGCTTTAACTCTTACAAGGATGCAAAGAACAGGAAGTAGTGAAAATGAAGAAAAGAACAGCACGATTGAATTATGCTAACATCGCTCTTGGCACAGACCCACGGGAGAAGCATATAAAAGGCATGGCTCCCGCCCAAGTGGTCAGTAATTGAAGAGGCAAACACATCCCCACACTCTACACAAGGCAGGAAGGCATCAAATTAGCAGAGCCACATTCAGGATCAAAGGCAATGTTTGATTTTATCTTCGTAGGCAATAAAAGGTGAAGTGCATTCTTTGGCCACCAACGGAAAGGCAGACTGCTGGCTTTTCATAATCCTTTGTAGTTGCATAGCATGTCTGTTCTCACAACAGACATTCCACACCTTGTGGTGTGCAAGGGTGAGTGTGCAAAATGCAACGTGGTGAGAACACTGAAGCTTGTCACACAGCACTCGGGGCTCAAGGTGAGCTGCCTCTTCCAAGATATTTTCAGTTAAAGAAAGCATCTCTGGCATATATTTCAGGGCTCCTGTGAGAAAGCATCCCTTGTCTTTAGGTATCTGTTTTACATGAAACCAAAGACGGTAATGTTTCTAATGTGGAGGCGGAATTGTGGTAAGTGCTCTTTATACACAGTCCATTATAGTTATGTCTATGGGGTTCGTTATCTAAAATTCAAATTTATTTTGTGCTTTCAGAAAAACTTTTCACATAGGATCACTTTAAATTTTATTACTACACAGCTATCCATTGAGTCAGTCTTAATATGTGGATTAAATAATCACTGGGTATATCCTGATGATTACCCCCGCATTATCAATGACCTCTTCAAGTTGACAGTTCCTATAAAAGGTAATCATATTTTTACTTGGTCCTGGAGCTGGTGTAACCCAAGAGTTTGACCAGGAAACAAAGTTTTTAAGTGCTGAAGAGTTTGTAGCAGTTCCTATGTCTCCAATAAGCTTTTTTAAAAAGCAGTTTTATTGAGATATATTCATATACCATACAATTCATCCGAAGTGTACCATCAGTGGCTTTTAGTATAATCACAGTGTTGTGCATTCCTCACTGCAATCAATTTTAGAACATGTTCATTACTCCAAAAAGAAAAACTCCGTACCTCTTAGCAAGTCACCTCCAAAATCCTCTATCCTTCCCTAGTCCTATATCACCACTAATGCAATTCTATCCCTACAGATTTATTTGTATTTACATTTTATATAAATGGAATCATACCTGATGACATACTTTGTGTCTGGTTTCTTTCGCTTAGCATAATGCCTTAAAAATTATTGTAATTCTTTTTTTTTTTTTTTCAAAGATTTATTTATTTACCTTATCCATTTTAAACTCCCCCTTCCCCATTTGCTGTTTTGTGTCCGTTCGCTGGGCAATTCTCTGTATCTGTTTCCTGCCATCTCTTCTCATCCTCCTCCTCCAGTCTGCACCAGGATTCGATCATGAGGACCTCCAATGTAGGAGAGAGGTGTCCTGCCACCTGCGCCACCTCGGTTCCTGGTTTTCAGAGCTTACGGAGCATTTCGTCTTGTCTCTCCCTGTTACGTCATCATCTTGCTGCATGGTTCCCGGGGCCTGGCGGCTCACCAGCACACAGAGCCTGGCAGCCCATGCGCCTTCTATATATATATATATATATATATTTTACCGGGAGGTCCTGGGGGTCAAACCGAGGTCCCTCCATATGGCAGAAGGACGCCCAACCATTTGAGCCACATCCGCCCCCTGTAATTCTTTAAAATTAGTGAAGTTCTAGGTTCACATAGAAGTCATGTAAAAAATATAACATTCCCATATACTTCTCTGTTGTTGACACTTTGCATTAGTGTGGTACCTGTGTCTTCAGGAAGCTTTTAAAAGTGATACACTTTAGGATAGGAGAACACTTGGAAATGAGAAACAGATAAAAAACCCTAGAGAAGAGGGACTATGTTTCCTAAGGGAGAGGCTTCTTATCACCCAGTCCCCAAACTTTTTGTCCCTGCCACACTGGCAACTATAATAGCCTCTCCCAGCCAGCTGACAGCAGAGGACCAGAGGAGTGGATCCCTGAGGATAGAATTGAACAGGAGAAGAGATGTGATGGCCAGGGGGAGGCTGGTGCAGCATTCACTGACGGCTGGCTGGAGTAGCCAATAACCAAGTAGACATTGTCCCTGGAGAGAAAGCTGATGTCACTGGACCCAAGGCCACAGAGTAAGAGGGAGAGCTTTCTAGGACTAAGGTGATGGATAAAATAATAAATGAAGGAAAATCCACCAAATTTCACCTCAGAAAAGCAAAGTTGCATCTTTCTTAATCTAAAACTATTGGCGTATGTTAATCTTGTTGGTTCCCCAGCATCTGTTTTGGGGTCCAATATTTTTGGATAATAAACAGGGAAAGGAAGGAACATTTGTGAGCACCTACTCTGCGCCAGGTGCTTGACATGTATTCCTTTTATTTAAAGATTCTAGCAATCCACACTGTAGGATTTTTGTCCCTGTTTTACGGATGAGGAAACTGTGGCTCAGAGAAGCAAAGTTACCTCCAGTTTCCCACAACAAATGAGCGCAAAGCTGTCACTAAAATCTTGGGTTTGCCTTACCCCAAGGCCAAGCTCTTTCTCCCCCCACCCCCATCCCCCCAGCTTGCTGTCTGTGCCCATTCACTGGGCAATCTTCTGTGTCTGTTTCTTGCCTTCTCTTCTCATTTCTCTCCTCCAGGCTTCACCGGGATTTGATCCTAGGGAACTCCGATGTAATAGAGAGGCACCCTGTCACTTCCGCCACCTCAGTTCCTGGTTTCTGGTGCGTCCCGCCTTGACTCTCCCCTGTGTCTCTCTTTTTATTGTGTCATCATATTGCTGCGTGGTTCACAGTGTGGGCCTGGCTCACCTGCTCGCCTTTTACCAGGAGGCCCCGGGGATTGAACCCGGGTCCTCCCATAGGGTAGATGGAAGCCCGACCATTTGAGCCACAGCCGCTTCCCCTCATGCTCTTCCCACTGTACCTGAAGCCTTTCTGTGAATCATTTTTCATAAATTGGAATCGAGTAGTGATCCAGTGCAACGAGTAAACTTCCCTACCTTAGATACAGATACAGGTCAGTTATGCTAATACAATGTCTTTTTTAGCATCTTGGAAATATGTGGCATATCATTAAAACAAGACCGACTTGAAATTACACTTTCCCTGTCACAAAAGAAAAAAAAAACTTCATGAATCAGAAGGAAGAGTAGCCAGTCATTTTCTATTTATCCAAAGGGAAGAACATGCCAAAATAAGCCTAGTAGAAATACCCTTGAGAAAACCATTTCAGAGTCCTCCCCGCTATCCACCACGATCACCTGACATGAAATGAGGCTCAGACTGCCTGAACTGTTATTTCTCTCAAAAAGAGCCAGAGTGGGTGGAAATTCCTTTGCCACCCAGCCCTCCTCCCATTCCTGGCCCATTTCTACTCATATAACGTCTAGGGAAAAAATATCTTTGTGGAAGATTAAAGGTCAGTCAAACTGAGTCTCCCAATCAAATGGCTGCTTTTCTGAACTGACTAAAAAGGTACGTGATCTGAAATGGGCCTTACATCCCTGGGGCTATTACAACAGCTTGGAAATGACATCTGTTCAGTGCGGAGCTAAATAGAGGAGAGACTGGCACAAAACGCACCTTTTCTGCTCCCCTGCTGCTGAAGTTCTGGGTTTTGACGATTCTGTCCTGAGCCCAGATTACTCATCAAGCCAGGAACTAGAGAAAATAGCCTGGAAATGTTGCACAGAGGTAGCTCTTTGTGTGCTCACTGGGGAGCAATTATAAGCCCACGTGACCTGGGGGCGCCCTGATTCCGCCAGGCCGGGCAAGAGCGGGGCAAGTCTGGGGCTCCCTGTCCCGGGGTGGGGATCAGTGGTTGCCGTGGGACCGTGCAGCCAGGGAGAAGGCATCAAAGCCCTGCCAAGGTCTTTGCCAAGGACTTGCTAATAGCTTCCATCCATCTTTCAGGGAAATGATTTCTGGGGCTAGATAATTGACTTCTGTTCATTGTGACAGATGAAATTTGAAAAACGCCCGAGTTCCTGCCCTTCTCTTTCATCAGTGGCAGGTTTTGCCTTGGGAGAGCAGTGCAGTGGCTGGGAAGGCAAAGTGTGTATTCAAGCTTTCATCCCAGTGCCAGGGGTCAAACTGAGACCTGAAATAATCCCGTAGATCATGTAGGCTCTACATTCCCATTGTTTGTGTCTTTTTAGTTAGCTGGGAAATATTTAATGATCCCGAGCCTCTAATGGAATGAGTTAATAATTACTTATATTCACGTAAAGTTTTTCACTGCTCTTTCACACTTCATCAATTTTGGCAATAACACTAATAATCGGTATATAGAAGGCATGTTACGGTTGACAGCATTTTGCTTGCTCCACCTGTGAGGCAGGCAAAGTTCAAGGGCAGTATTATGCCCTCTGAAGTTCAGACAGGTTGAAAGGGAAGCTGTGTCACAGAGCTAAGAAAGAGCAGAGCTGGGACTCAATTCCAGGCCCCCTGATTCTGAAGTCTGCTTCCTAACCACCATCACTCCTGAGCCAACAACTCGAGAAGCATTTCTCACTGCCTTTTGAAGGATTATTCAAACTTAACCTAAACCTAAACTCACATCCTCCTCACCACGCCCCTCAAACCAACTTCTCCTGCCAACTTCCTTCTTGTCGTCCTTCCCATCACCACTCAAGTTGTCCCTCAAACCCATCTTCTACTTCTCCTTTTCTCTGCTGCTCGCATGCAATCAGTCAACAGGTCCTCAACTCTTCCTCTACGATCTGTTTTTGAGCTGCCCCTTGCTTCCCCTTCCAGTTGTCACGGGCCCTTCCTACTTCGCAGCTGGGGTCTCGCAGCAGCCCCCGAATGCCTCCATCAGTCCAATCCACCCAGAACATCTGGACCAGTTCAACTTCCCAACAACGCCATTTTTGCCACTTCCAGTCAAGAAGCCCCCAAAATTATTTTACTGAATGAAAGTAGACAATGAGTTCCTTGAGGGCAGGGGTCATGTTCATTGTATTCAGCAGTGATACCCATGATCTAGCACATGTGGTGGCCCTCAATACATGTTGACCGAATGACTGAATACATAGAAGGATCACATTTGTCTACTCAAAACTTTTCAAGGGTTGCCTTCTTCCTACCAAATCATTGTTCAAACTGCTTAGTCCTGGCCTACAACGCACTTTATAAAATATTTCTGCATTAGTCAAGGCTAATAGAAGTTGTGGGCTTACAGAGCAATCATGCATAAAATACAGTACTCCCATATACCACCCTGTTATTAACACCTTGTATTGGTGTGGTACACTTGTTACAATTGATTAAAGCATATTTTTATCATTATACTATTAACTGTAGTCCATGGTTTAACTTAGGGATCACTGTGCTGTGCAGGTCCATGGATTTCAGGCTCTAAGCTTTAAGAGATTAAAAACCCAACTCAAAAAACCTTAAGCATAAAAAAGGGAATTTATTGCCTGACGTAACTAGAACGTCTTAAGATCAAGAAGAGAGTCACTTGAGCCAGTAGGTTCATAGTGGGTTGCCACGTCCCCGGGTGCCTGAGGCAAGATCTGGGAGCGGGACCCAAGTTAAGTAGAGGATAAAGAAACAGAGATGATGGGCATGGATGTGGCCCAAATGGTTGGGCATCCGTCTCCCATATGGAGGGACCTGGGTTCGATCCCCGTGACATCTCAATTAAAAAAAAAAAAAAAAGAAATAGAGAGGATAGAGGTGAGAGGTGGGAGGTGGGAGGTGGGGGGTGGGGGTGGGGGGAGGCAGGATGAATTGTTAGGTGATTGAGGCAAATCCTGGAGTTTGGGATTTTATGCATTCCCAACACATCTGTATGAACAAAGCAGGCCCGTTTAAACCAGCTTGGATGGGTAAACCCCTGGTGATGCTAAGGACTGAAGGTTAGGACTTCTCAACCTGGGGGTGGGGGTGGAAGGCGGCACCTGGCAACGTCATACAGGAAAGTAGGGTTAGTCAGGAGAGCCATTTTCAGATACCCGCCTCCTCTATAAAAATGATTTCCTTCTGGTCAAGAAGCCAGAATACCAAGAACATCAGGACTTCTGGCAGTCCTAACTTACACGCCCACTTGTCTGAAACCAGGGACCTACAGCAGAGAGCTGCTTCGTGTGATTTCGTACTTGGTTCTCCTTTACCAACAACGCTGGAATTTCCCCAATTTAAAAGAGAGCAAAGAGAAGTGACCCAGGGTCGACACAAACCGGCTACATTTCCTGGAAATGTGTGTACACCACACATTTGGGCCCTGGGGATACAAAGACAAGGCAGTACAAGTGCCAGGAGACTGATATGAACTGTAAATGTCCCCGGGGTTTCTTTATGCACATGCAGGATGACTGCAGTTCAGCGTTGATGGAGTTCTCCGTGGTTCGTTTTGGGTGTATGTGTCACTGTCAGTATCAGTCACAACAATCAATGACTAGGTCCTAGAGGCCGACTGGGTCCTCGCTTGCTTTTTACTGCTACTCCTGCCAACATGACAGAGGAGGAAAGTTTCCCTGAGCCCTGGGAGAGTCGGGTCAGGCCCGTGGAGGATCCAGCTTCTGTTTAGTGAGACCCCACTCCCAGACAACAGTGTGAGAGAGGCCTCAGCCTCAAATTATGGAGTAGGAAACCAAGACTCAGAGGGCTTGAGTGACTTATCTAAGGTAGAGCCTGGATTCAAACCCAGGTTTCCTAACTCCAGAGAAGTGCTCCTTCCACCTTGCAGATCACACTCTGTAAACCAGGCTACCTGGGCTTGTACTTCGACTGTGTCACTTACAAACTGTGGGACCTTCAGTTAGTTTCTTGATATCTCTGTGCCTCAGTTCTTCATCTGGAATGCTATGATGATGAAAAGAATGACTATACGCAGTCCATGTCTGGCACCAGTTAGTGTTATATAAATGGACTCCTATCTTCTTACTATTATTATACCACACTGCTACTGAAAATGATTTGCACTCAGAAAAACAACAGACTAGAAGAGCATGAAGCCTATTTTTAAATGAAATCCCAAGAAGACTAATTGCCCTGGGAAAGCCAGCCATCCTTTCCCCCCATGCTATGTCCAAGACAAAGCTTCATCCTTGGCCCCAGGGCCCCAGGGCAAAGCCTACATGGATAAGGTCAGCCCTAGAGCTTCAGCCTCTTTGACCTTCTTGGCCTCAATTAGATGGTCTGAGGGCTGTTTGGAAAATGCACTGCATTCTTTATGTATTTTCCCCCTCACAACACATCTGTTTCGTTCTCTTTTAAAGGGCGTTCATGAGTCATTTGGCGGGAACAAAGAGGCTTCAGTCTGAAACTTCCACGGGGAAACATTTAAACAGTGTAGGCTCACATGATTTTTCGAAATCTGAAAACATGCCTTGGAGGTGCCCTGAAAGCACCTGATAGCAGCTGATCCCTCTTGACAACTGGATTCCAGATGTAAATATTATTTGTCAGAACGTGTCGAAATCATTTGCATGCAGCTGTAGAAGGCTCTGCGGCAGGGATGTGCTGGGAGAAGCAGTTTCAAGGCACCTCCTGCTTATTCTGTCTGGTTGAACCCGTTGTGTGTTCCTATACTGATTCATTGCCGTGTTTCACCAGGAGCTGGAAGTCAGGCCAGCTCCATTGCTCTTCCTGGGGTGGATTCTTCGATTCTTGAATCCCCAAGACATCTACAAGAGACAAAGACATTGAGACAAATAAAGTGAGAGAAGAAGAGCTGAGAGTGAAGTATAGCGAGTCCCCTGTCCTCAGAGTCATGCACCCATTGCCTCTGGGCATCTAGGCTCCTGGCACCTCACACCCAGCCTCTCTGGGACCAGACTCCCCTCTCCCAGCTCCCCACTGCCCCTTCCCCCTCGTCTCCACCCACAGTCACACATCAGGTGGTGATAGCGTGTGTGGCAGGTAAGTGCACAAAGCCCAAATCAGGCATTTACCCCTTCTCTTCTGGGTGATCTTGGGCAAGGAACTTAACCTCTCTGTGCCTCGATTTTATCACCGTTTTTACAGGCGATAATAATAATTAAACGAATGAAAATAAGTAATGGATCTAAAGCACTAACCCAGTGTCTGGCACGTAATAAGTGCTCAGCAAGTAGTTACCTGTTATTATCCAATCTGTTAACAAGTTCCGTCTTATCTTTCCTGGGTTGTGGCACTAGACTTTTAACAGATCTCCTCGTTTCCTCTCTCACCCAATTCCAGTCTATCCTCAACCCGGTTACAAATGTTAGCTTCCTAAATGCATACATGACCCTCTTACTCACCTCCAAGCCCTTCAATAGTCTCCCTTATTTCAGAATATTATATTTCAGGATAAAAAGATAATATCTGTGAAGATCTGACCCCTAATTTCCTAATTCAATCATTCACTCACTTAACAAATATATATATTATAAACCAGTTCTGTTCTAGACATTGTACAATATAGTGGTGAACAAAACAGTCCCAGTTTCTGGGACTTGAGGAAGAAACTTCTGAGCTGAAATTCAAAGGATGAATTGGAGAGAATTGGATGAGGGGAAGAGGCAGGGGAGGCAGGGGAACTGCAGGTCCAGACCCTCAGATCCGTGATACAATCTGCTCCTTGCACGTGCTGAGTGCTCCTGGCTCTGCTCAGAACTTCATTCCTTTCATGTTCTCCTTCTTCTTCTCCTTGAACTTCTACTTGTTCTTCCAGGCTCTGCTGCAGCAGCTCCTTCCCAGGAAGCCTTCTTGGGCTTCCTCTTCTTCTCACCCAGACTATGATCACCGTCCACCTTTGGTTCTCCCTCAACCCTGTGGGCACCTCTCTCTCTGAATGCTTACTTCCTGCTCTGTATTTTAATTGTTCTCTTGCCTGTCTCCACCCGACAGTGATGCCCTTGATCTTAGGGACTGCCTCATGGGTTTCTATGTCCCCAGGACCCACTGCAAACCTTGTTCTTGGTCTTTGAGGGAAAGCATTCAATCTTTTATCAGTAAACACAATGTTAGCTCTAGGTTTTTTGTGTTTTTTTTTTTTTTTTTTTTTTTTTTGTAGATTTCCTTTATCAGTTGAAGAGATTCTCTTCTGTTTCTAGTTTTCTGGTAAATGTCCTCCACCTTACCCCCAAGAATGAATTTTTTCAAATGCTTTTTCTGCATCTATTGAGATAATTAAACTGTTTTTCTATTTTTGTTTGTTGATATGGTCAATTACATTAATGGGTTTTTGAATATTAAACTAGCCTTGCATTCCTCAGATAAAATACAGTTTGTTGTGATGTATTATCTTTTCATATATTTTCTGTTTCAATTTGTTAACGTTTTGTAAAATTTTTTGCTTCCTTGTTCATGGGGAATATTGGTATGTAGTTTTTTTTTTTTTTTTAAAGATTTATTTATTTATTTATTCATTTATCCCCCCCTTGCTGCTTGTGCTCGCTGGGTCAGCCAACCATGCCGTGCGGGCGGGCCTGCCCTCACCAGGAGGCCCCGGGAACTGAACCCGGGGCCTCCCACATGGTAAACGGGAGCCCTACTGATTGAGCCACAGCCGCTTCCCATGTATGTAGTTTTATTTTCTTGTAATATCTATGTTGGGTTTAGATATGAAAGCAATGATGGTCTCAAAGAGTGAGAGGGTAAGTATTTGTTCCTCTTCAATTCTCTGGAGGAATTTGTATAGATAGAATTGTTATTATTTCTAGCTTAAGTGTTTGGCAGAATTCCAATGAGGCTGTATGGATACAGAATTTCCTTTGTAAGAAGACTTTTTTAAAAATAAAATTTTATTGAAATATATAATTCATACATGAATATACATAAATAAGTGTAGAGTAAAATTTGTGAATTTGCAAAACAAGTATGCATATCATCATACAAGACTCCCATGCAGCTCCCCATCCCCAATATCTTTTATTGTTGTGAAAAATTTGTTACAAACTATGAAAAAGCATCGTCAAAATACTACTAATTATAGCCCATATCTTATGTTTGGTGTATTTTTCCCCCAACCGACCCAATTATTAACACCCTATATTAGTATTATATATTTGTTATTGTTGATGGGAAAACATTCTCTCTGTTTTTTTAAAATATTTATTTATTTATTCCTCCCCCCCCCCCCGATCCTCTCATTGTTTTGAGCTTGCTGTCTGCTCTCTGTGTATTCTTCTGTGTCTGCTTGTCTTCTCTTTAGGCGGCACCGGGCTTGGGGAACTGTTCCTGGGACCTTCCGGAGTGGAGAGAGGTGCTGAATCTCTTGCGCCACCTCGGTTCCCTGGTCTGCCGCATCTCCTATCGTCTCTCTTCTGTGTCTCTTTTGGTTGCATCATCTTGCTGTGTCAGCTCTCCGCACGGGCCAGCACGTCCTGCAGGGGCCAGCACTCCTGCACCAGCCAGCACTACGTATGGCCCAGCTTGCTTTTCACCAGGAGGCCCCGGAAATCAAACCCTGGACCTCCTATATGGTAAACAGGAGCCCAATCACTTGAGCCACATCCACTTCCCAAGTTTGTCCTGTTAACCACAGTTGTAGGAAGGCTTTTAACTACACATTTAATTTCTTTAAGAGATATAGGGCTTTTCAGGTTATCACTTTCTTCTTGAGTGAGCTTTGAGAATTTGTCTTTCAAGGATTTGTATTTTCCTCTAAGTAGTCTAATATATTGGCATATGTTGTTTAAAGTGCTTCCTTGTTATCCTTTTAATATCTGTGCAATCTGTAGTTGTCACCTTTCTCGTTCCTGATATTGGTAATTTGTGTCTTCTCTTTTTATCAATCAGGCAGGTTTCTTGTATTGATCTTCTCAGACCCAACATTTGGTTTCATTCTCTCTCTTTTATGGATTTGATTTCCACTCTGATCTTAATTCTTTCCTTTCTTCTGCTTACTTTGGGTTTAATTTGCTCTTCCTTTTCTGATGTTTCAAGGTGGAAGCTGAAGTCATTGATTTGAGAACTTTCATCTGTAGAAGTTTAACTTAGATAAAACTATTTAATATATTCAATCTTTCCTATAAGCTTCTTGAACATGTAGAATATAATCATAATGACTGTTTTAATGTTCTTGTCTACTAATTCTATCATGGGTCAATTTTATTTAATGAACCCACCATGGTTGTATTTTCATACTTCTTTGCATGCCTAGCAATTTTTTTTGGTAGAAAGCCAAATATTATAATTATATCTTATCCGGTCCTGGATATTTTTGTATTCTTATAAATATTCCTAAGCTTTGATTTGGAACATGGCAAAAAACACTTGGAACCAGCTTGATTCTTTCAGCTCTTGCCTTTAAGATTTGTTAAGCAGTTCTAGAGTTGTAGATTAATGTAGGATTAATGTTCCCAGTACGAAAGCAAGTCCCTAACTGACGACCCCTGAATTATGAAGTTTTCCACTCTGGCTGATGGGACAGCAACCGTTTTTGGCTTGTGTAAGCTCTGGCCACTGTTCTTTCTTATCTTTTGGAACGATCCTTAGGTATATTGCTTGACCTTAGGTATATTCCTCACACACATGTGCTGATCAGTACTCAGCTAAATACTCAAGGGGACCGTCTATGGATTTACAAGGTTCTCCCTCTCTCTCTCTGGCCCCTTGCCCCCTTGGCATCCCAGGACATCCAGCTATATTTCCTCAAGTCATAGAGATAGCTGGACTCTGCCTGGGTTTCCCTTCTTTGGCATAGTCTGGGAACTTTCTTTAGTCTATAAACTGGAATAATTGTAGGGTTCACCTCAGTTGTTTCCCATCTCTCAGGGATCATTATCCTTCTTTGCATCATGTCCAATGTTTTGAGTGTCTTTGTCATATATTTTCTTTTTAAGCTGTTTCTGATGGAAAGGTAGATTTGATCCCATCTTCACCGGGAGCAGAAGTCTCCACAAGTATCATTTTGCTTCTTAAAGGTAGGGAGAAAGTTGAGAATAAGGCAAGGGGATCCAGAAAGAGGAAGAGTGGCTATGGCAAGGTGAGATGAACTTCCTCTTATAATGCTCTGTTGGGGCCCTCCCTGAAATCTTCAGTAAAGTCTACTGGGCCTAAAAATGCTTGTATAAGTGGGGGTTTATGTCACTTAAAAAATAAGGCTTCACATATAATTCAGAATTTCATAATCCTTCTTTTCATAAAGAAGCAGAACCCCAGGAAGCCAAGGAGGCAAAAAAAATAACATAAACCCCTCGGGACTTGACTGAAGTCCTAAGAAGGGCTTTGAATTTCTGTCTGGATCTCAAGAGGCAGAGAGGGCGGTCCCAGCTGCTGGAGTGGTACACTGCCCAGATCCCCCTTTAGGACTGAAGCACTCATTCCTCTAGAGTCTGGGAGAGTTGGTGACTGATCACTCTCAGCTGAATTCACCAGGAATCACCCTCATATGACGAGAGCCACCTCACCAGGCTATGCCCTTCCCAGGACCAGCCGAATGCTCTCTGCTTTTTCCCTTCTGATTTTTACCAAGGAGAGGTTGTCTTTCAGGAGCCCTATCATCAAAACGTGAGATTTCCTTGGAAAATTATTCCCTCATCCACTCCAAACATCAGACAAAAGTTCCAATAGCCAGAGTAGAAAACCTCATAATACAGGGGTCCTCAGAGGTTTGCCTTAGTACAGGGGAAACATTACCCTAGATTAAACACATCTCTGGACTCACCTAACAAATCTTAAAGGCAAGATCTGAAAAGGATCAAACTGATTAATGAAGGTGGTACAAACTCTTGGTTCTCTTTTCTTAAGACCAGACAGGGAAGTGGATGTGGCTCAAGCAGTTGGGCACCCACCTACCATACAGGAGTTCCTAGGTTTGGTTCCCGGTGCCTCCTAAAGAAGATGAGCAAGACAGTGAACTGACGCAACGAGCTGACACAATGAGGAACCACAATGAAAGACACAATAAGCAGGGAGTGGAGGTGGCTTAAGTGATTGGGCGCCTCCCTCCCACATGGGAGGTCCTGGGTTTGTTTCCCGGTGCCTCCTAAAAAGAAGACGAGCACACAACCAACAGACCCAGAGAGCAGACAGCGAGCGTAAACAACGCAGGGGGGTGGGGTGGGGTGGGGTGGGTGAGAAATAAATAAATAAATCTTAAAAGAAAAACAAAAAAAAAACAGAGAACGCTAAAAGGCCATCCGAGTTCCAGAGCTCCCATGGGATCATGAGATTGTCTACAGGCTTTTTTGTGACTGTATCCTACATTGTGATTCAACCTGTCTGCTGCCTTGTCCTACTACCTTCCCTCCCTCATAGGATGTTGATCCCAAGACCATTCTCCAGGAAACCTCCTCCATGCAAATGTCTATCTCAGAGTTAGCTTCCAGGAGAACCTGACCTAAGACACCCGACTCACAAAAATTTTACTTTACTACATACTTCAGCTAGATATTCTTGGCTACTAGAACACAAAAATAAACAAGAAAAAAAAAATTGATCTCTTTTAATTTAACCGTCAGGAAAAATGAGCTATTTGGTCGACACCAGATATGTGTGCTAAGTTTAGCTGACCTTGTCTAAATTATATTAACTGAATCTAACCAACTTTTTATTATCATGAGATTGTAGAGCTGGATAGGATTGTAGAGGTCATTTTGTGGCACAAGACTGAAATCTTATTGAGGGAAAAATAACTGATCATTTCCAGAATGGGAATAGGAAACTGGCCACCTGAAACTCCCTACTGCCATCTATTAAACTACCTTATTTTGGGGGTCAGTTTGAATGTTTCCACTAGATTTGTAGTTCTTACAATGGAACATATTTGGTACATTTTATATCTGTCCTTCCCCAAATTTGTTCATATTGATTCTATTCACATTTAAATTACATCCCTCCTTCCTTCCTCCCTCTCTCCCTTCCTCCCTTCCTTCCTTCCTTCCTGCTTGCCGGCCATCACCATTATCAACCAAGCACTCTTAATGGGCTGTGCACTGTGGTGTTTTATGTACAATTAGCATGACACTGTTCTGCCTTCTTTCCTTTGGTTTTCAGAGTGGATGACAAATTAATTTCCCAAGGAAAGCTATCATATTCATGAATGGGCTCCTAAAAGACCATTTCTTTTTTTTTTTTTTTTTAAGATTTATTTTTATTTATTTCCTCTCCTCTCATTATTTTGTGTTCACTGTCTGCTCTCTCTGTCCATTCACTGTGTGCTGTGTCTGCTCTTCTTCTCTTTAGGAGGCACCAACGAACCGAACCTGGGACCTCCCATATGGGAGAGAGGTGTTCAATTGTTTTGAGCCACTCCCGCTCTCTGCTTTGTTGTGTCTCTCATTGTGTTTCCTTTTTGTGTCTCCTTGTTGCGTCACCTTTTTGTATCAGCTCACCGTGCCAGCCTGTCGCGCCAGCTTGCTGTCTTGCTTGTCTTCTCCAGGAGGCACCAGGAACTGAACCTGGTGGTAGGCAAGAGCTCAATCTGACAAAAATCAGAAGGAAAAAACAGAGAGCATGCATCTTACTTTGCCATCGGGCTGCCAATGCAAAGTACCAGAAATGTGTTGGCTTTTATAAAGGGGATTTATTTAGAGTAAATGCTTACAGTTCTGAGGCTGTGAAATGTCCAAATCAAAGTATGATGGGACATGCTTTCTCACCAAAGTCAGCGACTGTTGATCCTGGGGTCCTGCCATGGGGCAATCAGGCATATGGCAGAGCTCATCTCAACCTTGAGCTGATCCGTGGGCCCAGCATCTTGGGGGCTTCATGCTGACGCTTTGGCTGCTAGCAATCCTCGAGTCCTCTCTCACATTGCAGGGTCAAAAATGGCAGTGCTACCTTTTCCTCTGTGTGTCTCTGTTCACATCAGACCCAGCAAGGGCACAGAGACCCCAGCTGGCTCATGCCTCACTGATGTAGTTCAATCACAAAAGGGTCTCACACCCACAGCAATAGATTAGTTCAAAAACATAATCTTTTTTTTGGGGATTCAAATTTCAAACGGTCACAGCATGTAACTGAGATCATATATATCCAGCCTCATTTAGGCGCGACTTCTAGAAATCTCTCCTCTGCTCTCTCTAACCATCATCTGCTCTGCCTGGGAACCATTTTAATGATCAGCTAGTTGACATGTTCTATCCAGATACAGATATAACTCTAAGGAATTTGTATCTAAGGTTTTAAAGTTGGAATTTTAACTAGAAATAAATTATTGGAGAGTCAGCAAAATATGACAGAGCTATTTTCATGTTTACTAAGTCTTAGTCACACACATAAGAAAACTGCATGGCATAGTGAATTGTTCCAAGCATGAGGTTTAGCTCAGTTTTGAATCCTGGCTCTGCTATTTTTGTGATGTGAGTATCTTATCCTCTCTGGGACCTCAGTTACGCCTCTGTAAGTTGTAGACAATAAAACCTCTCTCATTGGGTAATTAGAATTTAATGAGATCTAATGTATGTAAAATCCTTGGTACATGGTTTGGTACACACCAGTCAGGGTCCCTCAGGGTACGGTCGGCTCACTCAAACCAGGTAATATGAGGAGAGCCAAATAAAGGAATTATTTACAAGGGATTGAGGGGTGGTGGTGGTATAGGGAGACAAGGAGAGATGGTGAAGCTCCCAGGTACTAGAAGCATTGAGAGCCTTTTCCACTCCTAGAAGTTTGTTTTAGTTTCCTTGGCTGCACAAGAAAATACCATGCAATGGGGTGGCTTAAACCATGGGAATTTATTAGTTCACAATTTTGAGGCTAATAGAAGTCCAAATCAAGGTGTCATCAAAGCAATGGTTTCTTCCCAAAGGCTGGCATTCTGGGACTAGCTGCTGGTGATCCTTGGTCCTGGGCTCCTCTATCACATGGCAATGCACATGGTAGCCTTTTCTGGCTTCTCCTTCTTCTCTGGGTTTCATTGACCTTCAACTTCTGGCTGCTGCCTTTGTGTTTTTCTCTTCCTGTCTGAATTTCATTCTGCTTATGAAGGCTCTGGTAAGAGGATTAAGATCCATCCTGATTGAATTGAGCCATGCCTTATCTGAACTAACGTCATCGAAAGGTCCTATTTACAATGAGTTCACACCCACAGGAATGGACTAAGTTTAAGAACATGTTTTTTGGGGGGTACATACAGCTCTAAACCACCACAGAGTTGTACTGGAATTTGGAGAGAATTCTATGGAGAGGGTTATCTGACAACAAGCTGTGCTATTTGGTGAAGGGATCTGCAGGGAGGGAACAAAAGGAATAAAAACCACATCACTCTTCTCTCCTACCTTCTGCCAAATTGGAAACTGGAAGGCTAGGGAACTGGTTGATGAAGCCCACATAGCTCAGCCTCATGGTTGGAGAATCATGGAGAGTGGATCTGCAGGGCTGAATGGAAACTATCCACTTTTGATACATTCAGGGTACCTTGGTTACCATTACATACAGCTAATTAGAATCCTTTCTAAATTGTGTGTGATGTTTGACCATTAATCCATCCTAAGAGTTGATTGTAATTCACCACATATGGAGGCTACTGTCTTTACCCAGTCTATCACATATGCCCTTTTGATCCTAAAGATGAGGAAAGACACAGTCCTCATTTAAAATTTGCTTTGTCCTGTTTTGATTCCATCAGGTGGGCACTAGCAGCTTTCTAGAGTAGTAGTCCTCAAACTTTTCTGGATTGCACTCACCTATCAATAAATGTTTTTGGTACTTGAAGCCACTGATGAATCTTAGCATCACTAAATGAGGGGCAGTCAAACATTATGCACCACATATTATGAAACAATAGGAAATATACATCTCCATCTTTGAAAAATTGAGCATGAATCTAATCAAGCCTCTAGGTCTAACAGCCAATTTTCAGGATATATGGGGGAACAGACCAACAAGTTAAACAGCACGGAAAGGAAGCATTTGGCTAAATCCCGAATGTTGGACCGTCTATAGGACAATTGACCCATTTTCTACAACAACTCAGTGGCATGGAGAAAAAAAGAGAGAGAGAGGGATTGTTATCATAAAAGAGGCTTCAGAGAGTTGACAACCAATTGCGATGTGTGGACTCGTTTGGATCCCAAGTGTACAAAGACATTTTTGAGGGGGGCAGATGTGGCTCACATGGTTGTTCGTCCATCTCCCATATGGAGGGAACTGGGTTCGATCCCCAGGACCTCCCAGTAAAATAAAGAAAAATATAGAAGGCTCATGGCCCATGCACAGGTGAGCCCCCAGACCCCCCCGAGCCACGCAGCAAGATGATGACATAACAGGAGAATGACACAAGGGAGAGTTGAGATGAGATGCGCTGAAAAACCAGGAACTGAGGTGGCGCAGGTGGTAGGACGCCTCTCTCCCACATCGGAGGTTCCCAGACTTGAATCCCAGTGAAGACAGGAGGAGAAGGATGAGAAGAAAGGGCAGGAAGACACAGAGAATTGCCCAGCGAATGGACACAGAAACAGCAAAGACCAGGGGGAGGGGGGTGTTAAAAGTGGATAAAAGTAAATAAATAGATAAATCTTTTAAAAAAAGACATTTTTGAGATAATTTTGGAAATTAGGGATGGTCTATTAGATGACATTAAGAAATTATTGTTAATTTTGTTAGGTATGCTAGAGCATGGTGATTATGTAAGTAAAATGTGTTTTTAATCTTTTGAAACCTTGATTTATTTATGAGTAAAATTACATGATGTCTTGGATTTGCTTAAAAATACTCCAGCCCTACCCTCAAAATTGGGGTGACAGATGAAACAAGATTAGCAAAATATGAGTAACTGTTGAAGCTGGGTGGTGGTTACACAAGGATTTACTAAATTATTTTCTCTACTTTTAAATAAGTGTGAACATTTCTATACTAAAAGTTAAAAATTTTGAGCATGTTCCTTTGTGGGTATATTTACTTTTAAATTATACACATGCATTACTCTACTATATATTATGGACATTATAAAATATACCCCAAATTTTAAAATTAAAAAATTTAAATTTAAAACCAAATATATGTAGAACTCTAATGTTTTCTTTCCATACCAAGTAGATCCTCTTGTGTACTCTCCAAGTTAGCCTTTTTCACCCAGAGAATTAAGCCCTAAGGAAATGATTGGAGTGATTATTTTCTCAGTTCTCCCAAGGCCAGTATATAGCTAGTGCCCTTCTAGATGCATATGAGAAAAATCAATTCATTATATACAATGGATATCGCAGGACATTAGGGCTTAATTTGTTCAGGATCACAGCTGAGAAGGGCTGCTTGCATGGTGGGGGGCACTCTCCTTTCTGGTCTGGAAAGTCTGTCCAAAGACTGTCTGAGGAGCTCTTGCCCAGCTCCTTTGACTTGGGTTTGCTGCCCAGTGGCTCACCCTTGTGGTGTCCTATATCTCCCCCACTCCTCTTTGGCCTTCTACCTGGCCCCCTCCCCACCTGCTGCCTTGGGCATTTGGGCTACATCCCTTCTGTTTCCCTCACAGCCACTAATCTGTAGTTCCATCTCACTGACTGCCATAGCCAGTTGATGGCCGGTAGGAAACCCTGTTGAGTTGGAGAAAGGGGCTGGCTTTTGACGGCACTGGGAAGAAAATTTCCTGCTGGAAACAGAACAAACCCGTTTCCATGTGTGTCCTATTCCTTCTGTTTTAAAGAGTCAGGACCAAACCTTATCAGAGACCAGGAAAATTCTTGATGTTTGACATTCTTGGCACTTTTGCTTTTGTCTACCACAAGTGGGTTACACTATCACATGAGACGATTTGAAAAATATTATAACAACTAAGTTAAGGTCTAGATGCAAATAACTTGCTTTTTTTGTTGTTGTTGTTTATTTTTTTATATTTTAAAAGATGCTTAGATTGCATAAATGTTATACAAAAATTACAGGGATTCCCTGTTCCCCACCTCCCACACCTCCCACAACCTCCCACATAAACATCCTTCATTAGTGTGGCACATCACCTGCAATGGATATACACATCCTGGGGCTTTGCCACTAAGCATGGACCACAGTTCACAGTGTAGACTAACTTGCTTTTTGAATGAGGATTTCTGGTTCTTTGGACTGAGTAGAGGCTACACTCTGCATTTGAACTTGGCTATTTGAATGACAAATATTTTCCTGCTATTGACCATGATGTTAGTAACAGTACATAGATAGTTCTCCTATTTTCATACACTTTGTGTGTATACTAACTGATCCATTATTTTTTATGATCCATGCACTGAATCTCAGCTTTATAATGGAGATGTACAGCAAAATTAAAACCAAATTCCTGATTTCTATCCAGGTGTTTGGATCAGGGTTTTGGGATATGAAGTATCTTGACATTCCTACACAAAAATTGACTCCAGAAAAATTTCTTAATATTGTAAAGAGAATGCTCAGAATTTCGACCTCTCTACCTGTCTCATGGGTTCATGCCTTTAGAGTAAATGTGAAAAGCATATTTCATGCAGTGTTGTAAGAACCATCAGAGCAATTTCTCTTTAGGTTTTTCAAATGCTGGTCAAAGCTCTGCTTTACATCATAGGGAACTACTCTACTTGTTACTTGTCCTTAGATCTTTGAAGTCAAAGTTGACAGCATAGCCTGAGGAATGCAGCACTTCCAGTTCCTTAGGAGCTAATGATGCAGACTGGAAGGCAGGGACTGTTATTGTGATGCATATTGACAGAAGGGTTAAGTGGACTGAGCTGAGTACACAATACCGAGATGAAAGGATCTTGTTCGACAAACAGACCTTGTTGATGAAATGACACAGGCAGAGCAGGAAGTTGCAGACAGGACTTCATTAAATCCTAGAGCTGGAAGGGACTTTAAAGATCACTGAGTACTGAGGACACGGGGGTCTGGTTAGCAGCAGAAATATGGGGAGAACCTGGTTTCCTGATTCAAAGTCTAGCGCTGAGCTGTGGTCGGTGATCAACAGCTACTGATTGGTGACCAGGCTGTGCCCAGTTTGGGGCTATGAAAGGTCACATCTCTGGTCAAACAGGCCATGGAAGAATCATAGGGGAGACTCAGTTCTTTTCCTGGCTAACTCTGTTTCTGCTTTAATTCACTACCCCTGGGAAGACGGATGCAGATGTCAAGATGAACAGAATTATATCTAACTCACCGTGTGGCTTTGCGCAATGCACATCACCTCTCTGGCTCTCAGGTCCTTTTGTCTGTAAATGTGGCACAGGCCACAAGGCCTTGCTCTGGCCTTCCAACCCTGACTTTCTAGAACTCCACTTTTCTATAGTCAGTAGAGTTGGTCTTTCTTGGAAAACTGAGAAAGAGTGAGTATGTATTTATAAGCCGAGTCCCAGCCCTGGTTTTATGAAGCTGAAGCCTTGGGTTTCACACATTATCTCAAGTGGTACGTGGAAGTCTTAGGGCAAAAGGTGTTTAAATCCCTTTTCTTTTTCTATGTTGTATTAGTCAGCCAAAGGGCTGCTAATGTGAAATACCAAAAATGGCTTGGTCTATTGATATAAAGGCAGTGGCCACCAGAGGTTCTGAGGGGAGGGAGAGGGAAGAATAGGTGTAACATGGGGGCATTTTTCGGACATTGGCATTGCCCTGCATAACATTGCAATGTCAGATACAGGCCATTATACATTTTGTCCAAACCTATAAAATTGTGCAGGCCAAAGTGTAAACTATAATGTAAACTATAGTCCACGGCTAGCAGAAATGCTTCAATATGTGTTCATCAATTGTAACAAATGTACTACACTAATGAAAGATGTTGTTAATGGGGGAAAGTGGGGGAGGGGTGGGGTATATGGGAATTCCCTATATTTTTTATGTAAAATTTATGTAATCTAAAGCTTCTTCAAAAATAAAAAAAATAAAATTAAAAAAAAAAAAAAAAAAGGACAAGAACTGACTTGCCTAATCCAAAACTTGAATTCAAGATCATCCCTAGTTTTCTCTATTTGCAGCAAAGGTGGCCTCATTAAAAAAAAAAAAAAAAAGGGTTGGTCTTTATAAAGGGTATTTATTTGAGGTAGAAGTCCACAGATACCAGGCCATAAAGCATTAAGTTTCTTCTCTCACCACAGTCCATTGCCACGTGTTAGAGCAAGACAGCTGCCGGCATTTGCCAGGGTTCAGGCTTCCGGGGTTCCTCTCTTCCGGGGGCTGCGTTTCTCTCTGGGCTTAGCTCCTGTTTCCTCCACAAGGTCAGCTGTAGACGATCAGGCGAACGGCTTGCTTCTCTTCTCCTGGGGCCTTCTTTCCAACATCAAAACTGCTTCTCAGAAGACTGCTTCAACTCTGTTCTTGCCATGCCTTTTATATTTGATTCCCCACCCACCAAGGGGTGGGACTCAACGCCCTACTGACCTGGCCCAGTCAACGCCCCAATCATAACTTAATCATGCCCAGGTTAACAGATCAGTTTACAAGCATAATCCAATTATATTTTTGGAATTCATAATTACATCAAATTCCCCAAAGGTTACATATGTCATACAGTGCCCTTAGGAGGCGTGGCAGGCAGGCATGAGCTCCTGCAGATGGAGGGTAATCTCTTAACTAGACAGTGAGCGAGGGCCACCAGTCCAAAATCTTAAAATGCCACAGGTGCCAGTGACCCCTGGGGCTGTGAAGGAAGGAGCTGCTGATACCCAAACCAAAAGCAGATAGGAGCTGTCTGCTTGGGTGTGACTCATTCCAGAGTAGAGGACTGGGATTCAAGAGCACTGTATTTTAGTCCATTTCTGCATGTGAGCAAGATTCTCAGCCTGACTGGGGGGCAATTTCCCCCTCTGAAATTTAAGAAGCATCAACTCTCTGGATGCACTGGTCTTGGGCCTGCTTTCCCTCAGATCCCTTGCCATCTCTTCCTCCATCTAGTCCATATCACAGAGTGGGTTTGCTTCCCTGCAGGGTAGTTTCCTAGGCTCTCCGATCAACTGGCTCCTGGAGGGATTTGGCCAACGGGAAGCAGTGGTTGGAGATTGGAGGAAGTCAGAAGAGAGAATCCATGGCATTTCTCTCTCATGCTGTCTGCATTGGGCAGCTTCTCCAGCAGCTGCTGCAGGTCCTCATGGGCTCCAATTCCAGGTGGGCAGGCCTGCCAAGGCCCCAGCTTCTGCTGGATGAGCTCAGATCCCGGACTGTGTTAACATATCTCCTCTCTTTCCCCTTCTACCTTAGTGGCTTCTAGCTCTTGCTAATCTCTGGATTCCTTCATGACATGGTCTGTTGGCATCTCAGCTCCTTTTACCTGTATGGAAACAATTGACCTTGGGCAGCACGTCTTCTCTTCAGACTCTTTTTTTTTTTTAGGAGGTACTGGGGATTGAACCCAGGACCTTGAACATGGGAACCAGACGCTCAACCACTGAGCTACCTCTGCTCCCATAGACTCCTGCTTTCTACTCTGTGAAATGAAAGTTTTGTCCTCAATGGTCTTCACTTCCTTTCCAGCATAACACTTCTATATTTATAGCTAATCCTTTGAGCCCAAGCTGGGGATAATAAATTCACCATTTGATTCACTGTTTCTCATAGTTTGCATAAGCATCACCCATAGAGTTCATAAAAATGCAGAAGTCCAGGCTGTAAACCTTAAGACACTGATGCAGGTGGTCTGAGTCAAGGTCCAAGAATCTGCATTCCACACCTCCCCCCCCCCTGCCAAGCATCCCAGGAAGTGCTGGTGCAGGCATTCTGCTGCCCTTTCTGGTGGTCCTGGTGACTCCTGTTTATATGCTAAACCACAGAAGCTGGGGGCGGATGTGGCTCAAATGGTTGGGCATCCGTCTCCCATATGGAAGGGCCTGGGTTCGATCCCTGGGACCTCCTGGTAAAATTAAAATAAATAAATAAATAAATAAACCACAGAAGCTAGGAGATGGCTTTAGAAAGAGCCAGGGTGGTACTGCTTGTCGACACTTATTCTTTGGGCTGGGTGGTACTGTGATGTATCAACCAAGTTTTTCCTACCTTTCCTCTGACTTTAGTTATCAGTCAGGTTCTTTGTTTTAAGAAAACAGAATCCAAATCTGACTGATTGAAAGAGAAAACGACTTTCTTGAATGGCTACTGGGTAATTCACAGAGTCTCTGGAAGAGCTGGTGGACCAAGTTCAGACACTATTTGGCCGTCACCATGTCCAGATTGCCAAGCAGTGCTGGTCCTCACAGGACACTCTAACCCCTGACTCTGGCCACTGTCCACACCATGGCGGCTGCTCTTAGCCCGTAAATTTTATTTCAGTATTAGTTGCTGCCACTTCCAGAGAGAATTCTTTCTGCTCCTTTTCATTATGAATTTCTAGTTCAAGATCAGGGTACATGCAATGTGCTGGCTGCAAAGGAGGCTAGGAAAGGGAGTGTCTGACATTTTCAGCTTCTCTAAGTGGAAATGGGCTTTTCGAACATGAAAACTCATAAGGTAGAAATTCCCTAAACATAGGGAGAAGGCTCAGCTGTTGTAGGGCCAAAAAAGAATGACAATTGTCCATGTATGCCAGGAACTCTGCTCTTCCCTCCCACTCTATCTCATTTACATTTTGTATACCTGAATATATCGCTTTAAAATGTGCATTTAATATTTCAATATATTTTCTAGAGAAAATTATTTTATCTGGAAATACAAACTTATGAGACTTTTTAAAATCAGGAACCACAAACAACAAACAACTGCTTACACTGTGTTTGTATGTTTATTAGGAGGTAAGGTTTCTGTTTTCCATAGACTGCCACTAGAGTGCTCAGAATTCTTAACCTGCTTAAGTTCTTAACCTGGGATATGGACCTCCCATGGGGTTCATAGGTAGAATTCAGAGGAAAATTAGTGTTTCTTTTTATCATATATCACAGTAGAATTAGCAGTATGGTGATACTGTCATGAATAAAAACTATAGATGTTTTCATATCTTATTGCAATTTTTGCAGATCTCAAAGTAACATTTATTATCTTCATTAATGTGCAATTACGGTAGCTATTTTGAAGGAAAGTTTTTGTATACCACTGAAATTAACTGGTATCAATCCAAATAAGATTACTTTCAATGAAGATGTTAATTGTAATCCCCAGGACAACCACAACAAGATAATGTAAAATACAGTATGGGAAGTGGATGTGGCTCAAGCGATTGAGCTCCCGCCTACCACATGGGAGGTCCCAGGTTCAGTGCCTGGTGCCTCCTGGAGAAGATGAGCAAGACTGCGAGCTGGCATGACAGGCTGGCATGGCAAGCTGATGCAACAAGATGACACAACAAGGAGACACAAAGAGGAAACACAATGAAAAAGACAAAAAAGCAGGGAGCAGAGGTGGCTCAAGTGATTGAATGCCTCTCACCCATATGGGAGGTCCTAGGTTTGATTCCCAGTGTCTCCTAAAGAGAAGACAAGCAGACACAGAGAACACACAGTGAATGAACACAGAGAGCAGCAAGTGCAAACAATGAGGGACAGGAAATAAATAAATAAAATAAATCTAAAATAAAAGAAAGTAGTACTGCATTAAAAATATATAGTAAAAGAAACAACATAGGAATAAAATCGTGTACAGAAAATATCTATTTAATGCAAAAGTAATGGAGGAATAGAGGAACACAGAGATATAAGACATATAGAAAACAAAGGGCAAAATGGATGATGTAAATTCTGCCTTATAAGTAATTACATTAAATATAAATGGACTGAACATTTCAGTTAAAAGGCAGTGACTGGTAGAGTGGATAAAAATGCAAAATTCAATTATATTTTGTCTAAAAGAGATGCACTTTACATTAAAAAAACACACAAATAGGTTGGATAAAGAATAGAAATAGATATACCATGAAAACAGTAACAAAGTGAGAACTGTTGAGTGAAGAAAGCCAGATGCAAAAGGACAAAAACTGTATGATTGCACTACTATGAACTAAATATATTGTGTAACATATTATATGATTCCATTTATATAAAATGTAAATATAAATCAATATATTTTAAAAATGAGAACTGGTGTGGTTATACTAATACTAATATCAGACAAAAAAGACATTAAGACAAAAATTGTTACTAGAGATGGTGAAGGACTTTTTTAATGATTAAAGGGTCAATCCATCAGGAAGACATAACAATCATAAGTATATGGGCACATACTAACAAAACAGAATAGAGAGACATATACGTTTCTCTGTGGAAAGACAATGTTATAAAGATGTTGATTTTCCTCAAGTTAATCTATAAATTCATTGTTATTTCAATCAAAGCCTCAATGAGATTGCTCAAGGAACTTTATAAATTGATTCTAAAGTTTATATGTAAGGAAGAAAAAAGATGAGAATGGCCAAGAAATATTTGACAAAAGAATGAAGGAAGGGAAACTTACCCAACCAGATTTTAAAATGTAATATAATGCAACATTAGTTAAAACAATGTTCCCCTAGCCTAGCAATTGACAAATAAATAAGTGGAATAGAGCTGCACGTACGAAGAAATTTTTTTATATATTCCTTCACTTAGCAGTTATTTATATGTTAATAATATGAGCACTTATTATGTGTCAGGTAGTGTTTAGGTGCTGAAGATACAGACAAGGTCTCTGTCCACATTCTAGTAGGGGAAGGCAGAAAAGGAACAAGTAAAGTTAAAAATAAAATATTACTTTATATAGTATGAGTCCTTTGGTCACTGGTCCTAGATGCACTAGGACATACCATGCGAACTGTGTTGGGAACTTCTGACATTTGGAGTCCCTCGTGGGAGGTCTCCCATAGGGCTGCCACTGCCATCTGTCCTCAGTAGTCTGGACAGTCACTCTGCAGGATTCTGGGTATTTCAGTCCCTTCTATGTGGGGGCCTGGGGTCTTCCCCAGGGACTGGGAAGCTCTACTAGATGATATTACTGTAGTTCAGAATAAATGTGATATTACCAATCAACAGAGAAGGTCTGATTATTCTATAAAGGGAATTGGTGAAATTAGAGATCTATCTGGAAAAGACAAAACTTGACTTCTCTCTAGATTGGGTTCCCACCAGCAGATCCTGAGGTGAGTAATTGTGTGAAGTTGACTTATTAAGAAGTGTTCTCAGTAAAAACCATCAGGGGAATGGGGAAGTAAGACTGGGAGGAGAAAGAGGCCAAGCAAGGGTTCAGAATCAAGCAAAGTTCCTTGGAGAGTAACTTTGGCTCAAATCTGACGGACGCTCTAGAGGCAGAATAAATCAGACCCCAAATTTCTTCCAAGTAGGGGTCAAAGGAGTAAGACTATTTATACCCTGCACTTGTCAGTGGTTGGCGAAGGGCTATCCCTGGAGGAATATAAATTCAGCCCTGCCAGCTTTCAGCATGTATATAGGTGAAGCACTGACAGCCTCTGCTACAGTCTTTTTCTTGCATTGTAAACAAAAAAACACAAACAAACAAACAAAAAAAGAATTCTGAAAACAGCAGGTCATGAGAAAACTGTTTTCCTTGAGGCTCTGGTTACCTCAGTGAGTATATACGTGAAGTGGTATTGTTCATCCAAGTTCTGTTAAAGTCAAAACAGGAAATAAGCAAAGCTCTGAAGTAAAGGAAAATGTTATTGATTGTATTTTAAAGCATTGGGAATGATTTGGTTATAAGTCAATGACTAAAAAGAATGAAATTCTTGTACAAAACTGCATGGTCACAGTGCAGATTAGAATAATTAAAAATAGTCTTCAAGGAGATTTTTTTTTTTTTTAAAGATTTTTATTTATTTATTCATTTATCATCCCCTTGCTGCTTGTGCTTGCTGGGTCAGCTAACCACGCCGTGCGGGCGGGCTTGCCTTCACCAGGAGGCCCCGGGAACCGAACCCGGGGCCTCCCATGTGGTAAATGGGAGCCCTACTGATTGAGCCACAGCCACTTCCCTCAAGGAGATTTTTTAAATGTAATTTTAAAGTTAAACTTATTTTATAAGAGAATGAAAATTATAAGTAAAAAAAAAAAAAAAAAAAAAAAGTAGTGACAACACCAAATCTTGGTGAGGATGCAGGTGGGAATATGATGTAGTACAACTACTTTAGAAAATAGTTTGCCAGTTTCTTAAAAAGCTAAACATTAAAATACCATACGAGGGGGCAGATGTGGCTCAAATGGTTGGGCCTCCGTCTCCCATATGGAGGGACCTGGGTTCGATCCCCGGAACCTCCCGGTTAAAAAAAATACCATATGAGTGGAGTAGATGCAGCTTAAGTGGTTGAGCGCCTGCTTCCCATGTATGAAGTCCTGAGTTCAAGCCCCGCTACCTCTTAAAGGAAAAACAGAACAAAAAACCCAGCCCTCATTGAGGAGCAGATGTAGCCCAGTGGTTTAGTGCCTGCTTCCCATGTACGAGGTCCTGGGTTCAATTCCTGGTACCTCCTAAAAAAAACAAAAAAAACAACCATATAAGCCAGCAATTGCCCTCCTGGGCATTTATCCCAAAGAAATAAAAACTTATGTTCCCACAAAAACCTGTACGTGAAGGTTCATAGCAACTTTATTTGTAACAGCCCAGAAATGGAATCAGGTGAATGGTGAATACTACTCAGCAGGAAAAAGGAACAAACGATTGGTATACACAGCAACTTGGATGAATGAATCTCTAGGGAATTATGTTGATTGTAAAGAGCTAATTCCCAAAAGCTACACACAGTACTATCCCATTTATATAGCATTTTGACATGACAACATTTGAGAAATGGAGGACAAATTAGTGGATGTCACGGTTTAGGGATAGGGGTGGGAGTTGGGGCAGGAGGTAGGTGTGGTTGTAAAAGGACATTATGAGACATCCTTGTGGGGCTGGAATTTTTCAGTATCGTGACAGTAGCGGTGGATTCAAAACCTACATAGGCATAAAATTGTACAGACCTGAATTCATACATACACAAACAAGTATGAGTAAAACTGGGAAAATCCAGATAAGATGGGCGGGCATCATCAATAGCCTTAGCCTAGTATGCGACATTGTACTACAGTTTTGCAAAATGTTACCATTGGAGACTTGGCAAAGTGTACAAAGAATTTCTCTGTATTATATGTTACAACTCCAGGAGAATCTATACTTCTCTCAATAAAAAATTTCAATTAAAAAAAACGAGTAACTATCGTATATGTTGACATGTTTACTTTGGCATAGCAAACTATTTGAAAGGCTGAAAGCCAAACAGTTAACAGTGGTTACTTCTGAGGTTTAGGATTGAAGAGAAGTTCTTAATTTTTACTTTATATACATATTTAACTTGAAATTTGACAAGCATGACTTACTTTTATAATTAAAACCAAGGTTTCACTTTAAAAGTCAATAAGCCATTTTCTGTTCATAGCAAAGTTACTGAAGTCTAAATCTTTGCTTATTTTTTAAGAAAAGCCAGAACAGAGCAGAGGAGGACTTGCCGTTTCTTGGGATTAACTACTCACATCTCCACCTGTGTTAATTCCAGGTGGGATCCAAGTAACACACCCCAGCCACCACCACAGGCCCGTAGCATGCTCGAGTTTCACGAGGGAGAAGTAGGGCTTATCATTTTTCTACCCTCACTTCCCCTGAAAGCTTTTGGATTATTTATTGGCTTTTTGGATTATTTATTGGTTCTTGTTTTCACACTGGCTTTCAGAACTCCCATCCCCCCCCCCCATCAGACTAGCTCCAAAACAACCTCATTCTCCCCAGTGTGGATTGAGCTCCACACCCCAGCTGGGAAAGGCCACTCACTGCCCCCCAAACCACTCCATTCCCGTCCCCCAGAGCGCCTTTCGCCTAGAGCTCCCTCTGCCCGGACAGCTCTCGCCCATTCTTCAAAACAGAAGGGGCCACCAGCTCTGCCAAATCGTCTCCTCTGAATCCCACAAGCACCTTCATCTTGTCAGAGGCTGGGGAGTGTCTGGGAGACGAGGACAAAAGGGTCAAGTCTGCGGTGCCCGAGGACTACTGGAGAGCAGCAGCACGGGCCTGTGTTCCACTCTCTGCTGCCAGTTCCCAGGCGCAAGGTCAAGGTACAGGGTCCAGAAAAAGTCTAACATAACAGGGCTGTGAATGCCACTCAACCGACTGTAAGAGGAAATAGAGCTTTTAAAAGATTGACAAAGACAAAATGAACTTTTGGCCCACTTGAGTTTGACTCGGTCTCTTGAATGATAGATGCTATCCGTGCATGTCTAACGAGCGAGGCACAGGATACACTGGCTAACAGTTAAGGTTTTGTAGCTACCCAAATCTGGTTTCAAATATTCCAATCCCCACTTCCTAGTTCTGTCCCACGGGCAAGGTACTTGACTCCTCTGAGCCTCCTTGTCTTCAGGTGTGAAATAGACACAAGCACAGTCCCTCCCTCCTGGGGTTGCTGGAAGATTAAGTGAAATATGGTGGGTGAATTCCTTAGCATAGTTCTTGGCCCATGGTAAGTGCTCAATAAATACCAGCTGCTATTATTTGGGGTTCTTTACACTACTCAGTAGGCCAGTTTTCTGTCCCTGTCCCGCCCATAGCGGTTGTTGGAATGCCATTCGTTTTGACACTCAGACATAGACTGTCTGATATTCTTGGCTGATTGTTCCATGGGTGAATGGCTCGTCTCAATATAGCATTATGCGGCGTTACAAATACTTGAGTACATAAAAAACTGTTCTTGACATAGCAATTCTTAAAAATAATCTCTATAATCGTGCCCTAAATGAGCATATTTATTATGAGAACATGAGGCCTCTTGATTAAAAGTGATTTGCTAGGATCTTAGAAATGCTATTAGCTTAGGAACGCCTTACTTCCATGCTGATTTTATTTGTGTATTACCTACAATTCCTACGAATTTTTATTCCACTAGCCTCCCATGCCACGCCCCGCTTTTGCGTGTGACTATGGGCCCTGCAGTGCTGATGTAGTCATGATCACCTACCTAAGTGGAGCCACTTCAGATCACTTCCCGTTAGAATCAGAACACATGCAAATCTACCAGCTGCAAAATGTCTCACATGCTGAGATGTGGGGGTGTTCTCAGAGCTATGAACACAATGATACCTGGAGCAAGGGAACTCATAATATCCTCCCCTGCCCCCCTCATGGCTCCCTTGTCTGTCTGCTTGTTGTGTCTGCTTGTCTTCTTTTAGGAGGCACCAGAAACAGAATCGGGGACTTCTCATGTGGGAGGTGGGTACCCAATCGCTTGGGTCACATCTGCTCCCTGCTCATTGTGTCTGCTCATTACATCAGTTCATCTTCTGTAGGAGGCATTGGGAACAGAGCCTGGGGCCTCCCATGTGGGAGGCAGGTGCCCAACTGCTTGAGACACATCCGATCCCCTCATAATATCCTTTAAGTTTTGCCCACTGCCGTGAAAGCGCCCTTATTCCACTTGGGTCTCAGATCCAGGTATTGATGTTAAACAGGCTAGGAAGCTGCAGGTCTCCAATGTTGTTGGGTTTAGGCACACTCTTCACCTGCAGAGAAGGTTAGTCTGGCAAGGGTCTTGTGGGGACAAAGAGCAAGTGATACCAGCGAGCATGGCAAGGGGAGACTTGGGTGGGCTGATCAGGTTGGAGAAGACGTAAGAAAAGGAGACAGTGGGCGGGAAGTCATGGAGCCAGAGGACGGAGAACAGGGCTGGAGACCTGACCCATGGACAAAAGGTGAATACCTGGGACAGGGGCTTTTGTTTATGGCTGCCCTTTTATGGGGCTGCCTGATGTTTTGGGGAGGGCCAGCTGTCTATCCCAGGTCAGAGGCTGAGTTGACAACCTTTCCCGGGCAGTTGGGCTGGAAGGCCCTCCTTATTCTGACCACATCGGGAAAGTTCTACAGCGAGTGCAGCATCTGTCTCTTCTTTGTCATTCCCTAACTTCCTGGGAAGCTTCAACAGACCGTGGGTGAGAATAAACAAATGGGGAGGCCATGAGGAGTTGGTGCAGGAAGCAGGAAAGCTGTGTCACCAGACCATTGGGAAGAACCAGAAGAAAGCATAACAGGAAGCACTCAGAAATCCCTAACCGCCCAGTCCCTAACCCACCAGTACAACCTCTATTCCAAACCTCCAGGGGTGCACCAGATGGGCCCCTGAGCAGATCCCCACCCACTCTTCCTACATCGCTGTGGGTCAGTCCTGATTTCTGGCCACTGACTCTAGTTTCTGCTCTGGCCTCTGCCTTCTGATCTCTGGAAGACCCGTTTCTTTCTCTGGCAGCACCATGCTGCTCTGACCTGGTTGCACCCCCCTGGCTCCAGCCTTCTTGGCTGGCCCTGACTGATTGTTGCTCCTTGGTTCCCACTTTACCCCACCGCCTCACACTCCCAGCCCAGGAAAGTGCCAACTCAACTTCTTTCTGTGCTGCCCTTTCAAAAAACTGGTTCAGTTTGTCTTGTTTTGACAGCTTGAGTTAAGAATTTCCCCAGGCACATCTCATCTTTGCCAAACGGAAGGAGGCATGTCTGTTTCTAGAAGATTTCAGGAAGGTGCTATTATCCTGATCGGTAGACTGTACAGTTTTGCTGTATTATTTCCTCCAAGGCACTGGGGCATTTTGTGCACTTCATCCATCCATCCACTCTCATTTGCCTTTGCTACTGCAGAGCTTTGGTGGTGGCAAAGTTTTGAGATCAGGCCCATATGCAAAACCACCTTTCTTCACAGTTTCCCGGATCACTTGAAACAAACAAACAAAATGACACTTTCTTCTGTTCACTGGGATGAACTCCAGGAGACTCATCCTCTAAACCCAAACAGAAGCCAGAGGACAAGGGAGACCAAGCCAGCCTCCCTGGTCCTGGATAGAGTATAGATGAGCACTGGAATGAGAGTCCCACCTCGGACTTGAATTATCTTTGTGATCTCGGGCAAGTTACTTTCTCTTTCCAGGCCTCACTTACCTTGTATGGAACAAGAAAAGTTTGGACAAGATGCTAGCAAAGAGCTTTTTCCTTTTTAACATGCTATGATACTCTTGATACCTCCTAAATTTAGTAAGTATGGTCACTCCTTTCTCAGCTTCTTGAGTTGTATATCAGAGACTGAATTTGGCTGCAATTAACAGATAACACAAATAACAGAAGCTTAAAGAAGATAGGGATTTATGTCTCTCTTATGCAAAAGAAGTCCAGTGGTAGGTGGTCCAAAACAGATATGCCAGTTCTTGGCCATATCAGAGACTCAGGTTCTTTCTTTTGAAGGTTTTTTTTTTTTTTTTTTTTTTACCGGGAGGTCCCGGGGATCGAACCCGGGTCCCTCCATATGGGAGACGGACGCCCAACCAGTTGACCCACATCCGACCCCCACTCAGATTCTTTCTATCCTTTTGTATTGCCATCCTTGGCATGGGTTTGTTCTCCCATAGTCACAGGATGGCTGCTGACTCTCCAGCCATCACGTTCCTATTCCAGAAAGAAAGAAGGGGAAGCTCTTTTGACAAAACTGTATCACAGGACCACACATCATTGCAGAGTGACTGGGAAATTTAGCTTTTTAGCAGGACACATTTCTTCCTTGAATTAAATCTCGGTTTTGTTAATAAGAAAAAGAGAATGGTTATTGGGCTGGCCATTCTCAATCCCTGTCACAAGATACTAGCTCAGAAAAGAAGACCATGGCCAAAAATGGCTCAGAAGTAGGAAACGAGTCAACGTCCAGGACTAAACTGCCCAGCAGAAGCCAATGTGCCCTGCGTCCGCTTCTCTGGACTGAGCATCTGGGAGAAGCTCCTGGCTTCTCGGAGCCCCTGGGCTCCGGCTAACACTCAGCCTGCAGAGGTATTTCCTCCTGCCATTCTTGTCTCACATGTGATCCATCACATTTGGAACTTCAAATATCTCCACTCCTCACTCATTGTAACATTAAGGCATTGTACAATTGGATACTTTTTGAATGAATTTTTAAAAAAAATTTTAAAGTATGTGGTTTGTTGATTTAGGAAACAGAAGAATGACCTACAGAAGGAGCATGTCATGCCTCCCTGGCTTTTAATAGATTTATTTCACTCTGGCCAGAGATGTGAAAAAAAGCCAGCGAGAAGCAGGCATGGAACAGAGAGAACACAGCAAGCACTCTTTCTGAGAAGCAGGCTGGAGCCAAAACTCATGGGGAAATCACTCTAATGCAATTTTTAACTAATTGATGAATTGCTGTCTAAAGCCCATTCATGAAAACAAACTCTCAGCACTGACGGAGTCATAAAACTGCGTAAAGTCAGAAAGCCCCAGCCGGAGAGGATGCAGGAAGTGGGCGGCTGTCACAGAGCCTCTCAGAAACCTGGCCCGGGGAGGATTTTCTGAAGACCACGTGCCCAGCGGAAAGGCACGGGCTTCATGGGCAGAAAAGTCCTTGGTTTGATGCCCAGGTCCACTTAAATAAAAATGTGTTTATCATCTCTGCGTCTCTTCTTCTATAACATGGAGAGAACAATTCCACCTTATGGGATTAAATCAGGTGATGCATGTACATTGCAGTTGTAGACCAAGGAGATTATTAAATGTCTGCTTATAATGATCAAATCCTGAGGGCTGAGTGGAAAAAAGCAAAGCAGGGGAAAAGCCCATCTCTGAGCACAGCCTGCTGTTATGTTTCCCTCCCCTGGAAAAGGAGAAACAAAATTCATCCTGAATTGATGTTGAGATTGTGCATGAGAAAAGTCACTTCTATGCTGGTGAGTAAAACCGCATGAAAAGAGTGTTTTGTTTTACTAAACTTGTTTCCCTAAAGTTAATTTATTTTCTTTTAAGGAATCGACTCACATGCTTGTGGGACTAGGCAAGTCTGAAATCTGGCAGGGCAGGCTGGCAAATCGGACAGGAATTTATGCTGCAGACTTGAGGCAGAATTTCTTCTCCAGGAAACCTCAGTTTTCGCTTGTAAGGCTTTTGACTGATTGGACGAGGCCCGTCCACCTGATTGAGGATAACCTCCTTTACTTAAAGTCAACTGATTGTGGATGCTAATCCCATCTACAAACTACATTTACAGCAACATCTAGATTCGTGTTTGTTTTGACAACTGGGTACGATGTCTTTTTTTGTTTTTGTTTTTGTTTTGCATTTCTCAATTAAATGTAATGGATACATATAGATTTTTTTTTTTGAATCAAACAATATATTACACAATATATTTGGTTCATAGTAACGCATTCATACAGTATTTGTCCTTTTGTGTCTGGCTTGCTTCCCTCAACATAACGTCCTCCAGGTTCATCCATGTTGCCATATGCTTTATGACTTCATTTCTTCTTACAGCTGCATAACATTCCATCGTGTGAATAGACCACAGTTTGTTTATCCATTCATCTGTT
>JAKSZT010054462.1:19433346-19447481 GCA_026826555.1 Tolypeutes matacus | reverse complement strand
AAGAAGAAATGAAGTCATAAAGCATATGGCAACATGGATGAACCTGGAGGACATTATGTTGAGGGAAGCAAGCCAGACACAAAAGGACAAATGCTGTACGAATGCGTTACTATGAACCAAATATATTGTGTAACATACTGTTTGATTCAAAAAAATTTATATGTATCCAGTACATTTAATTGAGAAATGTAAAAAAAAAAAAAAAAAAAAGCTGGTGAGAGAACACGTATGCTCTCACAGGCTTGCGGGCGAGGAAACCGATGAGGCCTCTCCTCAGGGGCAAAGCAAGGCTCCGTGGGAGGAGAATTCGCTTCCCACATCCTCATGTGGCTGTCGGCCTTGGCCTCCGGCTCCCGGCCAGGTGAGCCTTTCCACAGGGCAGCTGGCAACAGGGCAACCAGGTTTCCAAGGGCAAAAGAGAGGGCGAGTGAGATGGCGGTCATGGCTGGCTTGTTACCTTCGCTGTAGCTTGTTTGTTCAAAGTGAGTCACTAGGTCCAGCCTGTACTCACGAGGACGGTGTCAATACCAGATCGACAGGACCCCTGGAAGCCATTTTGGAGGCTGCCGACCACATCCGCCTTTACACTTTTCTAAATGGTGTGATGATCAGGCTCTCGTGGCAGCTTGGCCGGGTTATGCTGCCCAGCTGTTTGGTCAAGCAAGCACTGGCCTAACTTTTCCTGAGACATTTTGTGGACTTAAATCATCAGGGAGTTGACTGCATCTCTGGCTGATTATCTCTACAATCAAGTGAGGAGCTTGCCTCCAGCGACGAGTGACATCTCATCCAATCAGTTGAAGATCTCAGCAGAAGCGAATTCAGCAGTCAGAAGAGAGAATTCCCACCTCTCCTTCAGACAGCCAGTTTCTCCTGGGGAATTCACTGCGGACCTGCATCAGAGTCCCTGGCTTGTAGCCTGCCCTACAGAATTTGGACTTATGCACCCCCATGGTCATGTGAGACACTTTATAAAGTCGCATAATATTTATAGCTGTCTCCTGTCGGTTCTGGTTCTCTGGGGCCCGTTAGAACTGACTAATACAAATGCTAATATACTATATTCTGCATCTAACTTTTTTTTTTTTCTTTGCATCTTGCTTTTTTGACTTAACACATCTTGAGTGTTCTATGACAGTTCCTAAGGAGTGTTTTCATCTTCCGTGTCTGGTTTTGTAGTATTCCATGTGCCATAATTATTTAACTAAATCTCTGCTGATTGCCATTTAGGAGTTTGTTTGTTTTTTAATTACAAAAATGCTTTAATGAACATACTTAATTGCACATATTTATAGACTTCTGTGGGAGAAATTCCAGGAGTTAGTTCTTAACTCCATTCAATCCATCGCCACATTCTCTTGGCTCTTCCTCCAGAATGAATCTCAAGGGCTTAAGCTTTTCAACAAGGGCTGACATGGCCCTTGGGGGGTCCGGTCCCCTGTTTTATCTCTATGTCTTCACACCCCCCACCTCTCATCTCTCCTGAGATTCAGACCTGCTTATTGTTTCCCTCCAGAGATCATTCCGTATCATGCCCCATGCATGGCTGCCCCATCATAGCTGGGTTAAATGCTAGTTGACTTTTAGGATTTAACTCACACATCTCTACCACCAGGGAACCTTCCAGGCTGGATTGAGTGTCCCTCATCAAGGCCCCATAATATCCCTTGTAGGCCTATATCCGGAACTTCAGTGTCACTTTAGAATTCTTTGCCAAATTGTCTGTCTTCCTCGTGAATGGAGGGCAAGATCCATAGATCTTGCCTTACTATTCTCTGAATCTCCAGGGACTTGCACAGTGCCTGGCACGAAGTCACCACACTCTGATATTTAATGCATGAGAAATGAATGAAACACCCCCCCAAAGGTAATGGTTTATGGTAGGACTGCCTCTCATGATTTGAGAGAAACTAAAATAACAACCAGATCTGCACAGTATTGCCCTTCAGCATGCCGTGAAGTGTAATTTATCTCTGGAGTTTGCCACCTCTTGGTTTCTGCATCTCTTTTCCAAAGAGCTCTGGGGCAGAGGCATGGTCACTAATTAGCTGTTGAACTCTCTTCATCTTCCAGCTCCTGCAGTCCCAACCCTCTCCCCAGCCAGAGGCCTGGGGGGACCACCGGTTCTATAGGGTGGATGATGGCTCACAATTTACACACTCAAGTTTAAACTCCATGAGGGCAGGGACCATTTTTCGCATAGGCCTGAACTTGCCTGATGCGTGGGCGTTTGAGAACTATCTGCTGGATAAATAAATGTTAGTTGCCTTTTCCTTGCCTGACTCTGCTCCTTTCCTCCCCACCCAAACATCCTGAAATGGTTTTTTAGGATAATCACAGCTTACATTCACTGAGTCTTCGTCCATGCCCACCACTGTTTCAAACAATCAATATGTATTAACCAATTTAACCCCACAGCCAGCACTGTGAACCGCGTACGATTAATCCCATTGCACAGATGAGAAAACAGAGGCACGGGGAACATAAGCCAGTTGTCCTAAATCCCACCATTTGTAGGTAGGGAAGCCAGTATTAGAATGATCCAGAGCTGGCTTTTGGGGTTTCATCGGCTCTGTTTGGAATCCCTGGGAGAGGTCTAGTTTATGAGCTCCAAATTTCCCAAGTTGACTTCTCTTCCTGCCCTGGGTTGCTTTCGAAGGCTGCAAATGTGTGGAGATAAATTCAAGGTTCTAGTTTCTTCCCTTTCCTCAAGAATTTTACATTGTTTATTAATCATTCCTTAAAATCTAACACTTGGCAAAGAACATTAATACCTTTATATTGCAGATTTTAGTTTACCAAGCACTTAAACATAGGTTGTTTTCATTTGCACCCCCAAGAACCCTAGTCTTGTCCTTGAATTGGCATCGTTGGAATCACTTGGGTGCTTCTTTAGAAATGCAGGCTCTCAGGTTGTCCTCTCTTTAGACCTATTGAATCAGTATCTTCATCTTGATAAGAGTCCCAAGTGATGAGTGTGCATGTTCAAGTTTGAGAAGCATTGTTCTAGAGCAACGGTTCTCAAACTGCTGATGTCCGAACAAGCAGCACCAGCAGCACTTGGAACTTGTAGGAATACAAATTCACGGCCCCCACACCATATCTACTGAATTATTGTTCTCAGACTTTAGTGCCTCAGAATTTGTTAGCTCACACAGTTTGGGCTTCGCTCCCAGAGCTCTGGGGTAGAGGCTGAAAATTTGAATTCTCACAAATTCCCAAGTGATGCTGCTATTGCAGTTCAGGGACCATACTTGGAGACCTGCTGTCTTAGAGGATAACCTCTGGTTCTTACCCTTGGGGAACTTGAAACTTAAGGTATTCAAGGTCTAGCCAAGGCCAGAACAGATATTTTCTAACCGTGGATTTGTAGAGGTAATAAAATTTGAAAAAGTGCTTTCATTTTTGGTTGATGGTTTAACTAAACACTTTTAACATCCTATGGGTTTTAGAAGAAGCTGTGGGCTGAGTGTGCTGCCCTTTGTTCTCCTGTCCTGTCATCTTTTCCACTCAGAATAGGCCTTAAGTGGATTTTCAGCATGGTTGTAGGTAGGCTGAAGTGTACAGTTTCATAATTTTTTTCTCCACTGGAAGAAGGGGGTAAAGGGTCATTATTTTTACTCCACTTAGAACCTGAGAGATCACAACAGTGTGACTGCTGGAGAAACAGCATTAAAAGATATGGCTTTCTATGGAAAACTGTTTGGCAGCTCCTAAAGAAGGTGAATATAGACTTGCCATGGGAGAGGAGTCAGTAATTTTGCATTCATTTTGTGCCAAGGAAGACTGCTTTGGGCAGTAGTTCTGCTTGGCATGGACTTCAGCTTTGGAAGCCTCCATTCATGCTTCAGCTTATTCACTGAATGTCATTCACTACTTGTGGGGTCTTGGGCACATTAAGCTTCAAGTTTCTTTATGTATTAGTTAGCCAAAGGGGTGCTAATGTGAAATACCAGAAATGGGTTGGTCTTTATAAAGGGCATTTATTTGGGGTAGAAGTCCACAGATACCAGGCCATAAAGCGTTAAGTTTCTTCTCTCACCACAGTCCATTGCCACGTGTTGGAGCAAGACAGCTGCCGGCGTTTGCCAGGGTTCAGGCTTTTGGGGTTCCTCTCTTCCCAGGGCTGCATTTCTCTCTGGGCTTAGCTCCTCTGGTTCCTCCACAAAGTCAGCTGTAGACTCTCAGGTGAACGGCTCACTTCTCTTCTCCTGGGGCCTTCTCTCCAACATCAAAACTCCAACTTCAGAACTGCTGCAACTCTGTTCTTTGTGATGCCTTTTATATTTTCTTCCCCCACCCACCAAGATGTGGGGTTCAACACCTTACTAATGTGGCCCAGTCAATGCCCTAATCATAACTTAATCATGCCCAGATGAACAGATCACTTTACAAGCATGATCCAATTATATTTTTGGAATTCATAATTACATCAAATTGCCCAATGGCTACACTTTATCTGCAAAAGGAGGATATCGAAAGAACCAAGTACATAGGGTTGTCAAATTGTGATAATGCCTGTCGAGTGCTCAGCACAGTGGCTGGCACACAGTGAGTGCTTTGGAACCCACACAATTATTAGTGAACACTGACTCACTGCCTCCGTGTGCTGGGTTCTGCTGGGTCCTGGGGAAACAGAAATGGAAGATACAGGATCCGTGCTTTTAATGAGTGTTTTAGTTTCCTGGGGTGCTCAAGCAAATACCATGCAATGGGTTGTCTTAAACAATGGGAATTTATTGGCTCACAGTTTTGAGGCTAAAAGAAGGTCCAAATCAAGGCATTATCAAGGTGATGCTTTCTTCCAGAGGGCTGGCATTCTGAGGCTGGCTGCTGGTGATCCTTGGTCCTTGATTTCTTCGTCACATAGCAATGCACATGGGGGCCTCTCCTGGCCTCTTCCTTTGCTTCTGGGTTCCGTTGACCTTCAGCTTTTGCTTCCTGTGGCAGGCTCTCTCTCTCTCTGAGTTTCATTCTGTTTACAAAGGACTCCAGTAATAGGATAAAGACCCATCCTGACTGAGTGGGGCCACACCTTAAGTGAAGTAGCCTTGTCAGAGGAATGGATTAAGTTTAAGAGCATGTTTTTCTGGAGTACATAGCTCCAAACCACCACCACGAGTTCTCCTAGTAATTGCAGAGGCAGACACAGGACCCAAGCTTTTTAGCAAAGTGCTATAGGAGATCACAGCACAGGAAGCAACTAACCACCCAGAAAGATCAGAAATTCTGCCAGAGAAAGTAACATTGAGGCTGAGACTTGGCAGATGAACATGAAATTTGCCTGCCTGGTTGACCAGGTGGGGAGGGGCCTGGAGAATGGGACTCTAGACAGGAAGAATGGGTGTATCCCTCTCCCCTGGCTTTGGCAAAGAGCAGACTAGAAGAAAATCCTGCTCGTGGGGCTCCTCCAGGCTGGAGGCTGAAAGGAAGACTTCATATTCAAAACAGTGGGCGATGCAAAGTCAAGGGGTATATGTGCTGACAGGTCACAGGAGAGGATCTGAACAGAGGCGTGGGGCCAGGAACGAGAGAGCCAGGGGTGGAAGAGGAGAAAACGGGAAAGAGGCAGAGTGGTGGGCCCACATTAGGACTTGAGGCAGGTGGCTTGTCCATGGCCATGGCACCTGCTCCACAACACGGCATGTGGGCCAGAAACCACATTGGAGGGTTATAGAAAAGCTGGGTTGACACATGCAAAGAAGTGACACAAAGGTACTCCTGAAAACCAGCAGCCACAATAGAAAAATGGGCAAAGGGTATGAACAGGCAATTTCCGAAAGAACCCACCCCCCCCAAAAAAAGGACATCCTGAGCCTGCTAGGGTATTTTTTAAACAGCTTTATTGTGGTATGATTCACATACTATAAAATCCACTCATTTGGGTGTACAGTTCAATGATGTTCATTAACTTTACAGAGTTGTACAACCATTGCCACAAACTAATTTTAGAACATTAAAAAAATCTAAAGAGATGCTAAAATTTGTTAAAAACCAGAGAAATACAAATACAACAACAATGAGATCTTATTTATTTATTTTTTTACCGGGAGGTCCTGGGGATCGAACCCTGGTCCCTCCATATGGGAGACGGACGCCCAACCAGTTGAGCCACATCCAACCCCCTGAGATCTTATTTAAAAACTAGAAAAAGATCAGAAACCTGTGTGCCGTCAAGTGTTGGTGAGGATGAGGAGGATGAATGAAGCTCCCCGGACTTTTGGTAGGAATGTGGACTGCTCATCCCATCTGGAGGGCAGGTGTCAAATCAAGTATCTGGTTATCCTATGACCCGGTTGTTCTACTCCTGGGTATGGATCTCAAAGAAATTCTCACAGATCCATAAAGGACACATTCAAAGATGTTCCCTGCAACTTCATTGTAGTGATTAGGGATAAAATGGTTCTTATCCACATTATGGAGAATTATGTGGCAATTCCAACCAGATTCTACATAGAGCAAAAGGAAGGTATCTTAAAACATAGTGTTAGAAGATAAGAGTAAGAAATGGAATGTGATATATAACATACTGCCATTTATAAGCATTAAAAATCGGTGGTAGGGAAACGGATGTGGCTCAAGAGGTTCGGCGTCCGTCTACCATATGGAGAGACCGGGGTTCGATCCCCGGTACCTCCCTGTGGAAAAAAAAAAAAAAATCGGTGGTAGATGAGGATTGTGGTTAATAATACAAATATAAGAATGTTCCTCTATCACAAGATGTTAAGAATATGGTTATTCATGAGAAAAATACAACTAATGTAACTTATAGACTATACTTAACAGTAAAAATATAATATTTTTATAGCAAAGGTAAAAAAAAGTACTACATATCAATGCTAAAGGCAAAACAAAAGAATATGGGATTTAGTTTCATGAGATGTGAATATGATCAAGCATTTTTTTTTCCCCATTTTCTTCCTTAGCAAGGAGACCTTAGTCATGTCATTTAACCAATTTGTGCTTATTTATTCATTTTTCAGAACACTGGAGAAACAATTGAGATTGTTTTTAGGATTAAAAAAGATAAATGTTCCTGGAAGGATTTTTTAAAGTAATGCTTCCATAATTTGTTAAGCTGCCTTTTGTCTGTTATTTTATTTTTTGAAGTTGAAATAAAGTTTTAAAAAATGCCTCAAACCCCAGCAATATATATTTTTCAAGACACATGGAAATAAGAGATACATATTACATGTCAAAATTATTCTTTGGGGAGGAGGAAAATAGGAGTGGTCTATGGGAATAAGAGAGAATAAATAGATAATTAAAAAGACAAGATCTCAAAATGGAACAATGATGATATTGAAGAATATGATGAACTTAACCTTTTGTACCTGCAGCTTAAAGGGGGAAAAAAGCCTGGTATGCTCAGGGAACCGCTCTTGGTGTTGAGTGTGCAGCCCTCGGGGTATGTGTGGGAAGGTGTAGGGGTGAAGATGGAGGAGTAGGCAGGGTCAGACTAGGCAGGCTGGTGGGTGACAATCCGAGGAATGCAGGTGACAAGGGATCATTGAATAGTTGAGGGATGTGACCAGATGAATGTGTTACAGAGGCATAGAGGGTGGCCCAGATGGGGGAGACCAGGTAAAACATGGCGGCAGTGGTCTAGGTCAGGGTTGGGCAAACTTTCTGTCAAGGGTCAGGTAGTAAGTTGTTGGCCTGCAGGACACAGTTTTTGGGTCTAGGGGAGAATATTATTGTCTGGAAATGGAGAGAGGGGGCAGGGTATGAGTGTTGTTGAGAGGATAGAATTGACCAGACTAGGCAGATGAAGGGATGTGATTCCCAAGTTGTGGAGAACTAGAATGGTTGGTGGTGCCACCAACCAGGACAGGAAATCCAGGAGGAAGAGTGGGTTTTGAGGGTAAGAGTTCATTTCTAGACTTGTTGAGCATGGGAGTTGATGAGTGGACATGTCCAACTATGGGCATCGATGTCTGGCTCATGAAACCCAGTAGAAAGATGGGGGCTGAAAATATAGATTAGGGAGAGTAGTGGACATTGTTAGTGTCCTGCCCAGTGTCTGTTCTCCACTTCCTCCTTCCCAACAGAATCCTGGTTTTACCCAAGTAAAGCCTTGTGAGCCAAGTGAGGCTGAAGAGAGCCTGCCACTCATTCATGAGGGGCCCTGGTTGCTTGAGCCTTCCAGCATGTCCCATTCCCCAGGCCACAGTCATCGGCTTGGAATTGGGCATATGACCCAGGAGGTCCAATCAATGTGAATCTCAGGAATCTTGCCTGAAATCCTAGGTCAGAAGTATTTTTCCCTCCCTCCCTCCCTCCCTCCCTCTGTCCCTCCCTCCTTTCCTTTTTTCTACTGATTATAGTTGCCTGTGGATATGAAGCCTGAAATTGCCCTCATGCTACCAGCCAAGTGTGAAGCCAACTGATGAAAGAAGGGGCACAGTTGAGGGGACCCTAGAGCCAGAGCCATTGGGGTTAATCGAATCCTACAGTCCACCTTACCCAGACTGGGAGGCAATTCGCTTCTTTACTGTTTAAGCTGGTTTGAACGATCATCACGCATAAATGGAAAAGCGTGGCTGAGGGGTGCGAATGAGCCTGTGCAGAAGAGTGAACGAGTGGGGAAAGGACAAAGACAGATCCTGAGGGCTACCAAAATGAAAAAGCCGGCAGCCAAGGAAGAGCCCACAAGGAGACCAGGAGAAAGGCAGTGGTTAGGAAAGAATCTTGTCGGAAACCCAGGAAGGAGAGTTTCGAGAAGAAAGGATCAGAAGGATTGAAGGCTGCCAAGATGCCAAGTAGGGTGAGAATGGAGGTCATTTGATTTTGGCAGCTGGTAGGTCATTAGGAACTTTAGTGAGAGCAGTTTCAGAGGAGAAGTGGGGGCAGAAGTCAGATTGCTCTGGACCGAGGAGAGGCTTGGAGTCAGGGAAGCAGAGCCAGGGAGCACAGGCAATGCTCCGGAAAAGTAGGGGGGAGAAGGCGAGGAGGCATACTGCACAGTTATGGGAGGCTCATTGGGAAGAGCAGCAGGGGAGGCGATGGGTGAATACTTGGGGGTCCCACAGGCACCTCAGATTTAGCAAAAGCCAAACCCAGCATCTTCCTCCTCCCAGCTTCTGGACATTGCACTTCCATTTGCCCAGGAATCCTTTGTCTCTACCCTCTTCTTTGCCTTTCTACTGGGGTGCGGGGTGGGTAAGGTAGGGAGTAGAAAAAGCACAGGCCTGAGGCTTAAGAGGGGTCTGGGCTTGCCTTTGCCACTAAAAGTGTTGAAAAGGTCACCACATCTTTTAGAGACTGTTTTCTGATTGGAAAAAGGAGAGTACAACCCCGCTGGCCCATCTTGTCTTACTGAGCTGTTGTGAGAACCAGTTGAACCTGCAGGCGTGAATGTGCTTGGGCACGTTTATCATCATCATCATCACCATCATCATCATCACCGTTCTCAGCAACCTCATGCTCCCTCAGGCTGGCATGGCCCCCCACCTGGAGCCAGGCTGCAGGCTCACTCTGTACCACTTCATCCCTCAGGCCAATCATACTTCAACGTACTCCAGCCCTACTTCCTTGAGTCTCCAACACTGCTTGCCAAACCCTTCCTGAAATGGCCACCATAACTTCTTGTGTTATTTATATAGCACTCTTGTGTGCTGCAAGCGCTTGACAAATAACTCAGCTAACAGGTGTCACACAGGGGAGTAAGTACTACAACTGCACCCATTTTATGGATGAGGCTCTACAACCTGCTCCAGGTCACACACGTAAGTGGCAGAGCAGGGATTCAAACTCAGGCAGTCTGGCTCCAAGTCCGTGCCCTTAACCATTTTTGTTCTGCAAACTAAAACATATCTTCTGCTCGATCCAGGTTGGTCTCTCACTTTCTCACCGAAAAATCTGAGGGGGGCAGCCATGGTTAGTCCCATTCTACATATGCAGAAATGGAGGCATGGAGAGGATAATTTATGGGAGGTCACATGATCGTAGTGACGATCTGTCTGGAGCTGAGAACTGTCTCCAAAGTCAAAAGTCATTCTGCCACATCATCGGATCTCTGAGAAACTTTAGGTACAAGTTAAAGAAAAATACCAAAGTGCAGATATCAGAACCAAGTAGGGGAACGCTGTTGTTGAGGACCCCAGGCCATTTTCTAACACTCTCCTCGTAGATCCCAGAAGGCATCAGCCCAGAAATGGCACCGTATAGGTGCCTTCACCTCCTAGAAAGCAGCTTGCATCTGGAATGCTTTGTTTTAGGCCATGTATACCAACTTTGGATCTGGAAAACTGTAAATACATTTGTCTAATATGTCGGTAATTTTTAATACTTATCCCAAGGTTAGTTCTGAGGTGACGCTAAAGCTCCCCCTGAGAGGCTGGATAGTAGGATCTTAAATCCCCTTAGCGCAGGCCCTGGTACACAGAAGACCCTCCGTGGTTGTTTGTGATTAAATTTACTCTTTTGATGTCCCTTTTTCCAACCAGAGAGACCACAGCCTTGTTGAATTTCCTCAATAAGTTTACTCCTACTAAACTAGGGAGAGCATTTTTTTCCCTAAAGACGGAGGGAGGCACTCTATTTCCTTCGTATCCATTTCATACTCTCTCTATTTTTATTCAGTCATTTGCGTGTTAATTCTTTCTTCCATGAACTTTGAAGTTTCAGGATTCTAACACTCACAGGCTGATACACACCCAGTGGAAAACACTGCAGGGTCCTCCATTGTGGCTGTGGCTTTGCCTGAAGTGATGCAGCAGCACCACCTGGTGGTAGATGGAGGTGCTGCACCCTCAGGAAAGCTAATGCATTCCTTACAAAACCATGCAGTCTGTTTACAAGTGTCAGCTCCCAAAAGGCACATGGTTTACTAAGACAGATTCTCCTATCTCTGCCCTCTCACCCAGCCCAAAGAAATTCCTGTGTGATGGAAAGAGGTGTGGACGTGGGAGATAGAGACCAATGTTTATGGATCCCTACTGTTTGCGTATCAGGTACTATGCTGGGTGATGGAGACCCAGAGTTGAATGGGACAAGGTCCCTGACATTCTAGAATTCACACCATGTTGAAGGAGACAGAGCCAGGACAAGGCAAGAGCTAGAGACTCTGGCTCTGGGTTAGGCAGCCTGGGACTTCATTTCTGGTTCTGCCCTTTACTAACTGTGGGACCTTGAGCAATTCACTTAAGCTCTTTGAGGTTCTTTCTTTCATTCTTTTTTTTTTTTTTTTTTGAGGTACCAGGGGTGGGGATTGAACCTTGGATTTTGTATGTGGGAAGCCGGGGCTCAACCACTGAGCCACATTGGCTTCCCTGAATTGGCTTTTTCATTTGTTTTGCTTGTTGTTAGTTTTTGTTGCCACATCTGCTCCAGAGGGTAATTATACTTTTTATTGATGTAGTAACAAATGGTGAGACAAACAAGAGGGGACTTGGAAGTAGGGGTTAGGAAAGGCTTCACAAATGAGGAGACATTTCAACTGGGTTTTGAAGGATGACTAGGAGTTTGCCAATCAGACAAAGAGGGAAGAGCATTCTGAATGGGGAATGGTGTGTAAAAAGTCATAGAATTAAGAAGTAGTATCATGCATTTGAGAAACTGTAAATTGTTTGGTCTGGTCTAAGCCTAAGGTGGAGAGATGAAGCAGGTAGAACTGAAACTGGACAAGTGAGTGAGAATGAGGTCATAGAGAAATCTGCTTAATCAGAATCTCTGGCGGTGGGTTGCAGAAACTTGTATGGACAAAAGCTTCCCAGGGGATTGTGAGGCAGACTGCCAAAGGCCCAATTTTTGGAAACCATCTCTGTTCTAGGCATTCAGCATAATTATCTCTAATCCTTACCACAGTCTGGCAAGGTAGATATTACTGTCCTTAATTTACATCTGAGAGGTTAAGTAAATTGCCCAAGATCACAGAGATATGGTGAGTCAGGATTCAATTCCTGGTCTGTTTGACTCCTTAGCCCACGCACACAGTAAGTGCTCAATAAAATCCAGCTATTATTATATACATCCTGATGCGTTTCAGGCCTGGACTGTCAGATGTGCTAAGGCTGTGTTTTCAAAGTCCTTTCAGGATTTGAGGGAAGACAGTGGTGGGGCCAGGAAACCACTCTTTGGGCTGCATCCTTATACTAGGTACAGATAGGTTTTCCTGGTTAGAATTCCTAATTGGAAGGAAGAAAGCCTTGCTCTTCTCTTCGTAGGAATTTGCCAGAGATAGTTTTGTGGGTGTAGGTATAAAATTCGGTAAAATCTCCAACTTAGAGAAAAGTTTCAACTGCGGTACAGATGATGTGCTTTTTCCTGAGCCATTTGAGGGCAAGTTGCTAACATGATGCTCTAGCACCCCGAAATACTCCAGTGTACTTCCTGCAAATGAGGGCTTTCTCCTATACAGTCACGATACAGAAGTCATCGTATTTCAGGATATTCACAACCAGGAAGTTAACGCTGATGCATCACTACCAGTCAAGCCTCACCAATTGTCCCATTACTTCCTTTATAGTAAATGGGTCCAGTTCAGAATCACATGTGGCATTTTGCTGTCACATCTCTTTAGTCTTCTTCAAGCAGTCCCTCAGTTGCTCAGCAGTTCTCTTGACTTTCACGACCTTGACACTTTCGGAGATTATGGGCCAGGCAGTTTTGTAGACTGCCCCTCAATTTGGATTTGATTAGATTGAGGCTATGTAACTTTGGTTGGAATATTCCAGAAGTGATATTCCAGTGGTACATAATTTTGATTTGTCCCATTAGAGATGATATTCACTTTCATCATTTGATTAAAGGGGCTTCTACTAAGCTTCTCCACTCTAAAGTTAACTCTTCTCCTTTTGCAATTAATAAATATTCTGTGAAGTGGTTGTGTTGAAACTATATAAACATCCTGTTCCTCATCAGACTCTCAATTTATTCATTTATGTCGGCATGGACTCATGGTTTCCTATCTAATTCACTGTGTTTTAATCCTTGGCTCTCGTCTCAGATTTGGTTATTGGGGAAGTCCTTGAAGTTGGCTTCTTTGTCCTTTTGACACGTCCCTCTCATTATTTGAGCACTTTATTGTTTTCTGGAATGTTAGATACTCCAAGTTCATCCTGTTCTTGCCTTTCCCCTACCCTGGAATTAACCATTTCTCCCAGGAACCCCAGGTCTTTGTAGTAGAGAAGAGTATTTAAAAGCCAATACCTGGGGAAGCGGCTGTGGCTCAATCAGTAGGGCTCCCGTTTACCATATGGGAGGCCCTGGGTTCGGTTCCCGGGGCCTCCTGGTGAGGGCAGGCCCGCCCGCACGGCGTGGTTGGCTGACCCAGTGAGCACGGGCAGCAAGGGGGGGATAAATGAATAAAAAAAAAAAAAAAAAAAGCCAATACCTGGGCACTAGGTGTGCTCATTCCATCCGGGAGGTGCTGCAGTGGTCAGAACTAGGGAAGATAAGCATGTATATATGTGTACACATGGCACATACATGCACGTGTACTGCTGCATTCCTATATCGATCTATGCATTTATAAATTTAGATAAAATATCAATCCCCCTTTATGTCACCAGTCTCCTATTAGAGTGCTTTTGGGCTTTCAGAGAACTATCAATTGTTAAAGCTTTTTAAAAGTCGAGTCTCAGCTTGCTATTTCACAGATGACAAAGCTGAGACCCAGAGCAGAAGAGGGACCAAGGCTCAGCAGACCCAGGTCTCTTGACTCCGGGCAGTCTGGCTGGAAAGAGGCTGGGGAGAAAAGCAGGCTGGACCTCCTGGGACCTGCCCTTCCTCACTAACCATCCTCCCTCCACCTGCAGGGAACACTCAGCCTCATTCTGGGTTATTAACCAGAGGACCATTTCATTAAGTTCAGAGGCTTTGACTGGACTTAGAGGTGCAGATGCGGGTTGCAGGGGTGCCGGGCATGAAATCAGAGCCGTTCACCCTGTAGGCAGCGGAAGTCAAAGGACAGCCGTCCAGCCAATTCTCTTCCTGCCTTCTCCAGGGGCAGATTCTCCCCCATTTCCATGGGCGGCTAAGACGTCCTACCCCTTTGGGGTTGAGTCTTCTCTATTCACAGACTCTTTTGAGTCCATCTCTAGAGTTGCATATAGACTCCTGGGGCAGCATAAGGACCCGCAATTCTGGGGGCTTCATTCAGAGTATCCCACCCCGCCCTCGGAGACCCCCCC
>JAKSZT010054462.1:19382522-19433336 GCA_026826555.1 Tolypeutes matacus | reverse complement strand
ACACACACATGCCAGCAAACACACACATGCATGCCCTGGTGTGTGTGTGTGCATGCGGCTCTAGATGGGTGTAGGGATGTGTATTCACATAAGTGTCATATGCCAGCAAATCAGCACAGCCGGTTCACGGCTCTGGTTTCCTACCTCTAAGGCTCAGGGAAGGCAAGCAGCTTTCCCCAGATCACGCGGCCAGACCCCGCATGTCCATTCTCCTCGCCAGACTTTTTTTAACCGCACGAGGGCAAGATCTGAGTCCTCACCTGAAGCCCGTCTCACAGGTATTAGATAGAGTCCAGCTGGTGTGCAAGAGTCTCGCAGCCAGCACAAAAATTCCCAATGAGCACGCTAGCAACCACACAGCTGTATTTTAGGTCCTCAACACTTCATGTGCAGTGAGTGTGCTTTCCCCTGCAGGAAGCGGCACTTATCCCTCACAGGAATGGGGGGGGGCTGAGGCTGGGAAAGTAAGGGGGGGGTCTTGCTCCAGTCGCTGGCCCACCCCCCTGGGGAGGGGGAGGGTGGGCGCTGGCTCTGAACACAGCTCCGGGCGGAGACTGCACATCCCTTTAGGTCCTGTGCGTGTCTTGGGGAAAGCGCTCAGCCTGTGGCGCCAGGTAACCAAGGGGCTTGACCTGAGGAGCACGGAGAGCTGTGGGAGGGACGGAGGAGACCAGGAGGACGGTGCCAGGAGACCACCTTTTCTCAACAGCCAAAGATCTTCAGATATCTCTAGTGTTCGCTCCTCAAGGTGATAGCACCACGACGTGACCCTTTGGGCTGAGAAAGCATGGAGGTGGGTGGAGGGTGGGTGGGCCTTGGCATTATGGTGGAGGGAGGAGCCTGAGACATTTTGTAGCAGACTCTCTACCTCATTTTATACCCAGGCAGGTGAAGTTGGAGAACCTGGGCAATGGGTATAAATAACTCTACTAATAGCTTAGAAACATGGCCATGGCTTTCTTGGGAAGAGCAGGCTTTGTTTCCCAGGCTCTTTGGAAGAGTGTGTGTGTGTGTGTTTGTGTATGTGTGTGTGGGAGTATAAAATGCAAATATTAAGTCCACCTGCCCTGAAGACTGTGAAACGTCCACCTCTCTGAAGCCACTGTGTGCACTTTGAGAAAAGCAGGGCTCTTCTGCTGACCCACTGGCCCCCTCTAGACTTTAGAGTGCCAAGGAGAAATGGCTGCGGAGCATCATATTTCAAAGTGGTTCATTTCAAGTCGACCTCGTTTGGATAGGGTTGGAGGAGCTATCAGAGCTGAGCAGCTATCATGTTTGTTAAATGTTAACAGGATAACAGGAAGATGAGAACATCAGCGAGTGCTGTTACTTCCTTTTTCGAACAGAGGCGCTGGGCATATCCAAAGCAGTTTATGATTTGAGAATTGAGGGAGGAAGCAGGAGGCGGGGAGATGGGGCATATTTTAATAAGATAAGTGCCTGCCCGCCACAGAATCGATGCTAACCTCCCAAAACAACTTGCAAGCAGGTCTTGCTCTCTCCTTTACAGGGTTCTGGCTCATGGTTGAACTAAACATTGATATCCTGCTAAAAACATGTTCTGGCACAGCTAGAACATTCCTCAGCTGGACTGGGTGTAAATTTTAAAGACTCATTGCTGAGGGAGGCGTGTCCTTTCTGTTTAGAGAAGAAACAGGTGTTGAAGTGGAGGTCAGCTCACCTGAGGCAGGTGTCCTTTAGGTGACCTGCTTTTCCTGCCCCTTTCCTCTTGCAGTGGAGGAAGCCACCGCAGCCTTTGCCCCTGGACACACGACCTTGTGAGTGTTTACCCCAGTGCTTGGGGAGGGTATTCTCCAGTCATATCGTGTAGGGGGACAGACGGGAAGATCAGCCAAAGTGTGAAATGTGGAAGCAGTAGTTTCTTCTTTTTTTTTTCATTTAAAGATTTTCAGTTGAAGTATATCATTCATACATGAACATACATAAACAATAAGTGTATAGTAAAAGTTGTGAACTTACAAAACAAATATGCATATCATCATACAGGACTCCCATATATCACTCCACCATCAATACCTTGCATTGCTGCGAAACATTTGTTACAAAATGTGAAAGCGTATCATCAAAATATTATTACTAACTATAGCCCAAAACTTACATTTGGTGTATTTCCTCCCCAATCCACTGGATTAATAACAACCTGTATTAGTATTATATATTTGTTATAGTTCATGAGAGAACATTTTCATATTTGTTCTGTTAACCATAGTCCATCTTCAACTGCAAGATTCACTGTGTTTGCAGCATCATGCTTTGTACAATTCATTCAAAGTGTCCACTCAGTGCCTCTCGTTTTTCATCACAGAGTAGTGCTGTGGTCACTCAGTTAATTTTAGAACATTTTCATTACTCCAGAAGGAAAAAATCCCATACCCCCTTATATTCCCTATTGCCCTTTAGAATTGATATAATTTCTTCCTTGCCATTGTTGCAAAGATATTACAATATTACTATTAACTATCATCCATAAATTACATTAGTTGTAATTTTCCTGTGTATCAACACATTCTTAACACTTTGTAAAAGAAGGACATTCTTATATTTATACCAATAGCCACAATCTTCATTCACCACTGAAATCACTATGTTATTATACAGTCCCTAGATTATTCTCTAGCTTCCTTTCAAGTACATTTATGTCAGCAGTGGTTGCTTATTCTGCCTCTTCCACTCGTGGGCTCTACACCTTTGGGGAAGTGCTCAATTTCTCTGTCTTATTTTCCACCTCTGACAAATGAGGATTACTAATACCTGCCCTTTGTCCCCCTGGGACTGTTGGGAGGCACCGTGTGTGTGAACGGGCTCGGTAAACAGCAAGTGAACACCTGGTGTGGGTTGTTATGTTCGGGGTGCTGAGGACACAGCCAGGAGAGCCTTATCTACCGCCTGGCGCTGGGTGGGCTGCAGCCTGTACAGGCACATCTCAGAGATATTGAGATCACCGCAATAAAGCAAATATTGCAATAAAGTGAGTCACACGAACTTTTTTGGTTTCCAGGTACATATAAAAGTTATGTTGACACTATACTGTGGTCTATTAAGTGTGCAATAATGTGTCTAAAAAAACGATGAACTTATCTTAGTTAAAATATTTTTTTGAAAAAATGCAAACCATCATCTGAGCCTTCAGTGAGTTGTAATCTTTTTGCTGGTGGAGGGTCCTGCCTGGATGTTGATGGCTGCTGACTGACCAGGGCGGTGGGTGCTGAAGGTCGGGGAGGCTGTGGCAATTTCTTAAAATAAGGCAACAGTCATGCAAATATTCTTGCTGACCTGATTTTGTGATAATCAGGGTAGACTAAACGTTTGCTATATTAGAAACCATGCATGTGTCCCCAGACCTAGTTTTTCTCCCTAGGTCTGGTTTTTAGAATGCTGGTGATAAACTAAGCCTGATTTATCATATGACCATCCTGTATGGGAAAAGACTGTAACTCTAGGTATCTTTGGTCAACCTTAAGAGATGTAGCAGGAGGGCGGATGTGGCTCGGGTGGTTTGGCATCCATCTCCCATATGGAGGGAACTGGGTTCAACCCCTGGGCCTCCTGGTAAAAATTTTAAAAAACTATAGAAGGCACACAGGCCGCCAGGCTGTGTGTGTGGGTGTGCCGCCAGGCCCCGTGAGAGGGTGAGCTCCCCAGGCCCCAGAAACCACGCAGCAAGATGATGACATAACAGGAGAATGACACAAGGGAGAGCCAAGAAGAGACGCTGAAAAACCAGGAACTAAGGTGGCACAGGAAGTAGGACACCTCTCTCCCACATCGGAGGTTCCAGGGATCGAATCCCAGTGAAGACACGAGGAAAAGGATGAGAAGGACAGGAAACAGACACAGAAAGTTGCCCAGCAAATGGACACAAAAACAGCAAAAATGGGCATGGGGGGTTGTATTAGTCAGCCAAAGGGGTGCTAATGTGAAATACCAAAAATGGCTTGGTCTTTATAAAGGGTATTTATTTGGGGTAGAAGTCCACAGATACCAGGCCATAAAGCGTTAAGTTTCTTCTCTCACCACAGTCCATTGCCACGTGTTAGAGCAAGACAGCTGCCGGCATTTGCCAGGGTTCAGGCTTCCGGGGTTCCTCTCTTCCGGGGGCTGCGTTTCTCTCTGGGCTTAGCTCCTGTTTCCTCCACAAGGTCAGCTGTAGACGATCAGGCGAACGGCTTGCTTCTCTTCTCCTGGGGCCATCTTTCCAACATCAAAACTGCTTCTCAAAAGACTGCTGCTTTAACTCTGTTCTTTGCTTTGCCTTTTATAGTCGATTCCCCACCCACCAAGGCATGGCCCAGTCAACGCCCTAATCATAAATTAATCATGCCCAGATTAACAGATCAGTTTACAAGCATGATCCAATTATATTTTTGGAATTCATAATTACATCAAATTCCCTAACTGTTACAGGGGTAAAAATGAATAAAAGTAAATAAATAAATAAATCCTTAAAAAAAAAGTATAGGGGAGTAAAATATGGACTATAGGTAATAGCAATAATTTGACGATGCTCTTTCATAATTTGTTAACAAATGTTTCACAACAATGCAAAGTATTTGTAGTGGGGTGATGTGTGGGAGCTCTGTATGATGTTATGCAAGTTTGTTTTGTAAGTTCACAATGTTTCCTGAACACTTATTGTTTATGTGTGTTCATGTATGAATGATATACTTCAATAAATTGTTTTAAAAAAAATAAGGCAACAATGAATTTCACTGCATCAATGGACTCTTCTTTTCACAAAAGATTTCTCTGTAACATGTGAGGCTGTTTGATAGCATTTTACCCATAGTAGACCTTTCAGAATTGGAGTCAATCCTCTCAAACCCTGCTGCTGCTTTATCAACCAAATTTTTGTAATATTCTAAATCCTCTGTTGTCATTTCAACAATGTTCACAGAATCTTCACCAGGAGTAGATTCCATCTCAAGAAACCACTTTCTTCGCTCATCCATAAGAAGAAACTGCTTAGCTACTTAAGTTTTATCATGAGATTGCAGCAATTCAGTCACATCTTCAGGCTCCACTTCTAATTCTAGTTCTCTTGATATTTCTACCACGTCTGTAGTTATGTCTTCCACTGAAGTCTTGAACCCTCAAAGTCATCCATGAGGGTTGAAACCAACGTCTTCTAAACTCCTGATAATACTGATATTTTTACCTCCTCCCATGAATTATGAATGTTCTTAATGGCATCTAGAATGGTGAGTCCTTTCCAGAAGGTTTTAAATTGACATCTGCCCAGATCCATCAGAGGAATCATTTTCTATGGCAGCTATAGCCTTATGAAATGTATTTCTTAAATCATAAAGGCTTGAAAATTGTAATTACTCCTTGACCCATGGTCTTCAAATGGATATTGTGTTACTAGGCATGAAAATAACATTTCTCTAATACATCTCCATCAGAAACTCTTGGCTAAGCAGGTGCATTGTCAATGAGCAGTGACATTTTGAAAGGCTTTTTTTTTTTCTTTCTGAGCAGCTGATTTCAACAATGGGCTTAAAATATTCAGTAAACCATGTTGTAAATAGATGTGTTGTCATCCAGGCTTTATTGTTCCATTTACAGAGCATAGACAGGATAGATTTGGCATCATTCTTAAGGACCCTAGGATTTTTGGAATGGTAAATCAGCTTTGGCTTCAACTTCAAGTCACCAGCTGCATTAGCCCCTACCAAGAGAGTCAGCCTGTCATTTTGAAGTTTTGAAGCCAGACGTTGACTTCTCCTCTCTAGCAATGAAAGTCCTAGATGGCATCTTCTTCCAATAGAAGGCTGTTTTGTTTACATTGAAATCTGCTGTTTAGTGTAGCCACCTTCATCAAGGACCTTAGCTAGAGCTTCTGGATAACTTCCTGTAGCTTCTCCATCAGCTCTTGCTATTTCAGTTTGCACTTTTATGTTATGGAGATGGCTTCTTTCCTTAAACCTCACGATCCAATCTCTGCTAACTTCAAACTTTTCTTCTCAGCCTTCATAGAATTGAAGAGAGTTAGGGCCTTGCTCTGGATTAGGCTTTGGCTTAAGGGAATGTTGTGACTGGTTTGATCTTCTATCCAGACCATTAAAACTTTTTCCATACCAGCAAAAAGGCTGTTTTGCTTTCTTATCATTCTTGTGTTCACTGGAGTAACACTTTTAATCTCTTTCAAGAACTTTTCCTTGGCCTTCACAACTTGGCCTTCACAACTGTTTGGCTCAAGCTGTCGGTCTGTCTCAGGTTTCAACATGTCTACCACGCTAAGCTTAATCATTTCTCACTTTTGCTTTAAAGTGAGAGACATGTGACTTTTCCTTTCATTTAAAGACTTAGAGGCCATTGTGGGTTATTAATTGGCCTAGTTTCAATATTGTTGTGTCTCAGGGAATAGGGAGGCCCAAAGAGAGGGAGAGAGATGGGAAACAGCTGGTTGGTGGAGTGGTCAAAACACACACATTTATTGATCAAGTTCACCGTCTTACATGGGCCCAGTTTGTGGTGCCCCAAAACAATTACAATGGTAACATCCAAAGATCACAGAATACAGATCACCATAACAGATGTAATAATCATGAAAAGGTTTGGAATATTGCAAGAATTGACAAAATGCAACACAGAGACATGAAGTGGGCACATGCTCTTGGTAAAATGGTGCCAATAGATTGGCTCGACTCGGGGTTGCCACAAGCCTTCAACTTTTCTCATTTCTCGGGTTAATCTATGCCTCAGCTGAGATGCACATATCTCTCTCTTGTTTCTTGCTGCTGAATATGTAGGATGCTGGCTGCAGAAATGCCAACCCCATTCCAACTAGTAAGCCTAGTAGAATAATCACATGAGGTGAGGTATTATAAACTCTGTCACCTGTCTGCAAATATGAACAACTGATGCCTCTTATGCACTTGAGTATTCTGAGGCCCCATTACAGCCCGATTTATCTGATGTTCCAGATACCATCACACTGAGAATGAACTGTACTAGTGTCCTAAAAATGCTATCAAATCCCAGGTGAATTGCATATGTTTTAAAAGTGAAAACACAATTATGCAGCATAATTATTTAATTTCCTGTGGAGTCTCTGTTTCTATAACCTCAAGTGGTCCTGAAGATTTTTACAATACATAAATGTTCAATATGTGTTTGTTTAATTAAATATGAGTCGAATCATTGTTTCTTTGAAGAATCGCTCAAAATTGATCATCAGGAACATATTTCTGGGGGAAAATAAAAAATGAAAAACCAAAAAAAAAAAAAAACCAAAAAACAAAAACGCAGCATCTGGGAAGCACAAAAAAGCAAAGCGCAGTGAAACAAGGCATGGCTATACAGGCAGTGCCCGCCACGGTGCCCTCCTTGGCTACGAGCCTCAATTGTGCCCAGTCCCTCCATCCCTTAAGGGGGCTCCCTGCCTTCTGACAAGGTTCCCCTTCCCCAGATATGTCAGGAAGCACTTGAGGAATATATTACAGTCAGCTCTGCTCTAATGCTTTGTTTGGAAAACTTGAATTTGTTCCAACACGATTGATAGATTAGGAAGCAACTTGAGCATAGAATGAATTTCAAATTTCACATCTACTTATGCGTGATTTTATCCCAGGAAACACTAGGAATACACAAAGTAGACATACCTCAAGTATACACCGGCCACCTTGGTTCACAGGTGTGTGTTATGAGCCACTGCCACCCACACCTGGCAGCACATCTTTCTCTCTATTTTCTAGGTCACCTTCCTCCCACCCTTCACAAGAACTTACTTCTTCAAGCATACTTAGATCTTTGAAGTGCCAGATCTATTGTAACATTTAAATATTTCTTAACCATTTAACATGTGTAAAATTCCTCTACAGCTTTTATTGGGTTCTCAACGTTGTTTGTTTGTTTGTTTTTAACATGTTACTGATGAGGTTTTTGAGCGCCCCTGATTCAATTTCCCCATAAGCACAGCGTGGTGATTTTCAGGAGTGCATATGTCATGGTACAGCAGTACTGACTGTGCATAAATCCTGAACCAGACCTGAGATGCCTGCTGTGGTCCGAGGTGCGCGTGGGGGACACCTGCTGTCAGAGACCTCAGTAGCACCAGTTGAACGGGATCTTTGTGCATTTCCTCTGAGCATATCATTTGTGCAGATCCTATGGCAATTTCCATAGGATAACAATAGGGCTAACATACATTGAATTCCCACGATCTGCCAGGTGCTTTTCTGACTGTTGGAATGATGTTCCCTCACTGAATCTTCACAACCACCCTATGAAGTTGCTACTAGCAGCATCTTTATTTTACAGATGAGAAAACGGAGTCACGGACACATTAGGTAACTTGTCCATGGTTGCAGAGCTAGCAATCAGAGAAGCCAGGATTTGAGTTGGCCCTACCTAACAATCCTACCTCACTCTAGACCAGAGGCCAACAAACTTTTTCTGTAAAGCACAAGATTGAAAATATTTTCAGTTTTGCAGTCTACATGCTCTCAGTCGCAGCTACTCAACTCTGCCCTTGTAGCTCGACAGCAGTTATAGACAATATGTAAACAAACGGGTGAGGCTGTATTACAGAAAAACTTTACTTGTGGACGCTAAAATGTGAATTTTTTATAATCTTCATGTATCACAAAATATTCTTCTTTTCATTTTTTCCCCAAACCGTTTTAAAAGTGTAAAAACCACTTTTAGCTGGTGGACCATACAAAAATGGGCCACAGGCTGGATTTGGTCTGTGGGTTGTAGTTTGTCCATACCTGCTCTGGAGTGAAAACATTGGGTAAGATGATATGAATGTTTTAATGACTAAAACGGTTTTGAGAATGAAACGAAGAGGCACAAATTTACACTGCCAGCAGGAATTTCAAAGTGTTCTAGTTCCACCACAATTTCATGACAATAATTTCTAAGTACTTGCTAATAGCCCATTTTCTTTGTTTTATTGAAGTTTAAACATCTAGTTTTTAAAGTCACTTATAACATGGAATTTTAAAAGTCCCTTATAACCCTTAAAAAAAATAACCGTCCCTTGCTTTACCCCTTCTCTCTGAAGGGGTACTCTCTGAAGTTCCACTCCTCAGAGACAAGTGCTTTCTACTCCTTTAGCTCTACTGAATTATCTTCCTTATTTCTAAATAATGTTTGCAGTATTTTTTCTTGATCCCTGAACTTCCATTTTAGACATAATTTATTGCCTTCCTACTAATGATCAGGATTTAGTTTCCTTATGTACTTTCTTTCACCTCCTTTCTCCATCTTCCCAATATATTTAATTTTTCATAAATCAATATTTATATTATTATGATTATGTAAATATTTTTTACAACTGAGCCATAAAATGTTTCCTTTCTTGTACAACTTAAAATTTTACCTGAATAATCATCTTATATGTTGTTTGATTGTTTGCTTGCTTACTCAGTTTTCTATATACTTAACAATAATAGTTTATCCCCAAACTCTCCAACAAAACTCTAACTCTTTTTATATTCAGTTATGCTGGGTATTCAATAGTGTTTTTTTTTTTTTCAATCTAGAACCTCATATCCTATCATTCTGATAAATTTCTTGAGTGATTTCTTTGATTATTTTCTCACCTTGATTTCTTCTTTTAGGAACTTATTTTATTTGGAGCTTGTACCAAAATTTTCATTTTCCCCGTCTAGAAATTTCCCCCTCTCTGCTCTTCTCCACCCTACTCTGTGCCCCAGGAAGCTGACCTCTATGAAATGCATCACCTGGCCTACTTTGCCTTCTGGCTTCTCTTAGCTCAACTAATGGAAAGCAATGGTAGGATACTGGATGAGAAAGAGTGAGAGGCTGGAGTGTTTATTCCTCCATCTCCCTCCCTGACCTGCTGTGGTTTGGTAATCAATGAGTTCTTAAGGCCACAGCTCCTCTCATGGAGCCTTTTCTACATCTTAGGTCTCACTGGGTTCCAGAAACCACTCTTTCCCCTTCAATCCTCAGATGGGAATGGCTTCCTGCTTCTCAAAGTCCTGCGGTAGAGGTGGAGGACTTCTCTATTCCTAGTTGGTTTCCCTTTACCCTGCTCCAAACTTTCTAAATGGACCCTTAATTAAACTCTCTTCAATCACTCCTTTTGGACTTGCCTTTTGTTTCTTGCCTTGACCTTGAATGGCCTAGAATAATCATCTAATTTTCCATGTATTTGTCTATTTTTCTACTTTCTGAAAGATTTCCATGACTTCACTTTCAACCTTACCATTTTTGTTCTCTGAACATTCCTTTTTGTGTTTTTTTAAAAAGTGTTTTTGCTTCATACATCTTTTCTTATTTCTCTGGATATGCTATTTTTTCCCCTAGACATTTTTTTTTTCCCTTTCTGGATTTTCTCCATTTCCTCTATTTTATTTTTCTCCTTGTATTTTGAATACAATGATTGATGGGCATTAGCTACCTATTGATATTTATAAGTGGGGCATTAAAAACCGTTTGGGCACTGACTGAGGAATCATTTGTAGGCCGAATACTAATATTGTCATTATATTGAAAAATAATTCTTATCTTTAAAAACACATAGTGACATATTTATAATGAAATAATATGGTGACTTGGATCTGCTTTAAAATGATACAAGGGGAATGGGGAAGTGGATAGGAGTAGAAAGGAAACAATATTGGCCAGTCATTGGTAATTATTTAAGCTGGATGATGCAGGCTTGTCAATTTATTATACTGTTCTCTCTACTTTCATATCTATCTGAAAATTTCCAAGATAAAAATGTTTTAAAAACCTGGAAATTTTGCTTCTGACAATGTCAGACAAGGTTCTTTTAGACAAAAATTTCCCCTATGAACAACAAAACTTAAAGGATACACACACATACAAGCAAGTGCCAGGAGAAGAGGGAAACCTAGGAAAGTAAGCCCAGCATCTGTTTCTCCTTTTTTTTTTTTTTCCTAAAGATTTTATTTATTTATTCATCTATCCCCCCCTTGCCGCTTATGCTCGCTGGGTCAGCCAACCACGCTGTGCGGGCAGGCCCGCCCTCACCAGGAGGCCCCGGGAACCGAACCCGGGGCCTCCCATACGGTAAACGGGAGCCCCACTGACCGAGCCACAGCCGCTTCCCATCTCCTTTTATGTTGAGGTGATTCCAGTTTCAAACACAGTGGCTGACAGATTGAAAAGCTGAGAAGAACTTTGGACAGATTCTTGGGACTAGGAAAAAAAATGCATTTCAAGACCCACCAAGGAGGAGGGGCTCTGGCAAATATTCCAAGCTTTCTGTTAGAACCTCTGAGAATTGTACTGTAACCATGCGATTGAATATAAACCAGCTCTTATAAACAATGATGTCCAACTCCCAATCATCTCAATCCATGATTGGGCTATGTCCTCAGTTCCTAAACTTGCTCGGAGTTACCATAGACATCACTGTGAGATTTCAAGGGGTCCTGCGGGATGTTTTAAATATTTGAGGGGGTAACACAGCAACATCTGTCACATACAACACAAACCACTGTTTGTGATAAAGAGCATGCACTGTGTGAAAATCAATGTGGAACAGGAAATGAGGGTGGCAGTGTTCAATCCAATTCCAAGATTTAAAAATTTTGCAGTGCTCAACAGGCACACACATTCCATTAGTAAGTAATCATAGTTATTTAAGAATGAAATGAAAATATTACTTTTTTCACTATATGTGATTATTTTTCAAATGTCTGCTAAATTGTTAGTACATAAGTACTTATTGTTTGGAACTACTACCTAATACATGGAACAATTAGGTATTTCTTTTGGCCTCTGGGGGCCGTGAAAAAATTAGTGAGATACTTGAGGGTGCTGTGAACCAACAAAGTTTGGGAAAATGAATATAGAACAGGTGATACAATTATAAGCAAATAGTAAGATGGTGGATTTAAATCCAAATTAATCAGTAATCAAATAGAATAAAAATTTAGTATTTCTTTCAATTATGAATGTTAGAAACAAGCCACAGTAGTATTGGCAGTATCTGTGACATTATCAACAGTATAAGGGAACATACTTTTTAGGGTTCACCCTATAGGGAGATGAGTCATTTCCCTCAAAAGATGGAGCATCATTTTAGCAATCAAAATTTGCCCAGCTAAATTCTTTTATGTGATTCTTAAATTCTTTTAGTTGTTTGTAGGGAAGGAAATAAAAGGTGTCTTCCCTGTTTAAAAATAAATAAATAAATAACAGACATTTTCAAACCATATTACATTTGTTGAAGATATTTCAAAACATTGTTTATTTTCATAACTATTTTGGAATTATCGTAGTTATTTGATCTTCCACTAGGATCTTGTTACTTCATGTGTTAAGTAAGGTTAACACTTCCACTATGATAAATTAAATCCACTGATTTATTTGGACAGATAAGAAACAAAACTAACCGAAACTAACATTTTTGGAGTAGGGAGAAATTGAGAGGCAAGGGTGGAAGAGATAATCATGATTTGCCAAAATATGAGTAATAGTGCCAACTCTTTTATAAGGATGTCATATGCCAACTCCAGTGGACTTTCAGTTCTCTCTCCCAAACAGATCCCAGGGGATGACAGGGGAGTGAAAGAGAAGCAGATCTAATTCAGAGCCACCATTAGCAGCTATTCTAGTTTGTTAAGCTACTCAAGCAGATACCATAAAATGGGGTGGCTTTTAACAAAAGGAATTTATTAACTTACAATCTTACAGTTTTGAGGCTGAGAAAAATATCCAAATCAAGGCAATGTTTTCTTCCCAAGGACTGGCTGCCAGCAGTCTTAGGCTCCTCTGTCACATGGCAAGGCACATGGCAGCATCTGCTGGTCTCTCCCTTTTCTTCCGGGTTTCATTGCTTTCAGCTTCTTGCTTCCATGGCTTTCTCTCTTTGTCTGAATTTCATTCTTATAAAGGATTCCAGTAAGAAGATTAAGACCCACCCTGAATGCGGTGAGTCATATCTTAACTTGAGCTCTTACTCACCCAAATATCCTCCTTACAGTGGGTACACACTCACAGGATAGGATTAACTTTAGTAGCACACTTTTCTGGGGCACGTATAGCTTCAAACCATCGCAGTAGCTGACAAGAAACCTGTGAGACTGCCTGGATCTTGCTGAAGCGTAGAAAGGGAGAGGATTTTGCTCTCTTCTCCATTTTGTTCTGGATGTACCTGCGCCCAGAGCTGCCATTAAGACTGGCCAAACCTGGATGGAGCTGGAGGGTTCCCCCTCCACTGCCTTCACAAACTTTGGCTGGTACTTGCTTAGACCTCCACAAAGAGGGTGCTGTGAAAGAAAAACAATCAAAACAACAACAGAGGGCATTAAACCCACTGCCCAAAACCTGGCCCAAAAATCAGTGCTTGATCTGTGGGTGCCCGGGGGCAGGAAAGCGATAAAGCTAGCCAGGTGAGGTAATACTGGGGGCAGTGGTCCCCAAGCATGCTCACCATCCCCATCCCCACCCTCACCCCCAGTCCAGGAGAAGAGCAATGCTTGAAAGGAGGGACTGGGAGATGTCCCGGGGTCAGGGGAAATCCTAGAAGAAACAAGGCATGGTTGAGTCCATACTGCAACAGTAGACACACTCTGTTCTGAGTTCTCTCCTATTCCACGCAGCTTCAATTCAAACTAGGGCCTATGTTTTTGTCTCTCCCCTCAGGTAAACATTATGGCTGAGAATCCTAAAGGAATAAAAATAACTTATTTGAGGAACATGAGCACTGTGCAAGCAATATATGGAATAACCTAAACCAGCAAAGAAGAACTAAGTGAACAGATTGAGCAGGAATTTAAAGCATGCATAATAAATATCCTCAGAAAGCTAATGGAAGATGTTGGAAACATGAAGCAGGAAAAAGCAGCTATATAGAAGAACCAAAGGAAGATATTGAATATTTAAAGGTAGAATTTTTGAAAGTAGGAATTTAATGGGTAGATTGAATAATAGAAGGAAATACTGCCAAAAACAATTAGTAAACTAGGATATCACATCAATGAACTTTCCTGGGAGATAGCATTGAAAAAAGAGGGGGAAAAAAAAAAAGAGGTAAAAATTAAGTGATATAGAGCATGAGAAGAAATAGAAAAGGTTATGTACTACCAGTAATTGTACAAATTGATAAGCCATTTTTTAAGAGCAGTCTGGCAGAATTTAATAAAATTAAGAATGTAAATAAGCTAAGATTAAGAAATTTCACTTATAGAATGTAAGCCAAGAAAAATCAGGAGAAAAGTTCCAAGAAACAAGAGATCCAACACCAGAGGAGGAGAAAGAATCCCAGGTGACAGTGAAGGAGATTCCAGGATGACAGCTGTGCACCAGATGGAGAGGACAAAGGCCCAATTTGAAGTAGGTCAGGGATGCCAGGAGACCCTTTTTTAAGAAGTTGAAATGGGGAAGCAGATGTGGCTCAAGCAATTGGGCTCCCAACTACCACATGGGAGGTCCCTGGTTTGGTTCCGGGTGCCTCCTAAAGAAGACAGTGAGCTGGCATGATGGGCAGACATGGCAAGCTGGCACAACAAGGGACACAAGAAAAAAAACACGAGAGACACAACAAAGCAGGGAGCGGAGGTTCCTGGTGCCTCCTAAAGCAGATGAGCAAGACAGCGAGCTGACATATCGAGCAGGCACAGCAAGCTGATGTAACAAGATGATGCAACAAGAGACACAAGAAGAAAAACACAGTGAAAAACACAACAAAGCAGGGAGTGGAGGTGGCTCAAGCGATTAGTCACCTCCCTTCCATATCAGAGATCCCGGGTTTGGTTCCTGGTACCTCCTAAAGAAACAAGGAAGAGAAACAAGGAAGACAAACAGACACAGCAAGTGCAAACAATGAGGGGGTGGGTAGAAGTAAATAAATAAAATAAATCTTAAAAAAAAAAAAAAAAAAAAAAAGGAAGTTGAAATGGAGAATACCTGATGGTTTTCAACTGGGATTAAGTGTGTACAGAGAGAGCAGAGGGAGCAGAGGAGTGTTGACGAAAGAGAGACAAAGCCTCATTTTCCCTTGCCAAAAGTCAATAGATAAGGAATAAGGCTTTAAAAAAAAAATCAAGAAGTAACACCCTAAGAAGGTGATATAGAGATATGCAAGTAAATTTCCTAAGTATCAGAGTTGAAAGAGGTTGCTCCTGGGGGAGGGGAAATGGAAGAAGGGTAGAGGGAAACTGCTGTTTTTATAATAAATCTCAACAAATTATTTGACTCTCTAAACTTTCTGCATATATAACTGTGTAACTTTGATAAAAGTTGTAAGACAGAGGGGGGTGGTAAGGGGAAATTAAGAGGATGGGGAAAGGGGAAGAAACAAGAATTTTCTCTGAATACCTCTAATATTTTTTATATTTAAGTTATGTGAATGTTTAACTTAGTAAAATTTTTAATTAAAAACTAAAAGATCATAATACTATTAAGTCTTCCAATCCATGAACATGGGATGTCTTTCGTTTATTTAGGTCTTTAATTTCCTTCAGCAATGTTTTGTAGTTTTTAGTGTACAAGTCTTTCACCTCCTTGGTTAAATCTATTCCTAGGTATTTTATTCTTTTAGATGTTATTGTAATTGGAATGATATTCTTGATTTCCTTTTCATATTGTTCATTACTAGTGTATAGGAACCCACTGACTTCTCTGAATTTATCTTGTATTCTGCAACTTTGCTGAATTCATTTATTTGTTCTAGTAGCTTTCTTGTGGATTCTTTGGGATTTTCTATATATAGGATCATGTCATCTGTGAATAGGGATAGTTTGACTTCTTTCTTTCCTATTTGGATCTCTTTTATTTCTTTCTCTTGCCTGATCGCTCTGACTAGAACTTCTAGTACACTGTTGAAAAATAACAGCAGTGATAGTGCCATCCTGGTCTTGTTCCTGAACTTAGGGGGGAAATTTCAGCCTTTCACCTTGAGTATGATATTTGCTGTGGTTTTCTCATAAATGCCCTTTATTATGTTGAGAAAGTTGCCTTCTATTCCTCATTATCATGAAAGGATTTTGGATTTTGTCAAATTGCCATTTTGCATCAATTGAGATGATCATGATCATGTTGCTTTTCCTTTATTCTATTAATATGGTGTATTATATTGATTGATTTTCTAATGTTGAATTATCCTTGCATTCCTGGAGGAAATCCCACTTGATCATGGTATATAATCCTTTTAATATCCTTTGGATTCATTTTGCCAGTATTTTGTTGAGAGTTTTTACATCTATATTCATAAGGGATATTTATCTGTAATTTTCTTTGCTTGTTCTCTTTACCCAATTAGAGATTATTATAATTAGTGATTATGATATCAGGGTAATCCTCGCATCATAGAATGAGTTAGGAAGTAATTTCTCCTCTGATATTTTTTGGAAGCATTTGAGAAGGATTGGTGTTAAATCTGTAAATGTTTGGTAGAATTTAGCAGGAAACCATCTTGTCCTGGACTTTTCTTTGCTGGAAGGCTTTTGATTACTGATTTAATTTCTGTTAATCTTTGCTGGAAGGTCTGTTGAGATTTTCTATTTCTTCTTGCATCAGATTATATAATTTGTATGTTTCTAAGAATTTGTCAGTTTCTTCTAGGTTTTCTAATTTGTTGGCATATAATTGTTCATAGTATCTTCTTATAATCCTTTCTGTTTCTGGAAAGGTTCTTAATAATATGCCCACTTCCATTCTTGATTTTAGTTATTTTGTATCCCTTCTCTCTCTTTTTTTGTTAGTCTGGCTAAAAGTTTGTCAATTTTATTGTTTTTTTTCCCCAAAACTAATTTTTTATTTTGTTGGTTCTCTCTATTGTTTTTCTATTCTCTATTTCATTTATCTCTTCTCTAATCTTTACTATTCCCTTCCTTCTACTAATTTTGGGTGTAGTTTGCTCCTCCTGTTCTAGTTTCCTAAGGTGTAAATTAAGTTATTGATTTGTAATCTTTTGTCTTTTCTAATTTAGGCATTTAGAGCTATAAATTTCCCTCCGAGTGAGCACTGCCTTCACTGAAAATAACAAGTATTGGCAAGGATGCAGAGAAATAGGAAAACTTGTACATTGTTGGTGGGAGCCACTGTGGAAAACAGTTTGATGGTCCCTCAGAAAATTAAACAGAATTACCATATGATCTGGAAATTCCAATCCTAGTTATATACCCAAAAGAAAAGACTTGGACAGATATTTGTACACCAAAGTTCATTTCAGCATTATTCACGATAGCCAAAAGAGGGAAGCAACCCAAGTGTCCATCAACAGATGAATGGATAAACAAAATAGGGTATATCCATACAATGGAATAGTATTCAGACATAAAAAGAAGTGACGTGCTGGTACATGCTACAGCATGGATGAACCTTGAAGACATCATGTTGAGTGAAACAAGCCAGACAGAAAAGGACAAATATTGTATGATTTCTCTTACATGAAATACTTAGAATAAGCAAATTCATTGAGACAGAAAGCACAATAGGGTTATGGGGTGACGGGAGTGGGAAATGGTGAGTTATTGCTAAATGAGTATTAATTTTGGTTTAGGATGATAAAAATAGTGGCGAGATACACAGTATTGTCAAAGTACTTAATGTCAAAAGAATTGTCCACTGAAAATGACTAAAATGATTTTTATATTATGTATATTTTACCACAGTTAAAAATAAATTATTTGAAAAACCCTAAAAACTAAAAGATATTTTCCCCAACATCACCAATACCAATTTAACTTTGATTTGAATCTTTCTGTGTACATAGAAAATAAATAGCTAATATATTTTCATAATTCATTTTCTTTAGCAAATTTCTAAAATATGATTATGCAGTTTTTTGGTTCCCTGCTGATCCTCATCATTTTATAAGCTCTCTTCTTTATGAGGCTCTCCCTCGGAACAACCATATCTGATATTATCCTCACTTTCATGGAAGAGAAAACGGAGGTTTGGGAAGAGACAAGGCATGTTGCCTAGAGTTGCACAGCTAGCCATTGGGATTTGATGCCCAATATAGCAGAGACTTATACTTTTGCAAAATACACTTTTTCTTTCTGTAATCCTCGACATACTTTCTTTTCACAGTTGTAATCATAGCTTCGCTTCAATTTTATGTTTGGATATTTTCATTTGATGTTTCATTGTAATTAATTTTCTAGGCCAGGGGTTGGTACTATAAAGGGTCAGATAGTAAATATTTTAGGCTTTGTAAGCCATCTGGTGTTTGTCACAGCTATTCAGCTCTGCTGGAGCAGTGTCAAAGCATTCATAAACAATACCCATGTGAATGGGCATGGCTGTGCTCCAATCAAATTTTATTTATGGATGCTGACATTGGAATTTCATATCATTTTCTTGTGTCATAAAATATTCTTCTTTTGATTCTTTCTTTAAATTTTTTTTCTTTTTTTAAAATATTTTGATTGATTCTTTTTCAATGATTAAAAATGGTAGCAATACTTACCTGGCAGGGGAGATACCATGGTCGTGAAGGTAGTTTTCCCAGGGCGAGGCTTATCCATTGCATTTCGGATGTGCTGACCCCTGAGATTTCCCCAAATGTGGGAAACTCGACTGCATAATTTGTGGTAGTGGGGGACTGCATACGCGCTCTCCCCTTAAGAAAAAAGAAAAAAAGAAAAAAAAAGAAGAAGAAAATGGTAGCAATCATTCTTAGCTCATGGGCCATACAAAAACAGGTTGGCCCACTGGCTGTTATTTGTCCACCCCTGTTCTAAGTCATGAGAAATTTCTCCCCATACTAAGGAACCCCACCGATGCCTGTAACTTAGCAGCTTATACCTGATTAAATAAATAAACCCTGTGATAAAAGTAACTCTTCTCTCTGGGACCTGTGAAATAGTAAAAATAACATAGGGCAGTTTGGGGTTTGTTGTGAGGTCTGAATGAGTTTCTATGAGATAATCCACAAACGGGCTTAGTTTAGAACAGTGACCAGCACTCAACACACATTAGCTGCCACTAGAATTATTATCTAAGAGCTGCATGTAAAATTCTCCTCTTTGGAAAGATGTAGGTCACATATACTTCTCATTGGGAGAAGATATCTAGCCCTATGTTTTAGTTCAATACATGTATGATAAAAGGTGATATGAGTAAAGAAAAGAAAAGAATAAATGAGTAGCATATTCTTCCAACACATTTTCCTTCCAACACATTCTCCAACACATTTCCCTTTTAATTTGCATTAGGCTGCTGTCAAGAGCACTTATACTTCCCCCCAGCCAGGTGATTCATCAATATGCTCTCTCCCATCACTCCCCTTGGGGTTGCCATTTCTCTGGGACAGGCTCCTGACCTCACAGGAGGCATGTAAGAAATTTTGTGACTCAGAAAAAACTTGCCTTCACTTATCTGGAATTCATAGGATAAAGAGTCTCTCACTGATAACTGAATTAAATCTACAATGACCTTGACCCTGGGCTAAACCAAAAAGAGACAAATAACAGGTAGGTACACAGTTTTGATTTTTTTTTCTCCAAGGAACTCTTGTATAAGTAATAGGGATACTGATTTGGGTATGGGGAGTGGATGTGGCTATGGCTTGGCATTCGTGAAGTTTTTATTAGATTATCAGCAGAAGTGTTAAGCCAATTCATTGTCTGTGATGAACCTATGGTAAATTTATAAATTGAAAAAAAAAAAAGTTGCTATTTTAAAACGAGAGAAAGAAAAAAAAGAACACAATTCCCTTGAATTCTGCACTGGCTCAATCTCATCTGTGAGGCTGAATTTATTCAGTTCTTTCTTTCTCCTATTTCTGGACCTGCAGGGCTGTTCATTCCACGTGAGCTCCTTCCTCCCCGCCCCCCTTCATCTGGCTAACTCCTACTCATCCTTCAAGTCCCAGCTTAAATGTCCCTTCCTTACAGAGGTTCTTCCTGCAACTCTCGACCCCAATTTAAATTAGATTACTGATAGAAAAAATGAATTAAAATAATCAAAAAGAAAAACAAAAACAGAAAAAAAACAAATAAAATAATCAAAAAGAAAAAAAAATTAGATTACTCTCCCTCATTCCCCCTTATCTTTGTTGTTAATTGCTGTTATTATACTTTGTCCTCATGTATTTATTGATGAGGGCATTAGTTACCTAGTGCTGTGTAACAAATAACCTCAAAACATAGTGGCTTAAACCACCGAAATCATTTATCAACTCTCACGGTGTCTGTGGGTCAGGAATTCAGGGTGGCTTAACCGGATGGTCCTGGCCAGGGTCTCTCATGAAGTTGCAATCAGATGTTAGCTGGGACGCAGGTATGTGAGGGTTTCTCTGGGACTGGTGGATCCTCTTCTGAGGTAAACCCCTCCTATGGCTGGCACGTTGGTGCTGGCTATTGACAGGAGGCCTAAGTTTCTCTTTACATGCATCTTACCACAGGGCTTCTTGAGTGTCTTCATGGCAGAGCAGGTGGCTTTTCCAAGAGTGAGTAAGCCCAGGGACCAACAGGACCTGGACTTGCAGGTCACATACTGACACGTCTACTGCATTCTACTGGTCACACAGGCCAGCCCTATTTAAATGAGGGAGGGAAATATATATAGATCTAACAGTGGGGATGCAATGATCATTGGCACCATCTTGGAAGCTGGCCACTGAGCTGATATTGCTTGTTCAAAGTCAGTATCCCTCTAGAATTCAGCCTTCACCCAGGTCAACACCCATATTATATTTCAGATAAAGAAGGGCTATCACCTGCTCAAGTCTTACAGATAATTCTCCGTGTCTACCCTGATGCTTAGTTAATACCAAATCATCTTTTCTATTCTTGAAATTCTAGTAACGTCTGGCTTGCCTGCAGTTCCTGTATAAATATTATTCAGAAAAAAAAAAAAAAGACTTGCATGATGGATGGAAAGAAAGATTAGTTAGTTGTCAGCACAGTGTCTGGTTTTCTGCAAGACAACCAAAGGCACTGCAAACAGAGGAGAAAACAGTTGCATAAGGAAAATGAAGCTCTGACACCCCTGCCAAAGAGCACTTGAGCTTTAAGTAGATATTTCCACTTCTCAGTACCCGGGGGGAATGTTAACGGATCTGTGTGTCACTGCACTTGAACCTTGGCAAGGGAGTCTGGGTTTCTCAAGCAAAGTAGGCAGCTTTAGTGTCAGCCAAGAGCTTGCAAATCTGCAAAGTCGGAAGTGCTGAAGGAGGCTGGGTCAGGTCACCCAAGAGACACCTGTCCACAGGGCAGATGGCTGGCTGCTGGGGTCAGGGCAGGCACACAGCCTGGTCAGGAGAATTCACTTCTTGGAGCCCGAGAGTGGAGTGGTTCAGAGCATTCATGTGACAGGGACGAGGGGCAGCGCTGGCTTCGTATGTGACCTGTGCAGTCACGTGGGTCCCTTGCGCTTGGTTTAATGCTCTGCTGTCACCATCTGGAAATTCTTAATACATTTTGAACATGGGGTCCTGCATTTTCATTTTGCACTGGGTCCTACAAATTACCTAGCTGGTCCTGACAAGGCGTCTGCTTTAAGTTTGCTGTGTCCTCATTGTTTGGTGGCTTGCGGGGCAAATGGTGTCACTGACAATCTTAAACCCATCCTCGGATGCCTTAAAGAGTGAAAAACCACAGTCAGTGGAAGAAAACATCAGACTGAAGTCCAGGACCCCTTAGGCTTTAATTTCATCATGGCTATCAACTAAAACAGCTATGAGACCTTGGCAGGTGGTTTAACCTCTCTTGGCCTCAGTTTCTTCAGCTGTTAAATGGACATGCTAATAACTGCCATGCCTATCTCACAGAATTCTTTGAGAACAGGGACTCAACTTCTCCCTCTTTCACCATGTTTGGAATCCAGCTCAACACCTTGCATGTAGTATAAACTCAATGCATACTTGTTGATGATTTAATACAGGAGATAATAGGGGGGAGGGCACATAAATGATAGAGTGTCCTTATGTTTCATCATAAGATGCTGTCTGATCTCAGGGCTCCTGTGCAAACCTGCCATCTGGACTGTGCTGCAACGTGGTTTCATACAAGAGGGAAGTAGAGCCTACTCACTTTGGAGGCCTGCCCTTGAAAATCTCCCTCTGTGGATGCTTGGTCTGTGGAAATTAATGCCTTAGAAGAATATATGGGTGTTCTGCATGGCCTTGCAAAGATGGATACAGGTCACGTTAAATTTTAACAGATCTTATAAAAGTATATGGTCCAAAATGTAAACCAAAATGTGACCCATTGATGATGGTTATGTTTCAATATATGTGCATCAATTGTAACAAATGTACCATCCACATATAAAATGTTATTGAAGGGGGAAAGGGAAAAAGGGGGAGGATGTTGGGTATATGGGAATCCCCTGTATTCTGTACGTGACTCTACTGTGACCTAAAACTTCATTGAAGAAAAAATGAAAAAAAAAAAAAAAAAAAAGTAAGACACTGGGGGAATAAATGGAAGAAAATGTCACTGTTCATACCGGACAACAGTCTTACAGTGATGAAAGGCAAAATGTAAAAAAAATTTTTTCTTCTTTAAATATTTTTCTTTTTTTTTTCATTTTTTTACAGGGGAGAGCGCGAAATGCAGTCCCCCACTACCACAAATTATGCAGTCGAGTTTCCCGCATTTGGGGAAATCGCAGGGGTCAGCACATCCGGAGTGCAATGGATAAGCCTTGCCCTGGGAAAACCACCTTCGTGATCATGGTATCTCCCCTGCCAGGTAAGTATTTTCATTATTTTTTAATATTCCAATTTTTAAAAATATTATTCTATTTTTACTTTTTATTATTTTTTTCTGTATTTTACTTCTTATATATAAAACTATCATTACTATTTCATTTTCTTATTAATTGTATGTGGCTATTTTATTGGCTTCATTTTTGAAGAAGTTTTAGATCACAGAAGGGTTACAATGGTGGCAGGGGAGGATCATTGGTGTGGGGTGTCAGTGATGGGGGATGCATGGGAGGAAGCTCACCTGGACATATATATAAGGTATATAAATATGTTCAAGTGTTCATGGGGCATTGTCACGGTGGGTGGAGATTCACATAATAACAAAAAGAATATCAAATTTCCATCCGGGGAAGCTCTGCTACATTCTCTAATGGAACAACAAGAATGCCCCAAGTACAGGGACAATGACTTGTGAAGGAGGATGGTCCATTGAAGGACCCTTAATATTGATGACTATGCTTATGAGCCTTTGCTCTTGAAATTGAAACTTAGCCTAGTGACACAAGGTGCCTAAGAGTTGTCTATGGGAAGCCTCCTTGTTGCTCAAATGTGGCCTCTCTCCAAGCTGAACTCAGCACATAAAAGCAATAACTTCCCCCAGCATGGGACATAATTCCCATGGATGATCCTCCCTGGCACTGAGGGATTGCTACCAAGTACCAACAAGCAATGCATCTGGAAAAACAAAGAAAACAAAACAAAAAAACCCCACCTGACTAAAAGGGGGAAAAGCTAAAAACAAATGAGTTTGTATGGCTAAGAGACTTCAAAGTGAGTCAGGAGGCCATCCCAGAGGTAGCGCTTATGCACATCTCAAAAGGATCTCATTGACAGCCAAAGTAGATACGACCCCAAATAGTGAAGCTCCTCAGGGATATGGAGACATCAGACCCTATAGTCAGGGCAGACAGCTCAGGAATTTGGCCCCTTCCCAGTGGGCCCTAATCTGGTATTTATGTTCCCCTGTGTGACTGAGTTAGACTCAGCAGTGGTTTCCCTATGCAAGCATGACTCTTCTTCCCTTCTATTTGAATCTATAATTAGTACTAGAGTTGGTAGGCATACATCCAAGAGACAAATCTGTGGGCTGCCCTTGTGCCAGCTGAACCCTGAATCTCAACAGAGTTGCAACACCTTATCTCTATGGACTTACCCAGGACAACTAACAGGGAGGAGAGGATGGACAAACAACATACCAAGGAACTAAGAGTGCCTATAACTGCAAGCAAGAGAGTCCCATCCATCATGTGTATGGGATCGAAGCCCCCCTCAATTAATGATGGAGTGGGCATCACCATCCCAAGAGTCCTTATGATTGTGAAATGAACTATGGATTAAAATAAACTTATTAGTATTCTACTATACAATTATTATGATTCTAGCAATGGAAGAAATACCATTGTTGTGGGGGCAGTGACCCATGGATGTTCTGGGTTTAGGGAGAGGGAAAAACAGGTGTAATAGGGGACCATTTTTGGGACTTGGGAATCAGCCTGAATGACATTACAATGACAGATACAGGCCATTATATATCCAGCCATAATCTACAGAGTCGAATGGGAGAGAGTGTAAACTACAATGTAAACTATAATCCATGCTTAGTGGCAAAGCTCCAAAATGTGCTTATCAATTGCAATGAATGTACCACACTGATGAAAGATGTTGCTAATGTGGGGAAATGTGGGAGGTGGGGAGTGGGGCATATGGGAATCCCCTACATATAACATTTATGTGACATTTATGTAACATTTATGTAATCAAAGTATCTTTCAAAAAATTGAAAAGAAAAAAAAGTAAGAATGTATGGGCACTACCTCTTGTCAGTCAAGTTTTACACCAGATCGTCCCTTTGGATGGTGGAATAACTATCATAGTAGCAGCCATGTATTTAAATACATACGAAGTACCAGGCATTTGTGAGCACATCCCGTGCACAAGGAGTTAGGTTAATTCACACTCCAATCCCATTAGTGTTGTTATCTCTCTTTCATAGATGAGGCTTCAATTTACAGGACTTGCCCACGTCTCTGCGTGGGAAGTGGCAGAGTCGGGGCTTGGGCCCTGGTCTGTCGGGTTCCAGTGTCACTGATTCTCCCATCACCTGTCCAGGCCAGTTCCACACACCTTCTGGTCAATGAGTTTCCTGAGGTGGGTTTGCTGGGGGTTTTTATTTTGGCTTATTTCAGTAAGATTGTTGAAGAGATTCAGTTTTGTGTAATTTAGGCTTCATTATTCTAATAATAATAATAATAAACAAAAAACAAACAAAGCTCTATCCTTAATAATCACCTCTCAATCTCTCTATTCTTCCCCTGCTGTTCATAGCCGCTATTCTGTTTCCATCTTTCTAATTTATTTGTATTTATATTTGGTATAGATGGAGTAAAAAAAAAAATATGTAGCACCTTTTGTCTAGTTTCTTACACTGAGTATATTTCCTTTTTTTTAAACCTTTAAAGGGGAAGATTATTAATATATTAATATACATGACTGTCCTTATTTTGTTTTGGTTGTATTTTTGCCCGATATTAACATCTTGTAACATTCTTATCATTTATTTTTGTGATTCTTTTCTAGGAGGCAAATATGGTCCCTGGAGGACCCTCGTGGTTGACACAGGGTAAGCTAGAAATCTGTTTGTGCTCAGCTTTCTCCTCTATAAGACCAATTTAGGAAAAGATCTGTGTGTGAGTGTGTGTGTGTGTGTGTGTGTGTGTGTCGGGCTGGAGTTGGGGTGGGGAGAAGGGTGCTAATCAAGGAACAGGCCAGCAGGAGAGCTAGAGAGCTGCTCACCACAAAAGAATTGCTTGCAGAGGAGTTACAGCTTGTCGCCCTCTTCCTCTCTCCCTTCTTTCCCAGTTCCTCTTTGCTGAGCTGACAAAAGATCCGGGTGAGGAAGGGTTCAAGGCAATTTGAGCTCAGGCCTCATTTTGGCACAGTTTGACTTCAAAGTGAATGTAGAACCATGCCAGCAGAAATGACCTCATCATTGGATCTATAGACTGGGAAACCATTCCGAGAGACCTTCCACGGAGAGCCCAGCGGTGTGCTCTCCATCTCTCACTGCCCACTGTTTGGCTTCAGGATGACAGGTATCTCTGGCTCCTGTAGGAGAGATTTGAATTTGGCCCAAATAATGCAGATTCTTCCAGTGCATTTTTTAAAAAACAATTTATTGAAGTATATCATTCATACATGAACATACATAAACAATAAGTGTCCAGTAAACATCATGATCTTATAAAACAAACATGCATAACATCATACAGGGCTCCCACACATCACCCCCCGACACACAAACACCCCATATTGTTGTGAAACATTTGTTAACAAATCATGAAAGAGCATCATCAAAGTATTACCACTAACTATAGTCCGTATCTTCCTCCCCTATACATTTTTTTTTTTTTTTTTTTTTTTTTTTTTAAAGATTTTATTTATTTATTCATCTATCCCCCCCTTGCTGCCCGTGCTCGCTGGGTCAGCCAACCACGCCGTGCAGGCGGGCCTGCCCTCACCAGGAGGCCTCGGGAACCGAACCCGGGGCCTCCCACACGGCAAACGGGAGCCCCACTGATTGAGCCACAGCCGCTTCCCCCCTATACATTTTTTTTAAAGGATTTATTTATTTACTTTTATCCATTTTTACTCCCCCTGCCCCGTTTTTGCTGTTTCTGTGTCAATTCTCTGGGCAACTCTCTGTGTCCATTTTTCTGCCCTCTCTTCTCATCCTTCTCCTCCTGTCTTCACTGGGATTTGATTCTTGGAATCTCCGATGTGGGAGAGAGGCGTCCTACCGCCTGTGCCACCTTAGTTCCTGGTTTTTCAGTGCATCTTGTCTTGGCTCTCCCTTGTGTCACTTTCCTGTTACGTCATCATCTTGCTGTGTGGCTCATGGGGCCTGACAGCTCTCCCGCTCGCTGGGCCTGGCGGTGCACCCGCACACAGGCCCTGGTGGCCCACACGCTTTCTATATTTTTCTTTTTTAATATTTTACCAGGAGGTCCCAGGGGTCGAACCCAGGTCCCTCCATATGGTGACGGACGCCCAACCACCTGAGCCACATCCGTCCCCCCTGCTATGTCTCTCTCTTTTTTTTTTTTTTTAAATAGTTATTTCTGTTCATTTTTCTATCCTTTATTGAGTTGTAAACTTCTTGAGGACAAGGACCATAGCATATACATCTTTGTTTCCCATATATAATATCCAATACAGCAGCTTCTAGGTGATACATTTCTGAATAAATGAAGAGGTTGATGCAAACTACACAGAACCATTTTATTTATTATTATTATTATTTTTTTAAGATTTTATTTATTTATTTATCCCCCCTTGCTGCTTGTGCTCGCTGTGTCCATTTGCTGTGCGTTTTTCTGTGTCTGCTTGACTACCTTTGTTGGGTCGTCCTGCTGCGTCAGCTCACCGTGCCGCACGGGCTGGCTTGCCTTCACCAGGAGGCCCCGGGAATCGAACCCGGGGCCTCCCATATGGTAAACGGGAGCCCTATCGATTGAGCCACATCCACTTCCCTGCTATGTCTCTTAATGTTGACCAAAGATACCCAAATTTACAGTCTTTTCCCATACAGGATGGTCATATAATAAATCAGGCTTTAGTTTATCACCAGCATTCCAAAAACCAGACCTAGGGAGAAAACCTAGGTCTGGGGACACGTGCATGGTTTCTAATAGAGTGAATATTTAGCCCACCTTGATTATCACAAAATCAGGACAGTGAGAATATTTGCAACTTCCAGTGCATCTTGACAGAGTGGAAAGAAAAATAAGCTTTGAATGAATGAATGACTACTTGGATGGGCCAATTCATCACTGATAATTTGAACAGTCTGAAAAATGCCCCAGTGAGGTATGGAAAAATAATACCAAATGTGCGCTATGAACCATAGTTAGTGGTAATAGTCTGATGATGTTGTTTCATAATCTGTAACAAATGTTCCTTCCACAACAATGTAAAATGTTGGTGGAGGGATGTTTTATGGGAATTCTGCACATTATGCAAGATTTTTTGTAAGTTCACAACTTCTCTAGTAAAATATACATATATATATTTTAAAAACTGGGAAATTCTATAATAAAAAATATGCCCCAATGTACCCTGAATATGGGTTGTGTGATAGAGGATACTGTTAAACTTGTTAGGGTAATAATGGCATTATACTTATATATGTCTCTTAGAGTTGCATCCTGAATTAATTACAGGTGCAATGATAAGATGTCTGAGATTTGCCTTAAAATACTCTATCAAAAACTACAACAATTGGGAAACGGATGTGGCTCAAGAGGTTCGGCGTCCGTCTACCATATGGAGAGACCAGGGTTCGATCCCCGGTACCTCCTGGTAAAAAAAAAAAAAAACTACAACAACAACAATAATACGTGTTGGAGTAGAAGGATAGATGAAATAAGATGGAAAAATGTTAACTGTTGAAGTTGGGTAATGAATAGGTAGATATTTATTGCACTGCTCTCTCTACTTTTGTATATGATTGAAATGTTGCTTTAAAGAATTAAAAGCAAATGAAGCAACATAGCTATGTGGACTCTGCTCTCAATAAGAAAGTGTTTCTTAATTCCTCTGATGCCATCCCACCATGATCCCAGACATAAAACATCTCAGCTTTCCTGGGGCTGACCGTGAAGACTCTTATAAAAACATGTAGAGAGGGAGACGGATGTGGCTCAAATGGTTGGGCGTCCGTCTCCCATATGGAGGGACCCGGGTTCGATACCTGGGACCTCCCGGTAAAAAAAAAAAAAAAAAAAAAAAAAAAAAAAAAAAAATGTAATGCTTAACTTTATGTTGTTTACAAGACAAAATTGAAATAAAAAAGGCACAAAAAATTAAATTAAAAAAAAAACAACAAAACAAAAACATGTAGAGAAAGCCATCAGTGTAATAAAATGTAGGTGTTCGCTGATTAGGACCTGAAACCAGGAAGGGTGCTGGAATAACTTTCCCCTCGACACCAGTCTGTGGCATCCCTGCCCTCTAAGGAAAGAAGGTAAATGTGTGCGTGGAGGGAGAGCGGAAGGGCAGGGCTGCTCAAGAATACCATCACTAAACATTTCATTTTCCTGCAAACCTTGAGTGTTAGGGCTGTTGGATTCACTGTTTAAAATCATTTCATTTGCCCAATGATACGAAACTATGAATGAAAGACTGAGTGACTTTCCCCAGGTTCACACAGGGAAATAGCAGCAGCAACACCAAACAAAACCCACATTTGGGGATCCTTGAACCAGTTTTTGTTGTCTTTTTCAGTCTCAGGTCTACTTATGAAGAATGTGTCTTATATATCTTTCAAATACTTCCTCTTCTCTATACCAAACAGAGAGCTAGGCCTAGAAGGTGGACCAATATGTACCAGTTAGGTGGAGAAATATTTATAAAATGATTTAAGGTGGCACAGACATGCAGTTAAGCTTACTAAAATTCATGAAGTTAAATTCTGAGTCCCTTGGAAATTCATGAGTTCATGGAGATGTAGTAGAAGGGTCATTTGTTTTGGTACCTTTTTCACAGCGCCAGGAAAGCAGCTGCCCAGGGCAATACAAAGACAAGCCACGGATTCGCCTCTTCTATGCTAAACACCTTTCCAATGAGCAAGGTCCTGTTTCAGTCCGGTCTCTCCATCAACAATTCATTACTTGATTAACAAATTTGACCCCAAGGAGTTTTCCAAGTTCTCCAGGAGGCTGCAGAAATAAATCCAAATCACCTCTAATGTTATTTATAAACAATGGGATTAAAACAGAAAACAATTAACCACAGGCATTTATGCAGACCTGGCAGCATCTTGCTTCCTCCAGACTTAGAACAAGTAGGTGACAAATTCTTCTCATATTTAATGAAAAAACGCTTGCCCTTTTGATGGTAATAAAGTATTTTTACTTAAATGTGAGATTGATTCAAAATAGTTTTAGTCTAAAAGATAAAGCCTAGAACGGGGGTTCTTAGCATTTTTTGTTCCACGGACCCCTTTTGCTACCAGATTTTGTCTAGGTTCTTTTTTTTTTTTTTTTTTTTTAAAGATTTTATTTATTTATTCATTTATCCCCCCCTTGCTGCTTGTGCTCGCTGGGTCAGCTAACCACGCCGTGCCGGCGGGCTTGCCTTCACCAGGAGGCCCCGGGAACCGAACCCGGGGCCTCCCATATGATAAACGGGAGCCCCACTGATTGAGCCACAGCCGCTTCCCTGTCTAGGTTCTTTACTATGCTGCAGAAATGAATTTCAAGAGCACATCCGGTTAGTTAGGCCAGTAATTTATTAAGGTAGGGAGGGAGGAGAAATGGGAGGAAATAACAGATCATAGGTTCCCGGTAGAGAGTAAGGGGCTGAAGAATGATAAAGAGGGCTGATTTATAGAGTACAATTTCCCAATATAGATTATAAACACCCAGGTTTTACTTGTGTGTTGATCCACGCAGGGGGGACACGGTGAGAGCAGGGCACAGAAGACAGGGGGTGGGGGTGGGGGCTTGTGCCTGCTTTTTAAAACATTAAATTATTACACTCTTTTGCTAATGACACGGGAGGAGTTCCAGCTGTTGGCTGTTTTGATTGATTACCCCTTCTATCAATCCTGAGGAAAGCCCAATTATGAGGCCTCTTGAGAATATCCGGGGCTTCTCCTGGCTTCCGGAGGAAACCTCATTCTGGGTGGCAGAAATCTCGTGAGGGTCTTCCAGCAGCCATCTTGGGGTATCAATATCCACGTGGACTTCTTGCAAGTTCCAGATCCATCTATTGATTCCCTATTTTATTAGCCTGCTTTGCTTTGCCAGTCAGGTGAAAACCACGGACCCCTTACTAAGTCCACACTATATTGTGTATTATTTAACAAATATATCACACCCGCACCAACATGCTCCCACAAGAATAATGTTTTTTTTGAATGTCAATTCAAGCTCACGGACCCCTTGTTAAAGAACCCCTGGCCTAGCTATGTCACACTGAGTCTCGGTTTCCACATTTGTAAAAAGAGAAAAATACTACTTCCTTTACAGGGTGAAGATAAAATGAGATGACAGGCAAGGTGCTTATAACCTTGTCAGGGACATTATAAGTGCTCAGCAGATATCCTCTTCCTTCCTTAAGGTAAGGCAGTACGTGAGGGTGCCGGAAAAAGTATTAAAGGTGAGAAGAAGAAATGGAGCTCTTGATGCAGTCACAGAAAATAGAACGACAAATCTATAATTACATGGGATTAGGGGAGGGAAGTGGATGTGGCTCAAGCGATTGGCCTCCTGCCTACCACACCGTGGTTCAGTTCCCGGTGCCTCCTAAAGAAGACAGGGAGCTGGCTCAGTGGGCAGGTGTGGCAAACTGACACAACAAGACTATGCAACAAGAGACACAAGAGGAAAAACATAATGAGAGGCACAACAAAGCAGGGAGCAAAGGTTCCCAGTGCCTCCTGAAGAAGATGAGCAAGATGGCAAGCTGACATCATGGGCATGTGCTACAAGCTGATGCAACAAGATGATGTAACAAGAGACACAAGAAGGAAAAACATAATGAGAGACACAACAAAAGCAGGGAATGGAGGTGGCTTAAGCAATTAGGCACCTCCCTCCCACATCGGAGGTCCCAGGTTCAATTCCTGGTGCCTCCTAAAAAAAAAAGAAACAAAAGAAAATGAATAGACACAGCAAGTGTAAACAATGAGGGGGTGGGGAAAAATAAATAAATAAAGGGAATTAGGGTAGGTGTTTTAGTTTGCTAAAGGCTGCCAATGCAAAATACCAAAAATGGGTTGACTTTTTTTTTTTTTTTTTTTTACCGGGAGGTACCGGGGATCGAACCCTGGTCTCTCCATATGGTAGACGGACGCCGAACCTCTTGAGCCACATCCATTTCCCTGGGTTGACTTTTATAATGGGAATTTACTGGGGTAAAAGCTCACAGTTCCAAAGCTGTGAAAATGTCCGAATCAAGGTATCTTCAGAGATGCTGTCTTACCAAAGGTCAGCTGCTGGCAGATCCTGGACTCCTGCCACGTGGCAAGACACAATGGTGGCTGCTCTCTGCCTCCCCCCTCAGGCTCACTTTCTCCCCAAGATCAGCTGTGGGTGATCAGGCAGACTTCATTGCTTTAGCTTTGGCTGCTCAGCTGATTCTAGCCTCTGGCCTTTTTCTCAGCCTCTCTGGGTTTCTCTGTCTTTCTACAGCTGCTGGTGATCCTGGAGTCCTCTCTCACATGGCAATTTTCCCTCTCCTCTAACCTCCATTTATATAGGACTCCAGTAAAGGATTAAGACCCACCCCTAATCAAAAGCCCTTAACTGAAGTGATCTGATCAAAAGTGATCTAATCAAAAGATCCCTTAACTGAGTCTAACCAAAAGGTCCCACATAAATAGTTTTACATGCACAGGAATGGGTTAGCTTAACATAGTTTTCTGGGGTCCACAAAAGACTCAAACTGGCACAGTAGGTTTTATAGAAAATTTGTAAGAGGGATATATAGAGAGTATCATATAGATATATTTGTGCACACTTGTGCTTAGTAACAGATCGGCCTGAATTTGGAGCCAGAATTCCTTGGCTCTGGGCTCTTGCTGTCACTTACTGTGATGCTTATTATTATTATTTTTTTCCCAAATATAAAATGAAAGTCAATAAGGAATTCATCCATTTTCTGCAGGGATGGAATGCGAAAATGCAACACAAAAGCAGTGTGATCAGGGCAAATCCTTGTCACATGTGAGATATTAATACTCTACAGGTGGTTTGAAAGTTGTGCAGCATATGATTGCATGTCAAAAGGTGAGCATGGTAGGTTCTCAGTAAATGCAAAACTGCAATGACCTGAAAAAGAATGCCAGCGAAATGTCTCTTTCCAAGAATAATGAAAATTCATTTGCCATTTTGCCCTTTTCCAGGTAGAAGTAATATTGGCTACTTGATACTCAGATTAAATGCCCTTTTCACCGAGAAGCAGCCAGAAGCGACTTATAAACATATTTTCCTTTGTTAATCTTCAAAAATCTTTCGAGGAGGTAAAAGGCAAATCCCTTGTAAAACAAAACAAAGTTATGAACTTGAGCAACACGTAAAAGAAAAGAAGCCTAAAGAAAATTGGATTCAGTTCACATCATTCGAGTGTCTTCTAAAAAAAATTATTCAGTGAATATGGGTAATACTTTCTTCACACCTTTATTATAATAACTTTCTCACTGCTTTGTAGTTGTCTTTTTTTTTTAATTTAATTTAATTTATTTATTTATCCCCCCTTGCTGCTTGTGCTCGTTGTGTCCATTTGCTGTGCGTTTTTCTGTGTCTGCTTGTCTCCCTTTGTTGGGTCGTCTTGCTGCGTCAGCTCACTGTGCTGCGCAGGCTGGCTTGCCTTCACCAGGAGGCCCCAGGAATCGAATCCGGGACCTCCTATATGATAAACGGGAGCCCTATCGATTGAGCCACATCCGCTTCCCTGTAGTTGTCTTTTTTTTTTTTTTTTTTCCACCGGGAGGTACCAGGGATCGAACCCTGGTCTCTCCATGTGGTAGACGGACGCTGAACCTCTTGAGCCACATCCGTTTCCTGTAGTTGTCTTTATAAGTCTATGTCCTCTTCACAAGACTGTGAGATCTACAGAGTCTGGTTCTAAACCTTTTCTGTTGCTGATTCCCCAGGGCCTGGTGAAGGGAAGAACTTAGCAAATGCTTGTTGAAAATGAACAAACATCAACACACAATGTTCATCAGTGTGAACATACTAACTTGGATTCTACTAGTTTTGCTTGCCCATTTTTCACATACAGAGTTCATGTCTGGAAACAGTCCATCTGATTGATGACCGTTATTTGAATCACTTATTATATTCCAGACAAATATGCTATCATATCCTTTGCTATTCTTCTACTATTGAGCATATGTGGTATTTCTAGCTTTCCGTTATTACAGATAGTTATAAAATGAACACCTTTTAAACATGTTCTTTTCTCACACATTAGGGCTCTTTCTTTGTTGTTGTGTTACTCAAAGTGGAATTACTGGGTTGTGTTACTTAAAGTGAAATTACTGGGTCAAAAAATGTAGGTATAGCCAGAATGTTTCATGGAAAAAGTAATACAATATTTTCAGGCCACCAGCATAGAATAAATTCAGCATTCCACCAATGTCTTACAAACATTAGTTCTTTTTTTGTCCCAATGTTTTATTATGAAAAATTTCAAACATTCAGCCAAGGTGGAATAATTTTACAGTGAACACCCCACACCTATCACCTCGTCTCTACCTTTAGTATTTTACTTTATCAGATAAATAAAATATCTCACTCACCTAGCCATTCATTAATTCATCTTACTTTTCATCTGTTGCAAAGTAAATTGCATACATCAGTACACGCCAGCACACGCATTATTAACCAGAGTTCAATATTTGTTTATAGTTTTTTTAGAGGTAAAATTTACATGTAATGAAACTCACAAATATTAAGTGTACCCTCCCTGAGTGTTGACAAATGCACGCGCTTGTGTAACCCAAACCCCTATGGTGAGCTAGAATATTTTTATTGGTCCAGAAAATTACCTCATTCTCCTTCGCGTGGGACCCCTGCCCTTGCCCCCAGAGGCAATCACTGTTTGATATTTCCCAGCACAGATTAAATTTTCTGCTCCAGAATTTCATGTATATGGAGTCACGCTGTATGAAATCCATTGTGTGGGGCTTCTTTCACTGAGCCTGATGTTTTCGTGACTCATCCACGTCTTTCTTTGTATTGCTGAGAAGGCTTCCATTGTCTGACTATCCCACAACTTTTTATCCATCTTCCTGTTGATGGACACCTCGGCTATTTCCAGCATTTGGAAATTATGACTAAAGCTGCTGTGAATGTTCTTGCTCAAGTCTTTTTTGTGAACTTGAATATCTTTTTGCTGCTTTAATAGATAGGTCGTGGTACGTTTAAATGGTTCTCATTTCCATATCTTTAATTGCTGGCGATGCCGTGTATTTTTTCTTCTTGGATGGTTATAATAATTCCATTTCTTGAAGGCTCACTATAGTGACAGGCCCTCAAATTTAGCCTCATAAGAATCCTGCAAAGTGGTATAATTACATCCGTTTTACATAGGAAGGGACAGACGTGGGCTCATTAGGCAAGTTGGATGTGGGAACTCAGATTGAGGCCAAGGCTTTCTCCAGGCCACAGTGTGGCACCCAGGGACTGGCAAGGTGACTCCCGAGTAGACCATGGACCTACTGAAGGGGCAACTAGAGCTCTACATGAGGTAGTTGTATCAGATTTAATCATTTTGGTTTCGGTAAATTTGGGGTGGTTTTCTTAGTGACAGATTTTGCCCATTCTCTTGTTTTCCTTTTCATGTGTATTTCATAGTTTTTTTTTTTTTGTTTTTTTTTTTTTTTTACGAGGTACCGGGGACAGAACCCAGGACCTGGTACATGAGAAGCAGGTGCTCAACCACTGAGCTACACCCTCTCCCCTTAAAGCAGGGGTTCTTTACCTTTTTTGTTCCACGGACCCTTTTGCCAGTCAGGTGAAAACCACGGACCCCTTTTCAGAATGTAGCAGCAGGTAGTTTTATGACATTTAACTAGCCTCGGGTCTAACAACTATCGTAATTTCGAAGTATGGATCAGCGCAAGTGATTTTTTGAGATATGCAACAACTGTAATGTGATATGAAATGAATACTACTGTAATTTATTGCATCCATTCATAAGCGAAGGAAATGCTAGATTTCAGTTAGAGGTCAGAGAAAATAAAGACAATAAGTTGTTTTTTTTCAATTCAAGCTCACTGACTCCCTGAAACCTTTCCATGGACCCCTTGGGGGTCCGTGGAACTCTAGTTAAGAACCTCTGCCTTAAAGGGAGAAATAACTGCAGATTTACTTTTTAATTTTCTTTTGGTATTTCATAGTATTTTGTTGCACAAAAGTTTTACTCAAAGCCATCTATTTTGTCTGATGACAGGCTCAATTTTTTTAAGGGCTAGAAATTTATCTTTTCTCTACTGCTAAGATTAAATATGCAGTTCTGTTTTTCTCTTTCGTTTTTGATACTTTTTCTGTTTTGCTTTCTCATGTATTTCTGGCATAAATGGCCATAGAAGGTGTGAGATATGGAGCCACATAAATATGGGGGACAGGGCCCAGCTTCATAAATAAGCCACAAATAGACACCCAGAGAATCAAAACCTGTTTCCTAAGATTGCATGGGAGGATCAGTATTTGAACTCCATTTCCACTGCTTTTACCTCTGAACAAAGGCCTGACTTGCCACCTTAAAGGGAAGAGGCCCTTATAAACCACAAACTGCTTGGAAGGGAAAGTCTTTGTAGTAGTGCTGGGAATTACAGGGTGTATATTTTTGTTCATGCTTCTTCATTCCTCCACCAGTTTTATTTTTCTCCGGGATTCCTCTGAAGTTCAAAGCTGAGCAATTTATACAATCAACAAACAAACAAGAAACCTCAGGGCTAAAAGGAGCCTCATGAGAGCTATTTATTCATTTATCCAGCAAACACTGACTGAGCTAGGTCTTTTTTTTTTAGTTATCATACATTTATTTTAACATAGCACTCCAATTTCACATCATGTACATTTTCCAAAGTTGTAGATCCTTTAACTACTCTGATCTTCACAGACTTTTCAGCAAGTGTGAAAAAGGGGCAATAAGGTTAGCTTGTTTCTAACAAGTCAAAATCCAAATATAGGTTACCCCCAGGGACTTATTGATGTTGACGATATACATAAAGCTCCCAATGCATAGCAAATGCATGAGACTCTTGCTGAGTAAATTATTAGCACAACTTGGTAGCACATGATCGTGAAAAGACAAAAGGCATCAAATATATACTTTGCTGTTACACTCATCTTACTGTTCAATGTGCCTGCAGTGAAAAAATAAACATTTTTACTTTTGAGGTTAGAGTAGATCATCAGCTATTATCTCTCTTTCCCAATGGCTACGATAAAATGGCTCTTCTTGGCTCTGGCTCAGTAAGACATCTTATTTGTGCTGAAAACAAAAACAATGGCAGTGTTAAAGAAAAAGGTATACTGGCTCCCAGGCTGGGTACAGTGGTGCAGTGGAAGTTCTCACACAATTGCTTCAAACCAAAACAAAAGCCACCTGTTCCATTCCCAGGGGCAGAGCTCCCTGATGGAGCTTTAGGATCTAGTCCTGTTGTCCCACCAAGTGCTTTAGGATGAAACTGGTACCCATGGGTTTCATTATGGGAGTACCCAAATTCCAGTTCAAGCCCTGTGTCCTCTGGTCTCAGCGTCACAAACCTTCTTTCTCTAACCCTCCACGGCCATGAAATCAGCTTACAGCATGGCAGGAGGTTTCACAAAGCATGAAAACTAAACATTCCCCGATGGCTGAGAGCAGAGGCTGGCTTCTGTGACTACAGCAAGCCCTCTCAGTGGAAACCGTGCAATGCCTTTTATTTTTTATTTATTTAAAGGTTTATTTTATTGATTTATTTCTCCCCACCCACTTGTTGTTTTTCACTGCTGTGTCTGTTCGTCTTCTTTGCCTCTTTAGGAGGCACTGGGAGCCGAACCCGGGACCTCCGATGTGGGAGGGAGGCACCTAATCGCTTGAGCCACCTCCGCTCCCTGCTTTTTTGTTGTGTCTCTCATTATGTTTTTCTTCTTGAGTCTCTTGTTGCGTCAGCTTGCCATGTCTGCCTGTCACGCCAGCTCGCTGTCTTCTTTAGGAGGCACTGGGATCCGAACCAGCAGCCTCCCATGTGGTAGGTGGGAGCCCAGTTGCCTGAGCCACATCCGCTTCCCTGCAACGCCTTTTATTTTTTTTTATTTTTTTTTTTACCGGGAGGTCCCGGGTATCGAACCCAGGTCCCTCCATATGGGAGACGGACACCCAACCATTTGAGCCACATCCGTCCCCCTTTGCAACGCCTTTTAGAACAAGTTCTTTTATTATCACGTGTGCTAGTAAATGTAGAAAATAAACTCTACAAGCCTGAAAGCAACTGTGGATGTGGACTGTCTTACACTAACAGGCCTCTGCTTCAGGAAAGCTTAGGACTTGCTGGTAAGGCAGCCTTGGAAAGCCTGTGGGGCGGGGGGTAGGCAGCTCTTAGAGTCTGCTGGCATTGCCTTTAAAGTCTGGCCCCCTGTGCCTGCTGCTTTGGGGGTTGCTCTTGGGAGGGTCACATAACTAGATGCCCTTCTCACTGCAAAAGAGCAAAGCAGGGTGGCTCACAGAGTCACACTCACATCCAGTGGCCTTAGCGACTGATCTGGTGGTGGTAGTGGGCAGTCTTCCTTAGCCTGGGATGAAGGAGCAGCAAGATATGCCAGCCCAGGGCCCAAAATCCCAGGTCCCCACTTCTTACTACAAAAACACCTGTAACTCAACTATAAATCCAACTGATCCTCTGAAATGAGATTTTTAAAAGAGCACATTTGAAACAATTAACCAGTTGGAAAGAGAAACCAGCTACTGGTATTCTATTTAACCAGAAGGGGGGAAAAAAGACCTTTCAACTGATTTTTCTCTTTGTTCACATTCATAAAAGCCCAAACGCGAACATAATGAGCCCTCTTGTCAATAGTATGGGCAGCTCTGGTTGCTATCATACTTGAAATGCCTTTTTTTTTTTTCCCCTTTAAAAAATCACATTCCCTTGGTGATCCCTAGTTTGTTGAACAAAATGTTTTTGGCTCTAAGGTGTTACCCTTCCAACAACTGCTTAGAAGACATCTGCAAATAAATGCCTGTCTTAACTGCAAGACTTAGCTAGGTCTTGTGCTGGGACCTTGGTAGAGAAAGCTGGAGAGTCATCCAGAAAATTCACTTCCTGAAGGGACCAGTCCACCTGGAAACGCCATTAAGTGTGTCCAGGAGGAGATGAAGCCTGAGCTGAGTTCAGTTCAGTCCTACAGATTGTGAGAGGTGAACAAGGAAGGGGAGCCTTCCAGAAGGGGCACAGCCCCAATAAATGCATGGAGCTGACAGCACGCATGGAATCATTGGGGTGGCAGGGCAACTACAACGGGCAGTTTGCTTTGGTGGAAGGTAGAATAGGAAGAAGGGAGCAGTGAGAGAATGGGAAGACCGCTGAGGGCTTCTGTGTCTTGTGAAGAAGCTTGACCTTTCTTCTTTAGCAGCAAGTGGGGGCAGGCCAGACAGGGGATTTAGGCAGGAGAGTGGTACGATCAGAGTCTGGACTGGCCACCGAGGTGAGGATCAATTTGAGAAGGATATGGAGATAAGGAGACTATTTCAGTAGGCTACCTAGAGATGATGCTAAGGCCCAAATTAGGATAATGGTAGGAGTGGAGAGAAGGAATATTTAGGAAATAAAATCAGCAAGACTTGATTGATTCAGTAATGAAAGAGGTGAGGGATGGGAAGCGGCTGTGGCTCAATCAGTGGGGCTCCCGTTTACCATATGGGAGGCCCCGGGTTCGGTTCCCGGGGCCTCCTGGTGGGGGCAGGCCCGCCCGCACGGCGTGGTTAGCTGACCCGGCGAGCACGGGCAGCAAGGGGGGGATAAATGAATAAATAAATAAAATCTTTTTTAAAAAAAAAGAGGTGAGGGAGAAGAAGAAATGAAGAGTAAATCCCAGACTGGCAACTAAGAGGGTGGTGGTGCCCACGGAGCTGGGAAATAGAGGCAGGAAAACATGTTTTGGGGGAAGGTGCCGAGTTCTGTTTTTTACTTTTGAGCTCAAAGTGACTGCAGTTCAGCCAGGTAGTGACCCACTAAGAGGGGGCTGGATGTTTGAAGGAGCATCTTACCTGCAGGTGCAGACTTGGGAGTCTTCAGCCAATACTTGGTGGTGGAATCAATTAGCAGTTGATGAATTATCCAGGGAGAGTGGGTCAAGCACAGCCCCTTCAATATTTAGGGCGCAAGTGAAAGAGGAGTCAGAGAAGAAACAGCCCAAGAGGTAGGAGGGCAGCCTGGAAGATACTTGGTCACAGAGAGCTGGAGCAGTCAGTGCAAATCTCTACTCTCAGGAAACCAAGGGGATAGTGAGTTTCGAGAAGGAGAGGGTAACCAAAAGAGCTGCTCACAGTAGAGACGGCTGGAAAGATAAGGCTTGGAAAAAACTTCCTATTCCATTTGGCAATTAAGAGGGAGCTGGAGAACAGTTTCAGGGGAGTTGAGTGTGAATGGGTGGAGTAAAATTCAGATTGCCAGGTAATTGCGTGATGAATAAGAGATCATTCAAGTGGAGATGGTGAGTTTAGATTTCTCTTAAGAGGTTTCAATGAAAAGGGAAGGGGAGATTGGAGATTGGATGATGAGGGTTAAGGAAAGTTTTCTTTTTAAGGTTGGCTTTAGGCTGGTTTAAAGGTTGAGGGAGGGAAAGGAGTCCTTAGAGAGAGAGGATGAAGAGGTAGAAGAGGGAGAATAAAGACAAAGTGGTTGATGGAGCAAGAGCCCAGGAGAAGGTGTGGCCAAGGTGCCAAGCCCGGACAGGAACACCGTCCTGATGAAAGTGCAGGAGAGAGCGGGGGTGAGGCTGGGTGGTGGGGAGGTGATCATGCTGGTGACCCAAGTGTCCTCAACTGAGCAGGACACAAGGGGTTCCATCAGTAGTGAGGGAGGAGTGTGAAATGGCTCCTGGCACGAATGGGAGAGGGAGCTGGCCCCGGAAAATGACCTGAAAGCAGGGCTGAGGACGGAAGCCACACATTTGAGTGGGAGCAGCTATCTTCACAGCTGTGGGAATTTCCTCAGCAGTGCTCATGTGACTGGGTGGAGAAGCAGGGAAGGTAGATTATAGAGCAGTCTGTGCAAATCTCCGTCCTCAGACTCTGATGAGCGAGAAATAATAGTTGCACAGATAAAATCGACAGTACGACTATTTATTACATGCTAATCATGTGCCAGCACGATTCTAAGTATTTTGCATAAATTAGCTTGTTTAGTCTATGGTTGGTACTTATTTTACGGATGAGGAAACTGAGGCACAGAGAAATTGAGCTCGACGGTCACCTGGCTAGTAAGTGGAGAAACTGTGATTACAAACTCAGGCTGTCTTCCCCCGGCCTCTCTTAAACCTTAAACATTCTTCATTTTTCTTGAACAGGTTTAAATGTCTGCTTTGATGTGCATTCCATTAGGGGGCGGAAACTTGATCTCAAACAATTTAGAATGTTCTTTTCCTGAACTTAGTTCAGGAAACTTAAGTTCCAGGAAACTGAATGCATGGCAAGACCCCATAGGGTAGGCTGTTGTGTTTTGGGTGAGGGGGGATGTGTGTGGGCATGTGTGTGTTGGGGGGGGGGGGCGTGGCATGCTAGCACGTCCTCTGCCCCACGTGATCCCAGCCATGGAGCCACAGCTTTCCTGCCCACGACCACTGGGTGCGCCTCTGCACCCCTTTTGGATGCTCTCTCCATGGTTTCCCACTGGCCCCTCCCTCCCTGGAGCTCTGGGAGCTCTAGCCGCTCTCAGCCATTTCTGCTCTCCTGACCTGCCTTCACGCTGGGCAGGGTTGATGCTGTCTTCCGACCTCTCTGGGCTTTACACCTGGGGCCAGGCCACAGTTGGCCTCCACTGTTGGATTCTTTAAATATGTCTCAATTTCTAGCACTCCTCTCTCCCTGATTACCTTAAATTAAAAGTGTGGGCAAAGACCATGTCCGTTGTGATCCCTTGGGTCTGCCCTCTGCCAAAAAAAGGCTGTCTCTTGCCACAGTGGGAAACAACTGGTTTGCCAGAGGGCTGGCTGGTTTCGGCTCCCTGGTGTTTTCCTTGGCTCCCGGGTGGTGTCCAGAAGCTTGTGCACGTTTTGAGGAAGAGTGGTCCGAGGAAGCAGCTCTAACTGAAGGCCTGGGGCTGGGACCCTTGAAGGAGTTATGGCCAGATCAGGGACTTCCAGAAGCATGGCCAAGCCAAGAGGAGGCCGTGATCCCTGCAGGCTCAGAGCCGAGCCTGGAGGCCACTGGGGCATGTGGAGACCAGGAGGACAAGCCAGGGATGAGCCAGAGGATGTAACACAGCCCAGTGATTGTAAATCCAAGGCCCCACTTCTGGGCTGCCACACCAGGCTGATATTCCTAGTCCCTGGGTGGAGCCCAAGACCTGATAGGATCTGTGCTAGTCCTGCAATACTTAATCTGTTCTAGCAAACTGGATGCCAATCCAGAGGTACCAATTAGGGATGTGGTAAGTTCCTGCAATAGAAGGCCAATCCCTCTTCACACCCTCTTCAGTGAGGACATTTTGGCTTATTGGCACTAATCTAGCTCTTTTACTCACACCCAACTGACAGTGCCTCTGTTCTCTTCCAGGGATGAAGCTGTAGGATACTCGGGTTCCAGAAGGAAGAGCAAGACCCAGGTCTAGTCCCCTGGTTCTGTGTGTGGTTTGAGTGTGCCAAGCACATGCATCCAACCTACTGACCCCAATCTGCTCTCAGATTACGCCCAAGTGAATGCTCTACACCAGCAAGGCTGGTTGCTTTGCAGTCGCTTCTACCCACCAGTCTCATTCCCCTTGCCCATCCGGAAGCCCCTGCCACTTACAAAAGTGCTAATGGCCTTTGGCGCCCATAATTGGCTAAATCGTAATCCTTTGCTCATGATGTATTCTCATTTTGGGTCCATACAGGGCCCTACCTTCCTATCTCATATATCGAATTTTAAAGTGATGTCATCAACACCCATGGCGCTACCACCGAAGCCGGCAGCTCAGACCTTGACAGTGGCTTAGACCCAGCAGTGGGCTCCTCCCCTTACATCTCCCTGCCTTCCTTCCTCCAAGGTAGCTGACCTCCTGAATCTGGTGTGCATCCTTCCCTGCCTTTCCTTTTTATGTGTTTTATCTCAACTATATGTATTCCTAAAATCTATATATTAAATATTTATTTATTTAATCCCCCCTACCCCCTTGCCACTTGTGCTTGCTGTCTGCTCTTTGTCCATTTGCTGTGTGTTTTTCTGGGTCTGCTTGTTTCCCTTTGTTGTGTCATCTTGCTGCGCCAGCTCTGCACTGGTATGGGCCGTCAGGTCTCCGTGGGCGCAGGCCAGCTTGCCCTCACCAGGAGGCCCTGGGAACTGAACCCAGGGCCTCCCTCATGGTAGACAGGAGCCCAATCACCTGAGCCACATCTGCTTCCCTATATATTAAATTTTAATTGTTTTCACCTTCTTTAAGAGTGTCATGCTGTATACACTCTTTTATGAATGAGTTTTATACTTAATATTAAGTTGGTTGTATCATCTATGTGGTCGGGTGTCACTGTAGGTCACTGATCTGGGCTGCTGTGTGGCACTGCATCGTCTGAATATATGCCAGTGTGTTTATCCATTATTCTGTCTATGGGCATTTCAACAGTGCTGCTGTGACTGCTTTTGTACATGTACAAAAGGTGGAATTGCTGGGTCAAAGGGCATGGGAATGCTTCCAGGGGCTGTAACTGTTTTCCAAGGTGGTTGTATTAGTCAGGCAAAGGGGTGCTAATGTGAAATACCAGAGACTGGTTGGTCTTTATAAAGGGTATTTACTTGGGGTAGAAGTCCGCAGTTACCAGGCCATAAAGCATAAGTTTCTTCTCTCACCAAAGTCCATTGCCACGTGTTGGAGCAAGACAGCTGCCAACGTTTGCCAGGGGTCAGGCTTCTTGGGTTCCTCTCTTCCTGGGGCTGCGTTTCTCTCTGGGCTCAGCTCCTCTGTTTCCACCACAAGGTCAGCTGTAGACTATCAGGTGAATGGCTCGCTTCTCTTCTCCCGGGGCCTTCTCTCCAACATCAAAACTCCAACATCAAAACTGCAATCCATTACATTTAATTGAGAAATGTATATATTTATTCATCTGTGTTTACTTTTTAGTTTTTAATTGCTTATGTTTTCAATTATTAAATGTACAAAATAAAGTTAAAAAACAACAACAACAACAAAAAAAACTGCTGCAACTCTGTTCTTTGTGATGCCTTTTATCTTTTATTCCCCACCCACCAAAGGGGTGAGGCTCAACACCCTACTGACATGGCCCAGTCAATGCCCTAATCATAACTTAATCATGCCCAGATGAACAGATCAGTTTACAAGCATGATTTAAATATATATTTTTGGAATTCATAATTACATCAAATTGCCAAACGGCTACAGTGGTTGACTAACTTGTAATGCCCTTGCCAACATGTAAAATGACCTTATGGATCCCCATCTTTTCCAGCACTTGGCCTTGTCAGACCCTTTAACATGTGCCTCTTGCTTGGGGGATAAAATGGCATCTCACCGTGTTCTGGTCCATTTCCTGTTCACCTGCCCTTCAAGGCCCAGTTCATGAACAACTTCATCCAGGAAGCTCCCCCTCGACCGGCACGTATGTCTGGATCACGGCTTTGGTTGCTACTAACTGTTTCATGTCTTAAGCCATCTTCCCACTAGACTCAACTCCTTAACAGCACAGGAAATAACTTTTATATTTTCTAACTCCACCATCAGGTACAAGCACAGTGCATTGTACATAGTAGATCCTTGAATTAATGATTGCTGTTTGAATAAAACAGAATTTATCTATCATCTATAATATCTATCTATCTATCTGTTGCGGTTGGGCAGTTTGATGTAATTATGAATTCCAAAGATATAATTGGATCATGCTTGTAAACTGGTCTGTTAATCTGGGCATGATTAAGTTATGATTAGGGCATTGACTGGGCCATGTCAGTAGGGCATTGAGCCCCACCCCTTGGTGGGTGGGGAATCAAATATAAGGGGCAAGGCAAAGAACAGAGTTAAAGAAGTTTTTGAGAAGCAGTTTTGATATTGGAGTTTTGATGTTGGAGAGAAGGCCCCGGGAGAAGAGAAGCGAGCCGTTTGCCTGATAGTCTACAGCTGACCTTGTGGAGGAACCAGAGGAGCTAAGCCCAGAGAGAAATGCAGCCCCGGGAAGAGAGGAACCCCAGAAGCCTGAACCCTGGCAAACGCCAGCAGCTGTCTTGCTCCAACACGTGGCAATGGACTTTGGTGAGAGAAGAAACTTAATGCTTTATGGCCTGGTATCTGTGGACTTCTACCCCAAATAAATACCCTTTATAAAGACCAAGCCATTTTTGGTAGTTTCACATTAGCACCCCTTTGGCTGACTAATACTCTATCTATCTATCTATCTATCTATCTATCTATCTATTTTAGAGAAGCTGTAGATTTACAGAAATATGTAGAAAATAACAGAATTCCCATATACTTGCCACCATTTTTAACGCTTTGCATTAGTGTGGTACCTTTGGTACAATTGGTGAGAAAATATTATTTGTACTATTAACTATAGTCCATTAGGGTTCACTGTGTTTTGCAGTCCTATGGTTATTCTTTTTCTGTTTTTAAATTTTTATTCTACTACTCTTTCCCTATTGAATGGACTTGGCACCTTTGTCAAAAATCAATAGGCTCCTCAGCCTTCTGTTCCTACCTCTAGTCATTCCCCACAGGGAATAAAGAAAATCAATTGGCCATGGATGTGAGGGTCTATTTTCTAAACTCTCAATTTGATCCATTGGTCTACACCTGTTTTTGTACCAGTACTATGCTATTTTGACCACTGTAGCTTTGAAGTAAGTTTTAAAATTGGGACAAAGTCTTCCAACTTTGTTCTTCTTTTTTTAAAGATGTTTTTGGCTCTTTGGGGCCCCTTCTGCTTACATACAAATTTGATGCCTGGCTTTTCCATTTCTGCAAAGAAGGCTGTTAGAATTTTGTTTGGGATTGCACTGAATCGGTAAAAACAGACTTGTTTATGCAGATCAGGGAGGTCAAATATCCATGTGGAGGCAGCAGTGTCCCAGAGGGGCTGGGAAGAGGAAGCCGGGATGTGAACTTGTGATTTGCCAGTTGAGGTCGGGGAGACGCTAATTCTAGAGATTCTAATTAGCCATTCTCGGAAGGCCCGGCAGCAGTTGTTTGGTGGAGTGTGACTTCTCCAGGGAGGCTCAGGGAGCCAAAGGCCTCTGGGGGTTGAGTCATGTCACGGGTCAGGAGCCGATGTTTTGACTGGGAGCCATCGACTACTTTGCCTTCTGCCTGGAGGGGAATCAAGTCAACAGCTCATTATTAGGTCTGCTCTGGTCGAGGTACTGTCTTCAGCCACTTCAGGGGACAGCAAGGAACATTAGGCTGTCAGACGCTCTCAGCCATGGCCATGAGGGAAGCTTCTGGTTTAATTTTAGTCTAAGACGACAGACAGACAGGCACTGCCCCCAAGTGTCAAGGGCTGGGCTGAGGTGGGATTGAACTGCCAGGTTGGGAGCTTGGGAGTTTGGGCCAGGGTGGAGGGGGCTCTCCAGCTTATTAACGCCTTCTTGGTGAAGGCTTTATTTCTCAGAAGAAAGATGGTGGCTCACGGTAAGTGTGGACTAGCCTAAGAGGCCAGGACTGCCCACCACACCCACTCCTCTTTAGTCTGCTGAAGAGTTTTCTGTCAATGTGTCTGCTTTCTGGGGGCTGAGGAAGCCACTTCCCTGTTACCTAGGAAGCTGAGACTGTGCACAGAAAACATCTGGGTGAGGGAGGCGGTGGTCACTGTTCCCATTTTTGTTCTTCTTAAACCCACTCCTACCCACATCATTAATTGGTCATTTTCCCGACGTTGTTTTTCCTGCCTTCTCACTACAACCCAGGGAAGCCCAAACAGGAACCTCAGTTAAGGATTGTGCCAGAATTCTACTACTGATATAAACAATGATTCCTTTCACTTTCATCGGCTTTATCATTTTCAAAGGACATTTCCGCCCATTATCCCGTTTGATCTTCCCAGTGTCACCAGTTTCCTCAGAGGTCCTCGTCTGTTCCCACTTCCGTTACTTTTACCAGAACTCTCCTCCATGGGCCACATCCCTGTCCCCAGTAATGAAGAAGACATCACGGCAAGTCAGCCTTCCAAGTGCCTCTTGGTTTCCTGAGGCTGCCGGAGGAGCAAAGGATCACAAACTGGGTGCCTTAAAAAGACAGAAATTTATTTTCGCACAGTTCTGGAAGCCAGAAGTGTTGGCAGGGCCACGCTCCTTCCAGAGGCTCTAGGGGAAGGACTTTGAGCTTCTGGCAGCTGCTGGCTTCTTTGGCTTGTGGCTACATCAGTCCCATCCCTGCCACCGTTTTCACGCGGCCTTCTCCTGCCTGTCTCAAAACCCCTTCTGCCTTTCTTGTATAAGGACACTTGTCAGTGGCTTTAGGGTCCCCCAGGGACATTCAGAATTAACTTCTCATCTCAAGATCCTTAATTACACCTGCAAAGATGTTTTTTCCAAATAAGCTAACATTCACAAGATCTGGGCATTGGGACGTGAACATATCCTTTGGGAACACCTTTCAACCCACTACCGGGCTGAAGCCACTTTAGGTGCTTACGTTAGCAGGCCATCTGTGAATACCTGTTATGCAAACACCTTGACTCAGCCCAATCCATCTATGCTAGGCTCGCCTTAATTTTTAATTCACTTCAACCTTTCTGAGAAACTATGACATGCAAGGCACTGAGAAAATACTGAGAACATGAAAATAGAACGCACGTATATCCTCAAGGAGCTTATAAATACTGAAAGTAAGACTTCTATCAAGCAGCTGTGATAGCATGACTGCAGGGTAGGAGGGCACAAAGCCTGCCCTTGGGAGGGAGCGGGACCTAGCTCTGCTGGTCACCACAACGTGACATTCAGCAGCCTTGTCTGTAAAGGGAGATAGAACACCCATTTACCAAACGCAGGCTCTGTGTCAGGTGCTTCACAGCCCCATTACAGCGAGTTCTCACCATACCCTCTGAAGCTGCCATTACCATCTCCAGTCAACAAATGAGAAAAATGAAGCTTGCACAAACAAGTAGCACCCAGTAAATGGTAGAGTGGGGAATCAGATCTACAAAGCCTTGGCTTCCAAGCCCAGGTTCTTTCCATTCCCGGATGCTGCCTTGCAGGGCTATTGGGAGGATTAAATGAGGTTTTGTATGCAAAATGCCTAGGACCAGGCTCCCAGCAGGTTCCTGTTAAAACAAACAAACAAACAAACAAACAAATAAAACACAGCTATCTGTAACTCAGCCTTCTTTCCCTGCCCACAGTTCTCTCTGCTACATCGTGCTGCCTCCCTGATGGAGTATATGGGTACATTTTTTTCTTCCCCTCATAATAATTAATGCGTGTGCCAACATGTTTATGGAAAATAGCTTAAACCATGTCTTTCATCTCTAAGGACCCAATAATGTTTGGCAAGCACACTCCCAGCTGCGGAGGCCGGCTTCTCTCAGCCAAAGGGGAGGGAATTAGCCAGGAAATTCTGACAAAGGAAGCAATTACGTTGGCCTGACTCATGTGAGCTCCTCATGCCAAAGCTGGGTCTTTTTGCCTGAATTACCTGGGTGATAAGTCTGCACAGACCCAGTTACTTAAGGTTATTTTTCTTGTTGGTCCTTTAAAGGAGTGTGCCCACTTGAGTTTCACTCCTCACCCTGCACAGCCCTGGCAAGACGAAAGCAAGGTGCGGAGGCTGGGCTAGGGGTTACGACAGTACCCAGAGCCCTGCAGCTGGCCGTGGGGGCTGAGGAAGTGGGGGAGACCCCCAGCCCTCCCCACCCCTAAACCTTAGTAGTTATACCAGAGGGTAGAGGGTGGTTGGAAGGGGTGACTCCCTTCTCTTTTTTCCACACTGTGCTCCCCTGCCCACCCCAGGTGCCCGCCTGGGCTTGGTGAGCCGTCAACTAATCCTTACTAGGGATTATCCAGCCTGGGAAGACTAGCATTTTCATAATAATAATGCTTCTTCCATTTCTGCAACACTCTGCTCTCACATCCCTTATCTCGTCTGATCCACACGGCAACCTTGGGGACAAGCATTCGCATCGCCATTTTAGGTTAAAATGAGAGAGAGCTAAAGTAAGAGAAGAGGTTTATCTCAGGTCACCAGGCTAGCAAAGAGCAGAGTCAGCACCAAACAGACGAGAGGGGAAAGCCAGAACCCCCTGGTTTTCTGACCCTGGGATTTGTTCTCTTTTCACCCCAACATACAGGACTTTTAAAAAACATGCAAGACCCAAAGGAGTGAATTTTTAATGGGGGAATTTCTGGCCCCCATGAGAAGTGATGGGAGAGTTGTTTTGGGGGGTATTTGGGGCCTTTCAAGAGCTTTTCAAATGATACCCCAAAGGCAGGTGCTTCCTCATGGGGCATGAATGGGTTACGGGCAGGGTACAGGTCTAACGTCATCACCTCCAAAAACAAGATGACACCTCTTTGCAGGGGTTTGGAATCCTAGGCAGTAAATTGGAGATCAGATGGAAAAGCACACAGACCAGATGCTCGGCGATGACAGCTAACCCAGACAAGAGCAGAGCGTGCCTTCTAGTTTGACATCTCCCCTGGCAGAAATGCTGTGCTGAGATAGAAGCGAGTGGCAGCACCCACCCTGGATAATTAGAGCTTGTGGAGCACCTTTCCACAAGAATTGGAAAGGTCTTGGCAAACCGTCAATTAATTCTTCCCACCCTGTAAAGAGAGAGAAACTATTTTCCAACTGGATAAACCCCAAGTCCAAACGATCAGTGCCTGCCTCTGATGTCACTCCACCCCATGCCCTGCCTCCGCAGCCAAGATCTGGTCCTGGAAGGTGGGCCTGTTTGCCTGCTACTCTGGTCAAATTCTTCAGTGCCACATCTCCTCTTTTTAAAGCATCAGTGGAGACAAATGTTTAGGGCTTGGCTTCTTCTTTCCCAGCTACTTTCCTTTGATCTTTGTCCTTCTGTGGTCACTGGTAGAGAATTTACATCATCTACTGATCTGGGCTGGGAACCCTCGGGATGCTCAAAATGGTGAAGGGGTTGGTAAAGTATCAGAACTCATAGCAGCTCCTATGGCTTTACTTCCAAACAGATTTTTCACTGTCATTTCCAGACCTTTGAGACTATGCCCTTTTTTTCCATGCCCCTCAACTCAGATTCCTCCAAAGCTTGTAGTGCTCTGTAAAGCATTACATACACGTTAGTTCTTCTTATTATCCTTCTGCTTGTTAGCAGAATTACTTTTCAATTCTTAGTGCTGCATGTGTATGGAATAAATGGTGGCTTAAGATGCCATAAAACAGTAAGAAAAGAAAAAGAAAAAAAAACACGAAAAAAAAAAAAAAGAGAGAAAACACAAAACTGCGGAGATGAAATTAAAATATTTTAGAAAATTGCTGCCTGGGGGAGTTCTTGTGACACTTGTGCAGTTAGGCTTGTGTGACTTGTAATGCATTCATTCAGCAAGTATTTGTTGAGTGTTTCTGAGGGCCCAGACCTGTGTCAGTCCCAGCGGGTACAATGCTTAGAACAAAGAACAGGCTTTCTTGTCCTAGAACTTCTAGGTTAGTGGGAGAGAAAAATGGGCGAGGATTAGGAGGCAGACAGCCTTACACGGGCACCGTGTGTAACAGGGCTTTCCCTCAGTTTTCCTGTTTTCTAAATGAGCTGCTCCGTCGACAACAATTTTTTGGAACATCACTGGAGTGAGTTTGGATTTGCTGACATTTCAATCATGGTCTCTTACCTTTCTACTCTTGATTATTTGCATCCATAAGCTGAGAGGCTCTTTCAGATTTCAATTTCTTAGTTAGAAAAAAGTTGAAACAAAACAATCCCTAAGAAATCCAAGCCTTCTCAAATGCCCAAAAGGCTCTATTTGGGTCAGTTCACCTTTCCTTTCCACCATGGAGATGTAAAGCCCCGGGCACTCCAGTCCGGCTCCCCCCCGGCCCCGGGCCTCAGCCTGACACCCCACTTCAGAACAGATCTGCACAGCTCGCATCCGCAGTTCAGAAGCCCCCGGCCTCACCGCTCCCCAGCACTCTGCTTTCTGCGCTGGGCCAAAGCTTCCTGCCTCCTGACCTCACAGCTTGGATGGTTTCCTGCAGCTCCTTCCCTCCTCAGCCCCGGACTGAGCACTCCCCTGCCGTAACCTTCATGTCCTTCCTTACGGCAGTTGCCATCTCCATCCGGCCCCAAAGCCACTTGCAGCTGCGCTGGAAAAAGCCCCGCTGCCCCGCCACCCACTCCGCCCCGCCTCTTAGGGCCCAGCGCCCCGCCGCATGCCCCGCCGCGCCGCCCAGCGCCCCACCGCACACCCCGCCCGGCAGCCCGCCGCCCCACCGCACACCCCGCCCCACCGCACACCCCGCCCCACCTCACACCCCGCCCGGCAGCCCGCCGCCCCACCGCACACCCCACCCCACCGCA
>JAKSZT010054462.1:19371955-19382512 GCA_026826555.1 Tolypeutes matacus | reverse complement strand
ACCCCGCCCGGCAGCCCGCCGCCCCACCGCACACCCCGCCGCCCCGCTGCCCCGCAACCCCACCGCACACCCCGCCCGGCAGCCCGCTGCCCCACCGCATATCCCGCCCCATCGCACACCCCGCCGCTCCGCCGCACACCCCGCCGCCCCGCAACCCCACTGCCCCGCAACCCCACCGGACACCCCGCCGCCCCGCCACCCGGTCTGTCCACGTCATCTCGTGTCTCCCTGCCTGGCAAGTGGTACGGAAACAAACAGGTTCGGACGTGTCCGGACTTTCTCACAGACCATGCCCTTCTCGCAGTCTAATGCGGGTTTGCTTCTTAGGGACAGTCTCCCTTTCTTTCCTCCTTAGCTCGCGTCTCCTTTGGTCTCCTTCTCACTGGAAAATGGAATTTTGCCTTCTAACCATAACCACTGAATTCTTCATCCATTTCCAACGACCCACGTTGGGCTAATCCCAGAAGCTTTCCAAACACTGAACTTCGCATCCAGGAGGATTTGCAAAAGTGATACGGCCCTTCCGAGTGTTGATGACACGGAAGAAATACGCGTGTTCGTGTGGCTTTCCAGCCTCCTTCAATGACAACTCTACCTAGCATTTATTGAATGACAACCCTGCATCAGGCACTGGGTTAAATATTTTACCTGCATTCTCTTATTTAACCTTCACAATAACTCTTTTGAGGTACATTCTATTATTACCTTCCCTTTACCTGTAGAAAAACGGAGGCAGAAAGAGGTTGGATAAATTGCCCAGAATCACACAAATTATAACCGAGAAAGACTAAATTGGGCCCAGGGTGATCCCATGCTGGTGACCACCATCTTCTACTGTCTCTCTCTCTCTCTCTCTCTCTTTTCCCCACTGCCAGTCTTCCTGAAGCCAGCCAGGCTCTTGTCTTCTTGGTGTAGTCCACAGGGACAGCTCACCTAGGTTTTTAAGGCCTGAGTCCTCAGGAGTGAACAATGGAGAAAACCCAGTCCCAGCGAATTAGATAAGGGAGAAGGGTTAAGGGCTCTTCAGAATCCTTCTGTATCAGTGACTGTTCTAATCACTAATAGCAATTAGACACCCCAGACAGAAACAGAGTAGAATGAACCTACCAGCTGTGGAGCATTAGTAGGTAAGGGAACAGCGGCTCCACTCTGGGACTCAGTCTTCCCATCTGTAAAATGGACATGATAATTCCTGCCCACCTAATAAGGGTCACTTAAGGGTAAATGAAAGTGTGGAAGAAAAAAAACAAGAGTGGGAAAGCAATTAGTAAACGATAGTATATGGCATAGATATAATGAGGATAATTCTTTGTAATTGGGTGATTCATATGGAAGATAATATTTAAAAATATGATCATGTGGGATTTTTTCCCCCCTTGTGTTTCTTTTTACACCTTTGGATCTTTTAGGTAGCAGCTGTGCAGCCAATGTGTGCTTATTTCCTCCGCAAAGGGGAGTAAAAGCAGAATAAGAGAGAGGCATATAAAGGGGAGATCTTGGTTCTTGAGTTTCAAAAGTCTAGGCCCTTTTGTGTGAGAAATTTCTGGGGTTGATAGAAGTGTTCTATATCTTGATAAACCTGAACACTCAAGATCTGTGCATTCATTGAATGTACACTTTAGATGGACTGTATGGTGTGTGACTATATCTCAATAAAATTGCTTTAAAAAGGAAAAGATCTCTGCATTTTATTGTACTTCTACCTAAAAAGCCAAAACAAAAGAAAGCTGAGATCCACAGAAGAACAGAAAGGACTCAGGACATAAACAACGTATTTGACAAAAAAATATGGTAAGGGCAAGACTTCCCGTTCCGCCAGGGATTTGTCCAGGTGGACAGGACCTTTGACCACCTCCCAGAGTTTTCTGTCCCTAACGTAAGACAGGAGCTGCTGAAGCGTGTCCCTGCACCCACAAGGAGCATGAAAATGTTCCAGCGAGGAGACAGACCAGGGTGGACCATGTGGGCAAATGGCGTGGACGCTTGGCCGATGCTCAGACGGGAGAGTGGGTGTGCCAGGTGATATCGGTGCAAGACGGTGACACTGAGGACACGCCCCTTTCCCAAAGCCTCTGCACTACGTAATCCCTGCCTCCTCACCCTGCCCTGGGAACATAAACAGAACCCCGGGGAAAATAGGGTAGGCGAACTCCACAACGAGTGAAATTAAGTGTCACCACCCTGGAAGAGTTGGGACTACTCATAGAAAAACAAAGGTATAGTTTTTGCATAATCCGGTTTACTTTTTGAGAATTGCTTCATTAAGTTTTCTTAGCTGTAGTTCGAAAACCTGTAGCATACAGAGTTAATCTCTGAGATGCTCCCAAAGTACTCAAAGCACAAGACTTTTAAAATAGACGCCCGAACTGCTACACAAAGGTTGTTCAGACTTTAGAAGGAGGTGTTTCCATGAAGTCTTGTCATTGAAAAGTGCAGGCAATGGCCTTATTTGTGTATTTCTTTGTAATATGTGTTTCAGCCTAATGCAAAGGTTTCATAATCTCGGGCTGTGGGGACTGGGACAATGTGTCACCCCTCTTCCCCCAGCTTCTCTTAATTAAGGGAGACATCTTGGAACATTTGCTTCCTGTACAGAAACATCCTTTCTTTCCTCCCCAAGCCTCTCCCAGGAATCACTGCTGAGCTTGTCTTCCCTGATGAAGGTCTGATGATGGAGGATGCCTGCTGGCCACCCACCAAAACGCCTGGGAAGGTTTCCAGGGGCAGAAGCCCCTTCATCACCACATGATTTTGCTGATGTCCATGCCAGGGGAATTGGACATGCCAAAGGAGAATAATGTGGGGGTGGCCAGAGCCCTGGATCAACGGTTACTGAATCCCACAAAGATGGAAAGTGAACAGAAAAGAGGACCCAAATTGTTTAATAGCCTCAGTCACACACACAAAATGTACCAACACCAAACTCCAACAGTCAAGAACATAACTTGCTGTATAAGGCAGTTTTGCCACTCACTGGCTGTGTGCCTTCAGGCAAGTCACCCAACTTCTCTGAATCCCAGTTTCTTCTCCTTTAAAATGAACATAAAGGAGCGGATGTGGCTCGAGCAGTTGAGCACCCACCTCCCACATGGGAGGTCTGGGGTTCAGTTCCTGGTGCCTCCCAGAGAAAAAACAAACAAGCAAATCAACAAGCAAAACAATGAGCAAAACAAATGAGCAAACAATGAGCAAATAAGAAAAAAACAAAATGAGCAAACAATGGGCAAACAATGAGCAAACAGACAAGGGAGCCAAATCAGGGGAGCTGATGTGACTCAGTGGTTGAGCACTGACCTCCTGCAGATGAAGTCCCAGGTTCCATCACCAATCCTGGTACCTAAAAAAAAAAAAAAAAAAAAAAAAAAAAGGGGGACATAAATAGCATCTACCTTATAGCAACATTCTGAAGGTTAAATGAGGAAAGCACTTTGTATCTAGAACTATTTAAGGATATAATATACATGTAATACAAATATCAATAACTAGACCAAATTTGTAAGGTGCCAAATGTTAAACCCGTTGAATGGTATGTGGATTTGTGTGTGTTACCCCTTTAGAAGCCCCTCAGGAGGAAGATATTTTGAGGGGTAGCCATGTGCATTTTCACTGGAAATTCTGGCCTTCTTCAAATGTCTCTTTTATGTAGAAAAGAGCATCTTGGTTTCAAATATCTTCAACCTTCTGGATATTTTCTTATTCATTCATTCAGCTCATATTTGCTGACTGATCTGGGACCACTGAATCTCCTCCAAGATCATCTTTGTCCCAGACTCTGACACCCACCCAGTCACCACTGACAGGCGTAGAAGGGGGTCCCAGGCCAGCAGCATCTCGTTATTCAACCCCCTTCTGGAAAGGCCAGAGAAAGTCTGGCTGGCACATTAGTCCTACCATGGTGGGAGCTGAGAACATAGTCCAGAGCCTTTACAAGGTAACTAAACACAAGTTATGACCTTAGCCAGCACTGGGGCTCACAATGGGGAGCCAAGTTCATTTTCAAAGTTCTTGGGTTAAATTCGGGACCAGAGATAGGAGACAAAACCAGAGAATCTGAGTAGAGCTGGGCAGACTACAGAATGGCATGGAGCAGGGAGCTCTGTCATCAGTGCAGCTGGTGCCACATGGGCCAGCCTTGCTTAGGCACAGAGGTCTGGGGCCACCGCTCCCAGCTGGTCCTCTGTGACCTTGGCACCCTGGTTCTCCAGGAACTGGGCTTCTGATAGTCTTCCGGCTCCCCCCAAAGGACGAGATGTCCTGCCTCTAAGCCCCCCTTTTCCTGTGCCTCTTCTCACACTGGTCTGCATGGCCCGGACCCTGTCTGCTGCATTCTATTTCATCTCTGTTTGGACCAATGCCCAGACTCTTGGTCTTGGCAAATGAGAGTGTGTCCTCTCCCCCTCAGGCAGATTTCCGGGCTTCAGATCCTCCTGGTGTACCTGGACCTCCTTTGACCGGATGTGGCTGGCTCTTACCTCCGGGGCTGTCCTGGGCTCCTGGTTTTGGCCCATTCCAACAGCACATGGGTGTCTGAGATCCTTAACGTGTGTGCCCTATAAGTCTCTCTCACAGAGCTCTCCCTACTTGCCCTTTATGACATTGAATACAATTTGTTTGCCTGTGTGTTTCTGATGGCCTGTTTTTCCTGCTAAATTATAAACTTCCTGAGACCAAGGACTAAATCTATTCTCTTCTCCTCACTGTTGATTCCTTAGTAGCTAGCACAAGGAATATTTGTTGAATGAATGAATGAATGAATGAACAATAGTGAACAAATGACTGTATATATACTCCATTTCATTCCTAAAATTTTAGGCAGCTTCCTTCTCATGTCTACTACCTTCCTTGATTCCTGAGCCTCAAGGGTGTGTCAACCCTTTTGAAAGATGAGGCGAGAGAGGTCCAGAGGGTGTTCATGACTTGCCTAAGACCACACAGCATGGCTGGGCATAGCTGGGACTGGAACCTGGTTGCTTTAATGCCTTCTTGCAAGTCTTGGGCTGTGAAAACACACACACACACTTGCAATACCTAGTAGGCAATGAAAAGGATAGTGCAGGATAATATAATATAAATAGTGACCGTGAGGACTTTTCTTTTAAACTGCTCCCCATGCCCCCCCATCCCCACCCCCATCTCCGCAGCCTTGGGGAAGAAGCCTGTGGAGGAGGAAGCTTTGACTTTGACATTCCTGACATTTCAGTGTCAACAAACCATGGCAACCCCATCTCAGTCCTAGAACAGTCCCTGGGGGCTGGCAGGAAGTGCTTGGTGGAGGGGGGAAGGGGCCCTGGAGAGGAGTCCCTATGGCTCCCAGATCCTCTGTGGGGGCTTCTGGGTTCCTCTGGCCTCCCTAGGACCCCAGTACCCACTACGTCTGGCAGGACCTTTTCTGCTTACTTCACACACCCTGATCCCCAAACAGCCATTTTCCTTGTTCACATCTCAAACAGCTGCATAGGAAGAATCTCAAAGGGATCCCCTCTTCTTTGGGGAGAATGGAAAAGTAGAAGTATCTCAAGTTACACCCACTGTCCCTCCTGTCCTAAATGAAGAGGCCACAGGGTGAATTTACCTCCTGCTCTTTAGACTCTGCTTAGCATCCCCCACACCACTCCCTGCCAACACACGAACTCGAGCCTCAAACAGCATCTGTGCTGGGCAGTGCTGGCCCCTCCTGCTTCCATCCAGGACCTGCCTGCTCTGGTTTTTGTCAACTGGCACCTCAGCTCGCATCTCCACGCCCAGCTTCAGAACCTACTCTGGTCCCTAAGGTTTGGTGACTTCACTTCTGGCTTCTGGAACTTCAGCTGCCCAGGCCTTCCAGCCCCTTGGGTTTTGCTCACACCCTCCTACCCTAGACTAGCCAGGGCCCCCCACCCAGAAGGGAAGATGCTTACACTCAAAGGAGGCAGCTGGGAAAGTAGCTCCTGCGTGTCTGCTCTGACTCTTCCTAGGCAGGCAGGCCATGCCACCTCATCACAGTCAGCCCCCACAGGTTGAGTCACATCTTTTGCAAGTTTCTAGCTTTAGCTGAATGACCTGTGGAGTTTCAGGGCGTATCTGATAACATCTGAAAAGCACTCCTTGTTGATCTAGCAGAAACCATGGAGAGGCCAGCTGCCCAGCGGGGTGGGCCTGGCTGTCCTCTGGAGCTGCTCCCTTCTCAGAGGCACAGCCCTCTTGGAGTTGCCTCTGGGGGCTACAGCAGGTGCACGAACTTGGTGAGAGGTAAACCCAGGAGGAAACAAAGGCTCTGATAAGACTGCCTTGGGGGAGGGGACCACACACAGGGCTGGGTGTGTGTTGTCCTTTTGCCACTAAGGTAAACCATTTCCTCTCACTGGGCTCCAGTTTATTCATCTGTGTTAGGTGGAGATGGACTGTGCAGCTGTCAGATCCCTCTCTGCTTCTTGATTTTTTTAAGGAGGGACCAGGGATTGAACCCAGGACCTCGTACGTGTGAGTCATGTGCTCAACCACTGAGCCCCACCTGCTCCTGGCCTTTTGATTTTAATATGATTGAAATGTTTCCTATAACTCTCGACTCCCAGGAAATTTGTGAAATAAGCTGTGTGTCTACTGTATCCTCCCTGAACATTTCTGCACCTCGCCACCTTCTTTCTGGGTTTCTTCTCTTCCCCTCCTCTCACTTCAGAGTTCTCCCGAAGGCACTCTCTAGGGATCTGACACCAAAGGGTGAGTAGCCTCACTGGCTCTCCTTGCTTGGAGTTCTTTGTACCCTGAAAGAATTAACCAGAAGAGCGAGCCATTGATGGTGCATTTTAGGGACCTGGCAGGGAAGACGTGGGCTTCGCAGAGCCCTGCAGACAGTTCCATAGCGGCTTCCTTGTAAGATGGGTGTGGAGCCCAGTGAAGCACTTTTCTCCTCCTTCTTGCCCCCAGAGCTTCTCCAAAGGGCGGGGGCAGCAGAGGATTACAGCATAGCCCACGCTCCCTTGCAGCGTGGGTTTTCTGGAGAGTGTGTTTGTTATTTCACTTCCTGGCCGTCCTGCCAAGCACCCTCCAGCCAACAGAGCAGCCAGGCAGGTTCAGCTGAGGATTCTGCCCACTGCTGTCCTCCTCCCCAGAATATCAAGTAGGCTTGGGCTGTGTGTGTGTGTGTGGAAGGGGCAGTTGGCTCTTTTCAACTCCAAAGCATTTTAAGGTGGCATTGGGGCTATTAGAGTGGACTTCGGTTTATGTCCCATTTGCAGGACTAAAAATTGTATGAATGACAAGAATAACAATGACAGAAGTATTCATTCAAGGGAGATGGGCATTCACAGCTATATGCTCACCTGGCTCCAGTGAGGCTCAAATAAAATTCTCCCTGCAGCAGAGCGTTGCACACGCTTTTGAGCATGTAACTTGCTAGCAGTGCTCCCAGTACTTTTTCACTTGAACTTCCCTAAGTTCAGAGAAGTGCCAATGTTTGCTCCAGACGAGTGACTCAAAGCAACCCCATTTCTATGAAGTTTCCCATCTTAGTTTTAAATTTTGTGTAAAATCTACACCCTCCTCCTTAACGTATCCATGTTTGCTTTCATATAAAAATAAAGTTTAATTTACTGATTTCCTCCCAAATCTTTGTGTAAAATTAACTATCAGGAAGATACGCCAACTTTCACTCTCTGACCTAGTTCCACAAATCCTCAGGGAGTCCAAGTAGCCTAGTTTGAGAACCAGGGAAAGAAAAGATTACTATTATTTGCTTTGGGAGAAGGCTCAGTAATCACCTTTCCCCTACCTACTTCTCTAGGTGTCATTAAGCATAATCACTAACTGTAAACTTTTATGCACGTGACCAAGACTCATTCACTCTCATCCCCCTTCTATCTCTTGCTGCAGCTGGACACTTTGTCATTCATTTTCCATTAAAAGCTAAAGCCTCAAAGCTCAACACAATGTAAATTTTCCCACGAGGGGTCCTATATTAGCTGTATAGGCACCAGAGTGGAAATGAGAGATTTTAAGGAGAGAGTTTAGAAAGCCAGGCTAAATTGCCCTTAAGGTGTTTTCCAACTCAAACAAAGGAGCACTTTGTTAAGATCTTTACTCTTCTGCTAAGAGTAATTAACAAAAGCGCTGGCAGGACTGGAGCCCTGGCCAGCTGTGTAACCATGTGTTTGTTCCGCAGCTCTGCACTTCTGGAGACCAGAGTTTCACACACAGTAAGAACTCAGTAAAGCATCGATAGTGGGACCTGTTTCATTTCTGAGAACTCCGTGCTGTCACTGTGCAACTTGGAATGTGACCAATTCACACAGTGTTCAGGAAGCATGGGACCGAGTGCTCAATAAATATTTGATAAACCTGAAGGCGAAGCCAGTAGTCAAATGATGCTCCTGGGCATCTGAGTGGAGATGAAGGGCCAGTTTTCTATGAATGACCGTCCAGGTTACAGTTGCAGCAGTTGCTGATGGAGAGTGGGGCAGACAGGTGGGGCTGGGAGTCACATCACGATGTGCCCACAGAGGCATGAGGCACTTTGGCTTTTGTGGCTGGATGCAGAGAGCAAGGTTGGAATGGTGGGGTTGGAGGCTGGACAGGTGGGCAGGGCGAGATTGTGGAAGGCCTTGCATTTATCACCCTTGGAGTTTGGGCCTCATCCTGAAAGTTAGGAGATGCCAAAAGAAGTTTCATGCTTGTGGTTTTTAGTTCAGGAAGATCCCGCTGGCTTAGCTTGGAGAGAACAGATTAGAGGAACGGAACACTAGGGGCAGGGAGACCAGCTATGAAGCTGTTCCATCAACCTAGGTAAGAAATGGTCGGGCTTTAATTAACACAAAAGAAGGCAAGAAAAGAGAAAAAGAATATAAAAGAGGTGAGACAAAAAGAGCAAATAGTAAGATGACAGATTTAAATGAAATTTAACAATCATTACATTAAGTGTAAATGAACTAAATATGCCAATTACAATTTAAAAATTGATAGATTGGATTTTTTAAGAACTCAACCATATACTGCTCACAGATGATAAATCTTCAATGTAAAGATATACAAGGGTAAAAAGTAAGATTTTGGACAAAGTAATTCCATGCAAATAAATAAGCTAGCAAACAAAAATAAAACAGAAGAAAGCTACTTCAGCTATATTAATATTAGACAAAGTAGACTGTAAGTCAAGAAGCATTACTAGAGGACCTTTCATAATTAAAACATTTAATTCACCAGAAAGATGTAACAATTCAAAATTTGTAATCACTAAATAATGTAACTTCAAATTATATAAAGCAAAAATGGACAGCTTATAAAGAGAAGTAAACAAATTCATTAACATAGTGGGAAATTTTAATACAACTTTCAGTAAATGATAGACTAAATAGAAAAAAGTCAATTAAAATAGGGATGATTTTGGTTTGACATGTAAAGAGCAGGGAAGTTGTCACTCCCATCCTCACAACAAGAAAAACGCTGAACAAACTGAAAATCAACAACTTTTCTTAGATCTTTCAGAGAATCTAGGTCACAGGACCAACTGCTGCCCTGAAAACTGGAAAGAGAGGCACATACTGAGAATCACAATATTCCAGAAGCTGAAGCCCATACAGAGCCAGTACTGGTAGGAACACATTGTGATTGATGAATTGCTGGAGATTCAGTGTGGACTAGTGTGACAGTTAAAAACTCTGGGGACCCAGCCCCAAAGTGTGAACCCACAATTTCATGAGTCTTATCTCCAGGAGTCCCCCAAGGTTCTCAGGGTGAAGATCACAGAAAAATCTCCTCATGCTTCTAGCAGAGGGAGGGAAAGAGTCACTGTTTTGAAATATGCCATGGGCATTCTGTTCACTTAACAAAGGACTGCCCTCAAAAGGAATGATTTTACCAAACCTTAACTGACTTGAGTTTGACCAGAGCCTAACCTACCTGGGGTAAGGAAATACCCAACTTCAGCCACCTCTAGCCTTTGTGTCTCACCTAAGAGGAGAGGGCGGTTGTTGAGAAGTATTGTAGAGGTCCCAGCCCAGGGGCACAGGCTCACTAAAAGACTAAGACCTACTCATGGGATTATAGAATGCTTTTCCTTCCCCCACACTGTAACACCACGTTAATCAGGCTCCTGTATAACAGAGGATTATAGCTGAAAGAATTGCAAGGCTCAGCCCCTATTTAAGAAGGAGTCTCTAGGGAAACCCAAAGACACCAGGAAAGACAAAAACAACAGAAGGGAAAATTTTAGCCTCTGACACCTACAGATCCAGTAAACAGCCTAACTCTTAGCCAGATAAGCATGAAACCTCACAGTTGCGTTTGTTTTTTTTTTTTTTTTAATTTTTAACCTCATGTTGTAGTTTGCTAGGCTGCTGAAAGCAATATACCAGAAATGGGTTGGCTTTTACAGTGGGGATTTATTAGCTTACAGGCTTATAGTTCTGAGCCTGTGAAAATATCCAAATCAAAGCATCAGCAAGACAATATCTTCTTCCTGAAGACCAGCTGCCAGTGATCCTGGACTCCTCTGTCACATGGCAACATCTGCTGATCTCCACCTTCTCTTCCAGGTTTCCTTGCTTTCAGCTTCTTGCTTCCATGGCTTTTTTTTTTTTTTTTTTT
>JAKSZT010054462.1:19329612-19371555 GCA_026826555.1 Tolypeutes matacus | reverse complement strand
TTTTTTTTTTTTTTTTTTTTTTTTTTTCTTCTTTCTTTCTTTCTTTCTCTCTCTCTGTCTGAATTTCATTCTCTTATAAAGGACCCAAGGAAGAGAATTAAGACTCACCTTGAATGAGGTGAGTCACTTCTTAAGATCCTAGTCACCAAAAGATCTTACTTATAATGGGCCAAATCCATAGGAATGGATTAACTTCAAGAATACACTTTTCTGGGGTCCATATAGCTTCAAACCATCATACCTTATTATCTATTTACCTCAGTTTCTTTTACCCAATAAATCATATCCAGCTTTCAACAAAAAATTACAAGGCATGCTAAGAGGCTAAAAATACAGATTGAAAAGACAAAGCAAGTATCAGAACTAGTCTCAGATATGGCAGAGATTTTGGAATTATTAGACTGGAAATTTAAAATAACCATGATGAATATGCTAAGGGCTCCAATGGGAAAACTGAAAAACATTCAAGAACAGATGGGTAATGTAAGGAGAGAGATGGAAACTCTAAGAAAGAATCAAATATAAGATGACTTCAACTTATTTAACAAGCTTGATCTACATGACAGAAAAACATTGTATCCAACAACTGAAGAATACATATTCATTTCAACTGTACACAGACCTTTCAACAAAATTTGACCAAATGCCATAAAATGAGTCTTTAAAAATGTCAAAGGATTTAAATCATGCACAGTATGTTCTCTTATTAACCTAGAAATCAACAACAAAAAGGTACTTAGAAAATTCCAATGTGTTTGGAAGCTAAGAAATAAACTTCTAAAAAAAAAAACCAAAAAAACCACAAGTCAAAGATGAACTCCCAACAGAAATTAGAACACATTTTGAATTGAATAATAATGTAACTATTATAAACCAAGATTGTGGGTTAAACTAGAGTTTAGTTAGAGGGAGATTTATTGGAAAAAGGCTGAAAATAAATGATCTAAGAAGTTAGAAAAAGAATTACAAATTAAATTCAAAGAAAGTAAATAATAAAGATATGAGTACAAATTAAAGAACTACAAAACATATTACAATAGAGGATCAAAAAAACCAAGGTGGGCTCTTTGGAAAGACTAATAAAATTGATAAATTCCTAGTAGACTGATCAAGAAAAAAGAGAGAAGGCATAAATAACAGAATCAGAAGTAGAAAAGGACACTTGCTATAGGTTCTGTGCACATTTACAAAAATAAGAGGACACTATTAACTAATGCTGATAAATTTTAAAATTTTGGTGAAACGTATAAATTCTTAGAAAAACACAACTTACTAAAATGGATACAAGAATAAATCACAAATCCAAATAACAGAATATGTTATTAAAAAACTTTCTCTCATGGAGAACTGTGGGAAGATAGGAGAGTAGGAAGCTCCAGGAATCAGTCCTTCCAACAAAATAACTATTGAACTGGCAGGAATTTTCTGGATCAATTATTTTGGAATTCTGAAGTCTAGTGGAACACTGCAGCATCCAAGGAAGAGCTGGATGAAGAGGCTGGCAAAGAGTGGTAAACATTGGTGAATTTCAACTTCTGTGTAGTAGCTACCATCCTTCTTCCCCCAATCACATGGCAGGCAGCAGTGGAGGCTAGGGCTCTAATAAGGACCTAGGCCTCCAACTTCCCTGGGACTGTGGTGTGACCACTGATCACTGCTTCCATCAACTACTTCAGATGGCTGGGGAGCTGGCTCTGAGGGCAACCATTGTTCTAACACCCCTCAGGCAAAAGTGCCAGAGGAGTCTTAAAAACAGTATACTTCCTCAAATCTACAGAAAACAGTTAAAGGGCTGCAGTAACTGGGTGAGTGCTGAGTCAAGAAAATGCAGCTTCAAAAGCCATAGAAGAAGCTCCTGGCACCCTTGCTAATCCCTTCCCCACCCTTCCCTAGTGTGGGATGGAGTTAGCCTGCACTCCCATGTGGGTCCCTGGCCCTGTTCTAGAAGGAGCAGAGTGGCCTCTATGCACATACTTGGGGTATATCAGTGACAATCTATCCAGTGGAAGTCTGAAAGGCTGAACCAGGAAACTTGTCATGAATTTTAGCTCCCAGAATCTGTTCTAAAGGTAGAGGAGGAGCTTGCAGACAACTAAAGTAGTGTAAGAAACAATTTGCCAGAGTGGCCTGGGTCAAAGGACTACCTGCATTAAGTCCTTTGCACCCTAGAGGGCATGAAAGTCTATTTCAAAGGAAGTAGAGGCACATTCAAACTCCTATAAACTGTAAACCAGGGAATCCCTAAGTCTGTGAGCAAGTACAAGCCCAGGAAAAGAGGCAGGTTCTGTGGCTCCATGCAGGCTCAGATAAGACAGAGAGGACCCTGGACTCCACATTTGCCTTGGGCTGATCTTCTTGATAAGATGGCTAAGCTCTGAAGGAGATCACCAGCCAAAGCCGAGCCAATTTGCAAAGAATTTGAAAGGTTCAAAGATGTTTTGCTTTTGTTTGTTAGTTTGTATTAGCTTCTGACACTCAAGGACATCTTTATCATATCATTAGCTGGATACAAACCTAAGGAACAGACAGCTAAGGGACTAAATCCCAGAGTTAACACTTTAAAATCTTGAAATATACAGTGAACAATAAAAGACTACAAGACAAACAAAGAGACAGGAAATGATGACCCCCCCCCCATCCAAGGAACAAGATAAAAATCCAGAAACCATCAGTGAAGAGGACCAGACTTTGGAGTACTGGGAAAAGACTTTTAAAAAATGATCCTTAATATGCTCAAGGATATAAAGAAATACATGGAGAAAGAAGTAAAGGATATGAGAAAAACAATGAATGAACAATGTGAAAATCTCAATAAAGAGATAGAAATTTTAAAAGGAAACCAAACATGATTACTGGGGTTGAAAACCACCCTAATTGAACTGAGAAATTCCCTGAAGGGTTTCAACAGTAGATTGGAGCTGATGGAAGAAAGAATCAGTGATCTTAAAGGCAAGACAATTGAAATGATTCAAGCTGAGGAGCAGAAAGAAAAAAGAATTTTTAAAAAGTGAGCAAAGCCTATGAGACATGTGGGACACCATCAAATGTACCAATATGTGAATTTTGTGAGTTATGGAAGAAGAAAGAGAGAAAGGTGCAGAAGGAATATTCAAATAAATAATGTCAGAAAACTTCTAAAATTTAAGGAGAGACATGAATATACACATTTAAGAAGCACCACTAACCTCACACAGGATAAACTTAAACAGATCCATGCCCAGACACATAGCAATCAAATTGTCCAATACCAAAGACAAGGAGAGAGTTCTGAAAGCTGTAAGAGAAAAGCAATGAGTTATGTACAAGGGAATCTCAATAAGATTGAGTGCCAATTTCTCATCAGAAACCATGAAGTCAAGAAGGCAGAGGTATGAAATATTTAAAGCACTGAAAGAAAGCAATTGCCAAATCTTCCCAAAGAGTAAACATCCATGGTAAATGTCCTTTCTACGAGTGTAGTGAAAACATCACCAGACCCTATATGCACCATCACAGGACCCTAGTAGGAACTCTGTTCTCATACCCTATGGAATGTCCTTGTTTTGAAACCCTTCATGTTTCACCCCTCATTTTCTCATCTTTTTCTGGAGTGCTATCTTCATTCTCTGAAATGCCACCATCAGAGATTTTCTGCTGTCCGTAAGTCCCAATAAAGCTTATACCTGACTCAATACCAGGTGTGTTCTTTGGTCTCCCAACTGGATCAACTTGTGCCCTTTAGGAGTTGGGTTTTAACAATTGGTGAGCCACGAGCCGGGAGACTGAAGGACCACTGACAATAATGGGCATGAGCTCAGGGAAAGGAGAATCCATGGGAGAAACCGGGTTGGCCTGTAAGGTCCATGTGGGGAGGGGTGGCTGTCCTCCTGGACAAGTGGGTACCACAGAGAGAATATGGGGATGCCCTAAAATCTCTGGCAGTTATGCTGGCTGTACTACAGCAGGTAGCAGGGCAGATTCACTTAAATAAGGAAAAGGGAGACTGTCAAATAGTGGCAGCTATAGTTTGGCCCATTAGGAGACTTGCAGGTGGCTACCAAGGCAGAAGTGGCAAAGACCTCTGTGTGCCACTTAGAAGGAAAGTTAGTTATAAAGGGATATGAGCCGAACTCAGCCAGAAATGAAAGATTCCTTAACCAATCACCTGTGCCGAGTTGATGATCAGTTATATTGCAAAACTCTGTAAACTGGAAGAGTTTAATGGGATGTTATTTTGACAACATTTTGGCAATGTTTTATTCACATTTTATTTTGATCCAAATTTTTAGCAAGGTGTTAAAAAGAACTTTCAGTTTTGAATCAGAACTGTTACTCCTGAACTTCAAGTCTATCAAGTGTACTCTTGAAGAATAATCCAGAATATGTAAGTGTTAAATATCTGTCTAAACTGCTAAATTAGTGCTTAACTGCATTTATACTGCTCAAGTATTCCTACGTGGTTGCTGGTTACTAATAAAAGTGTTTCCAAGGACAAGCTTGCATGTTAACAGGCAACACTGATTCCAGAAGAGATCTTAAAAGCAGTAAAAATCAGAGATGTGACATGATGGAGCACCTGGAGACAGCCGTACCAAAGGAGTAAGAATTATGAGTCAAATTAGTGAATTTTATGTTTCTGTTGGTGTGTCTTCATTCTTTTTGTGTTTGTTCAGTTTTTTCATACCTCTGGATGGCATTATTAAATTAACATGAAAATTCTTAAAAGATCAAAGTGGAGAAGCCAAACAGGATAAAAAGTCACATAAAATCTGAATAAAGGGAAACAGATGTGGCTTACCAGTTGGGTGCCTGCCTATCACGTGGGAGGTCCCGGGTTTGGGTCCTGGTGCCTCCTAAAGAAGATGAGCAGATGCCACACCCGCCAAAATGAACAGATGCCTAAACAAGCAGATGCCAAAAGCCAGCAGACGCCACAGCCCATGGGGACCAGATGTGGCTCAGGCTGTTGGGCACTTGCCTCCCATGTGGGAGATGCCAGGTTCAGTTTCCAGTGCCTCCTGGAGAAGGCGAGCAAACAATGAGCAGACAGATAAGAGAACCATCTGGGGGAGGGGAGTAAAATTTTTAAAAAGTAAGTAAATAAATAAATCTTTTTAAAAATCTGAATAAAGAAACTATTTAAAGGAAAGAAACTAAAAAGTTCATCCTGAATTCTCCCATAATCTTTCAATAGCCTATTGTGCCCCAGGGTCTTTTGCTAACCTTGACTGAATTCCAGTGACTCATTAAAACCAGTTAAGAAAACTAAAGGGATGGACTGGGTGTGGAAAGATAGAGGAGATGTGAGTTTAGCCTAGAATTTTGTCTATTAGGCCTGGAAATTAAAATGATAGGGACAGAGGGGATGTTACAGAATAAACCTTGTTTCGTATAGTCTTTCCTGTAAATTCCCAATTATATTTTAACAGCTTTTGAGATGACAGTAATAATCCAATGGCCAAATATCAGTAAGTAAAGAAAAAGTCCTCAAAAGCTATGGAAAGATTTTTCTAAATTATGATTAAACAAATTAAACAATTATTATATATTCCAGAACTTGGCAGTCAGTATGCTTTTAAGGTTAGTCACAATTTCAGAATTTTATTAAAGAAAAAAAAAAAAAAAAAAAAAGAGAGAGAGAGGTTTTAGCCTCCTGTAAAGGAAGGAAGAAGAAAGAACATTTCTTGCATAAACTATAATGGTTTCAATTTTATTTAGCTTGGGTGTAATCTCCCTAGGTTTATAGGATACTAATAAAATAAGTAAACATTATATGTGTTAAATCTTTAAGATGATGAAAATTTTAAGTTTTTGACAAATGAAATTATTACAAACTTCTTTTTAAAAAATTGTTTTTGCCTAAATTGAAATGAATAGTTTTTTTTTTTTTTTCCTTCACTGAACAGAATGAGAGATATGAGACAAATGGATATAGAAATAAGTAAAAGTTTTGTGGAAGTGAATTCATAGTCAATGCTGACTAAAATTTGATAAGTTTGCTTAAGGGAATGCATTTTGTCCTTAGATAAGATGGCTGGTTTTCATAAAATCAGGGTGGAAATATGTAAGACAAGGCTTGAATGAATATTGAAAGTTGAAGAAGGTATTGTAGAAGGTAGCATTAAGTAAGGGAATGTGTTTTGTAAAGGTGCAATTTGTCTTGAAATGAAGTAACTATGGTCCATGTGGTTATGGATAGTTATGGAAAGTTTGTAAAAGTATTTTCTGAACTGAAAGATTATAACATAAGTGACTGATTCCAAGAAATCATTACTAAGTAGAAATCTAGGAGTTAATATTAATAACAAAAAGTAACTTAAGGTTAATTATAAGAAGTTCGTAAAAGCATTGTCTAAACTAAAGTACTTGAATAGCTAACTAAAGTACTTGAATGGCTAATTCCAGGAAGCCATTATTAAATAGAAACCTAAACTGATATTGATAACAAAAAGTAACTTCATAAGGAGAAACCTGTCAGAGGCCACTTCAATCTGCATAGTACAGTGGTGGTTGGGGGAAGATAATCTTGGTTTTATTGGGAATCTTAGATTTTCATAAAATAATGGAGAAATTAGTTTTTCCTATACTGCTAAAGTAAAATACTTGTTAACTAACATTATCATGGTAAAGGTGTAGAAGTAGAAAGTAAAATACTAAAAATAGTTAAGTTCATTTAATAAATTATAAAATGCATTGGGAAGTGTTTAGAAAATGTATAAAATTTAAGAGACTAACTCACAACAGGCTTATTGAATGGCTTCATTTCAGATTTGGTTAATTTCTCCCCCAAAATGCACGTCATGTATTCTCAATAGGATGTATTTCTAGCAATCAATAAATAGATACACATAAAATCACTTTGCTGGCTTAATTTTTTTTGAAGCTAAAGTCTCCGTCTCACATTACTTCATACTTTTTGCAGTTTTTATTTTTCATAATGTGTATATATGTGATTTAGATATTGCTAAATTTAATAAATGTTTTTAAAATTAAAAAAAAAAAAAAAAATTTAAGAGACAGACTTCAGCATTGTCAAACTCCCTTGTGAACTCAAACCAGGCTCCAGTACCCTAAATGGTGGCTCTCCATTTGAGTTATTGGTTAAGTTGTTCACTACAACCCCTAAATAATAAAAGTATCTACTATATCTCTGGACATTGTTCCTGAAGTAGATGGAAAGTACATTACAGTTTGGGATGACTGCAGCAGCCAGTTCTGGCACAATATGGCCAGATTTACAATAGGTATTGCCTCCAGACTGGCTTTGTTTCGTAGTGCGAAACTGGCGTCTCTCTCTAGGGCCAATGGTGCTGCAGCATGCTGGCTGTGTGAAGGTGTATCAGTCAGCCAAAGGGGTGCTGATGCAAAGTACCAAAACTCTGTTGGATTTTATAAAGGGTATTTATTTGGGGTAGATGCTTACAGTCACAAGGCCCTAAAGAGTCTAACTCAAGGTACCATAAGAGGTACTTTCTCACCCAAAGTCTGTTGCCATGTGTTGAGGCAAGATGGTGGGCGATGTCTGCAAGGGGTCAGCCTTCCTTATTCCTCTTAAGGCTCTGTGGTCCCAGCTTCTGATCTCAGCTGTAGGCTGGCATAAGGCTCACTTCTCTCCCTGGGGCTCGTTTCTTTCTGGGCTCAGCTGCTCTGTTCTCTTCACAATGTCAGCTATAGACCATCAGGCTAATTTCTCTTCCCAGGGCCTTCTCTGTGTCTAATGAGCTGTCTCACTTCCTCTGTGTTCTTCTTCTCTGTGTGTCTACTTCTGTGTGAGGATCTGTTTTATCAGCTGAAGGGGGCTGGGACTCAAGGCTGAGCCACACTCTAATGATGTGGTTGAATCAAAGCCCTAATCTTAACATAATTTAATCAGACATCTCAACTGTATCTAATACATCAAAGGATATCATGCCCAGAGAAACACATCAGTTTACAAACATAATATCTCTGTTTGGAATTTATAAATAATATCAAACTGCTACAGAAGTATATACCAAGTGGAGCAATAGTTACTGGGGTAATGTGAGTAGAACCTAAACAGACACAATTGACATTATAGCCTGTTCCCACAGAGAGACAACATGTATGGTATTGCAAACCTGGAGTTTAGATCTATTAACTGCAGCTCAGAGAGAAACTTGTGCATTGATTAGTATTAAGTACTGTACCTATATGTGTGGTGAATATGATAATATCTTTTCTATTCTAGATCATATGCAGAAGGATATTGAACATGTTAAAAGTCTTGGTAAACTTAATTCATTTTCTAAGTAATGAATATGCTTATAAGATAAAAGAATGCCTTTCTTAAGTATTGTCTTTATTTTGCTTGCCTTGTGCCTATCTTTTTGCTGCCCATATTGTCTTTGTGAATTTATATCTAGGGCAGTGCCTCTCCTCATACCTCTCCTAGCTGTCCTAGGCATAACCACTGCTGTGGGAACTGGGGGTGGCAGTTTCTAAACTGCATTTGAAACTTACAAGATCAAGCCCATCAGGTTTGGGAGGATGTATCCACTGAAGGCACCTGGCCTTCCTCATTCCATGGTCCAGTATGTCATGGCTGGCTCCCTTTTGGGGCTGCTTACCACCATTTTCTTTATCCTTTTAGTAGGACCATGTATCTTCAAAATTCTACCTAAGTTTATTTCTTCCAGAATCAATGCCTTCCAGAACAAGACATTAGTCATGTGGGGATTTCATCCAATTTCAACTATGGTGCCAGACCCACCTTCCCTCGACCTCAATAGAATAGCCAGAGAGTTTCATACCTTGTCAGGCAGGGTCTACTGCCACTAACCAGTAGGAAGCAGCTACAGAAGAATGACCATCATCCTTCAGCTCCCCCTTAAGAATAAGGGTGTAAACTCTCTAAGGGCGACATTGAGGCAGGTTAGTTATAGGAAACAGGGAAGGTGGCTGGTCAGAATAAAGCCCACCAAAGACCCTGGTCATGAGGTCCAGTTTTAAAGTCCCAGGCTACTTTGTTGTCTACTAATGGAAATATTGCTTGATTACTCTTAGACCAGCACAATCTGCCCCTTATAGTTCCTCATAAACATCTTTCCTTGTTCTGAAACCCCTCATATATCATCCCTCATTTTCTCATCTCTTTGCAGAGTGCTATCTTCATTCTCTGGACCACTGCCATCAGAGATTCTCTCCTGTCCATAAGTTCCAATAAAGCTAAATGCCAGGTGTGTTTTTTGGTCTCATGGCTGGACCAACTCATGCCCTTTAGGAGTTGAGTTGAGTTGTAACTCAAAAATTGAGAGATTTGAAGGGAGAAATAGACAATTCTTTATTAATAATAAGACACTTCAATACACCACTTTCAATAATGGATAGATTATCTGGACAGATGATCAACAAGGAAACAGAAGGCTCAAGCAATACTATAAACCATACTAGACCTAACAGACACATAAAGGGCACTTCACCCAACTACAGTAGAATACAATTTCTTCTGTAGTACACATGGCTCATTCTCCAGGATAGACCATGTCTTAGGTCATAAAACAAGTTTCAATAAATTCAAAGTATTGAAATCATACAAAGTGTCTTCTTTGATCAAAGTAGAATAGAAATCAATAATAGAAGGAAAGGAAATAACAAAAATTAGAATGGAGATAAATGAACTAGAGAATAAAACAACAACAGCAACAACAACAACAGAGAGAATCAACACAATCAAAAGTTGGTTCTTGGAAAAGATCAGTAAAATCTTTAGCTAGACTGACAAAGAAAAAAATTAAAAGGATACTACAAATAACTAAAATCAACAAAGGGAGACATTACTACTGACCCTACAGAAATAAAATAATTATAAGAGTATACTATAAATAACTGTAAGCTATTTATAGTATACTCATACTATATAAGCTAGATGAAATGGACAAATTCCCCAAAACACAAAAACTACCCACACTGACTCAAAAAGAAACAAAAGATCTCAACAAACCAATAAGTAGTAAAGATATTGAATCAGTAATCAAAAGCCTTCCAACAAAGACAAGCCCAGGAACAGAAGGCTTCACTGGTGAGTTTTACCAAATATTCCAAGAAAAATTAATACCAATCCTGCTCAAACTCTTTCAAAACCTGAAGAGGAGAGAGCACTTTCTAATTCATTCTATGAGGCCAATATCACCTTAACACCAAAACCAGATAAAGATACCACACAAAAGAAAATTAGACCAATATCCTTTATGAATATAGATGCAAAACTCAACAAAATACCAGCAAATCAAATTTAACAGTTCATTAAAAGATTTATACACCATGATCTAATGGGATTTATCACAAGTATGCAAGAATATTTCAACAAAAGGAAATCAATTAATATAATACACCACATTAACAGAACAAAGAAAAAAAACACATGATCATCATCTCAATTGATGCAAGAAGAGGCATTTGACAAAATCCAGCACCCTTTCTTTTTTTTTTAAAGTTTGATCTATTTAATGAAATAAAGTTTATAAATCTTATACTCAAAAATACAGTAAGCAAACTCAAATGACAAGCAATAAACAAGTAAATGTATGTGGATGTGCAATACATTTAACAAAGTGCTAATTCTAAATATATAAAGAGCTTTTACAAATGAATAAGAAGACCAAGCCAATAGAAAAATGAGCCCACAGAAAAAGAATACAAAAGTATATGATATGATTTGATTCATCACCTTATTTACTATTAAAAGAATGCAAATCAAAAGAACAATGGAATATCTTCTTTTATTTATCTGATTGGCAAATATATAAAGATTAATAATACTCATTTATGGTGAGGATATGGTGAAACAGAAAGTTTTGGTGCCAGTATAATTAGAATGGCCTTTTTGAAGGGTAATGTGGCAATACTTTTCAGATTTTAAAATGCACAAATTATTTGATTGAACCACTCTTCTGTAGGACTAAGTACAGCTGATAAACCTATACAAATGAGAAATGATACATTTTACAGTAATATTTACTGCGGCATTGTTGGCCATAATCACTAATTAACTGGAAATAATCTCAATGTCTGTGTGCATTTAAAAAATGAGGTATAGACATGCAATGTAATAATGCAAAGCTCTTTTTAAAAAATGTTATCTAGCTACATTTGGTACAATTGAGTACCAGACATCAGCATGCATTTGCCTTCAATTGCCTGCACCTATGACTTTCTTTGGAAGAGGACCGTGGAGCTACTAAAACTGCTTTGCCCACACCTGCAGAGAGCCAGAGTGCCTGGTAATATATGTTTGGGGTGGTTCTTAACCAGTGATTGAGAGTGGGCAGCACCCTTTCTTGATAAAAACAACAACAACAACAACAAATAAACGCTTAGAAAACTAGAAATAAAAGGAAACTTCTTTAACATGAGAAAGGACATAAATGAAAAACACATAGCTAACATCATACTCAGTGGTGAAAGACTGAAAATTTTCCCTCTAAGATCTGGAAAAAGACAAAGATGCCTACTGTCATCACTGTTATTCAACATTGTACTGAAACGGCTAGCCAGAGAAGTTAGGCAAGAAAAGGACATAAGAGGCATCCATATTGGAAAGGAAGAACTAAAACTTTCCTTATTTGTGGATGACATGATCCTACATACAGAAAATCTTGAAAAAATCCACAACAAAGCTACTAGAGCTAATAAACAAATTCAGCAAGATGGCAGGGTACAAGATCAACATGGAAAGAGGAAAAAAATAAAATAGTCCCTTTACAATAGCAACTAAAAGAATAATATCTATGAATAAATTTGAGCAAGGATACACACAGAAAACCACAAAGCATTGCTGGAAGAAATCAAAGACGACCTAAGTAAATGGAAGGATATTCCATGTTCATAGACTGAAAACGAAATATTGTTAAGATATCCATTCTACCCAAAGCAATTTACAGATTCTGTACAATCCCACACTAAATTCCAAGTGCTTTCTTTATAGAAAATAAATCTTTAAAAAAATCCATAGCTGACATGTAAAGGGGAAATTTCTAAATTTTTCTTTTTAGGAACAAAAATGAGACAAAGATGTCCCCTCTTATCGCTGCTATTCAACATTTTACTTAAGATCAAATCCAGTTCAAAAGAAAAAGAAATAAAAGTTATAGGGAATGGAAAGGGGAAATAAAACTGCCATTATTTATATATTATATAGTTTTTATATTTAGCAAATCCTAAGTAACATAAACTACTAGACTTAGTGGCTGAATTTAGCAAAATTATTGGAAAGCAGGTCAATTTAAAAAAATCAGTTATATAAAATTACAAGTATAAATTGCATTTAAAATAACACTTAAAAATCTAATAACTAGAAGTATATTAAACAAAAACATGTTTAAGACTTCTGTGCTGGAAATACAAAACATCATTAAAAAAAAAAAAAAAAAGACCTAATAAATGGAGAGATATTTGTGGATTGAGCTCAGTGATATAAATATATGTCAGTTCTACTCAAATGACCTACATGTTCAATGCAATCCCAATAAAATTTCCAGCAGGTATTTTGTAAAACCTAATAAGCTGATTCTAAAAGTAAGATGATAATACAAAAAGATTTAGAATAAACAAGCAATTTTGGGGAAAAAAAAAGGTCAGAATTTCAGGAATTTCTCAACTGGATATCAAGACTTCAGAAATTAATGTAGTGTGGTGATGTCACAGGATAGACAAATAAATAATTGGAACAGAAGAGAAAGTCCAAAAAGAGATCCACACATGTAGGGACACTTGTTTATGACAAAATGTCACTGCAGAGCAGTGGGGACAGGGAAGCATTTCAATAAATTGTAATGGATGGAAAACAATGGAACTTGGTCACTGCCTCCCACCACACCTAAAACATCAATTCCATATGCATCAAAGTCCTAATATGAAAAGTGAAACCATAGCTTCTAGAACTACACTGTCCAATGTGGTAGCCACTAGCCACATGAGGCTATTTAAATTCACACATAAATTAATTAAAATTAAATGAAATTAAAAATTCAGTTTCTCAGTCTTGCTAGCCACATTTTAAGTGCTAGTAGCCGCACATAGCTAATAGCTATTATATCACACAGCCAGATGTGGAACTTTCCCAAAGGAGCAGTTATTTTGGAAAATGGTTTGACTTTATCTACTAAGGTTGAACATGTGCCTATCCTATGACCCAATAATTGCCCTGATTTATACCCAAAGAAATGAGTGCATGTGTTCACCAAAAGACATGGTCTCCATAACGACATTATTGTGATGGCCCCAAACTGTAATGAACCCAAACGTCCATCACACATAAAATGGATACATACATTGTGGCATCTTCATACAGTGGATATAAAATAATACATCCTGTGTGATTCCATTTATATGAAGTTTCGAAAACAGGCAAAACTAATATACGGTTGTCTTAGTTTGCTAATGGCTGCCAATGCGATATATCAGAAATAGGTTGGCTTTTTAATGGGAATTTATAAGGTTAAAAGCTTACAGTTCTGAGGCTGTGAAAATGTCCAAATCAAGGCATCATCAGATGCTTTCTCATCAAAGGTAGGCTGCTGGCAGATCCTGGATTCCTGCCATGTGGCAAGGCACAATGGCAGTAGGTCTCTGCTTTCCCCTCCAGGTTCACTTTCTCTCCGAGCCCAGCTATGAGGATCAGCCACATGGCTTGTCTCATTACTGGTCTGCTGGTCTCTCCCTCTCTCCCCCAGGCCTCATCTCTTCAGCTTTGAGCTGCTCCGTGGGCTTCTTTCCGTGCCTCTGTGTGCCACTGATTCCAGCCTCTGGCCTCCAAGACCTTTCTTTCTGTTTCTTTTCTGTGTGTCTGCTTTTAGTCCTCCATTTATAAAGGACTCCAGTAAGAGGGTTAGATGCCACCCAGGGTCCCACAATCTAATCAAAGGCACTTAACTGAAGCAATCTAATCAAAAGTGATCTAATTAAAAGTTCCCTTAACTGAATCTAACCAAAAGGTCCCACATACCATAGGCCTACACACACAGGAATGGGTTAAGGTAACCTAATTTTATGGGATCTACAAAAGACACAAACCAGGACAATGGTGTTAGAAGTCAGGTTGGTGCTTAGCTTTGGGCAAGAAGAAGGGAGTAGTCATTGGGAGGCATCTGATGTGATTTTAAGGCTCCATATTTTGTCCTGGATAGTGGTTACACGAGTGTTTTCATCATGCTATATGCTTCAAGTATGCACACTTTTCTTTACACAGGACATCTTTTAATTTAAAGTTTAAACATTTTACCTTTACTTCTTTATATCTTCATAATTTTGGACAACTTAAATGATCTCTCTAAGCCTCCATTTTAAAATTTGTGGAGTGAGGATAATAGTTTCTACCTTATAAGATGTGAGAAGTAAATAAAATATGTTTTGTAAACAAGTGCTTTATTCAGTGATTAGTCCATATTAGATGATTGATAAATGTTCAATATTATTAGGCAATAAGGTCACTTAGATAATAATAGAGAACTGGGATTGAAATCAATCCAAACAATGTCCATTTCCTATCACATATCCCATATCCCATGACTTACTAATAGCTGAATTTTAAAGAATTCTGGATTTTAATTACCATAGATTATTGCTTTCATTTTCAAATTTATTTATTTTTGCAAGAGATCAAGCATATTCATTCTCCTCAGTTCAAAATTCCTATGAGTATACCTTAGAATCTCAGGTATTTTGGTTTACTAAATAGCATCTCCTCTACTAAAAACGTAAGTAATCCCCAAATATACTAATCTTTGAGTTAGAAAAGTGTTAAGAAGTGTTGGCTCCGGCACCCAAAGCGGAGAAGGGCAGGCTTTCTTTTTTTTTTGATGCACAAAAGCAGAACTATCAATTTTATTTCATATTTAGAAATAAACACGACAAAAATAAGAAACAAATTTTGTATTTCCAGAAGCCAGAATAACCTAGCCACTAATTGCACATCCAATTACTCTGCATGTGTAAAATAGAACAGCATTGTTCAGCATGGCTCCCTTGGATCCTATAATCACCAGGACCTCACTAAGTAGCATAAAGGAAAAAAACTAAAAGACGCACTAACTCCTATAGGGAATGTTTGGAAAAGTACTCAAAAGATGAGCACAAAATCACACAAAAGCATATATCATATTAATAAGCACAACCGACTGCTGTCCGGTAAATTTTATCATGGTGAATGCGTTTTTGGATGTGAATCAGTGGTTTTTGAATCTTAATTAAATCAGTTGGCAATAGTTAATTACATCTGGCTCCTGAGTAACAGTGAAGACAGGTGTCAGGAGTGCGGTCCCTTTCTCACAGTCTCGTTTTAGGTGGCATCACACTGAGTTGGAGATGGGGAGAACTTCATACCCTGCTAAACTCATCATGGGAAAATACTTTAATGCTACAGCCAGGAATCTATACGTGACTTTTTATTTGTGAAGAGGGTCAAGGTAATTGTTAATTAGCTGTTCATTAGAACTGTCTGGGATAGGTTAATTTGTGATCTGCTAGGACAGGCAACACATTGGAGAAAGCCAGAATTTTGGAGGGTCAGATCTGGATTCAAACCCTTCCTTTGCCAAATTACCTGCATGAACTTGCATAAGTAATTTGCCCTCTCTTAGCCTCAATATCCTTCTCTGGGGGAGAAGATAACAGTACTACAGAAAGCATAAAGCCATTGGACTATATTTATGGAGCCATTTTCTGTTCTACCTTATATATTACCCTGAGCATAAAGCCAGAAGACGTGGCCCTTTCCTTAAGCAGAATAAGGGTGGCTAAGAGGAGAAAACCCCCAATTACTACTGATTTATGATTGTTCAAGAAGTAATGACGTTGACATATGGGGACAAAATCAAAGCTCTTCCAGCCAGCATATAGAATCTATGCAGTTAGTTTATTAGAATTACTCAATTATTTATTTACTTTATTTCTTTTCATTTTATTTTTAGCATTGTGATAATAGCAAACAAATATATACAAAAATGTTCTTTCTCCCTAGTAATCATAGGAATGCAAGTTAAAGGAAACTTGAGGCAACTTTTACTTACCAAATTATCAAAACATATAAAAAATGTTAATGCCCCAAACTGGTGAAGATAGGATGAAACTATTGTGCAACCCTGTTAGAAAGTAATACGGCAATACAACTAAGAGTTATAACATGATCATCATAAAGTTGTTTTCAGTCATTTTACTTCTGGTAAAAAAAAAAAAAGATATTCACCGCCATGTTCTCTAATAAAGCAAGAGCTATATGTAACTAAAAATCCAACCACAAGGGAATATTTTTTTTTTTTTTAAAGTATGGTTCATCAACTTGTAACCTTAAAAAAAGATCCTTTAAAAGTGTCTATCTAAACATCAAAATATTTTACAATACAAAATTTTAAAAGCAGACCACAAAGGCATATGTATGATATGATTACAACAACATGGGAAATGCTCATATATGGCCAAAGAACAGAAGAAATATATAAAAGTGAAAATAGTTTTTGTATTAGGAAGGTGAGATTATAGCTATTTCCTCAAAATTTTACATTAATGTTATATTGTTTTTTAAAGAAAAGTTTTGGAATTTATGGTTTTCTGTTCATTTTTGTTGTTGTTGTATGTTTTACTGTTTCGTAATGATAGGAAAAGTCATTTAACCCAACATGATTAGATGACACAGTTATCATTTAAACAGACTTTATGGCTAAAATCTGTCAGTAAATTGAAAATCAAATCTTTTGGCTGAGTTGTTCATATTTTTTTAAAATTGATTTTTATTAGAGAAGTTGTGAACTTACAAAATGATCATGCACATGTGTGGAATTTCCATACAACACCCCTCCACCAACATACTACATTGTTGTAGAACATTTGTTACAGATTATGAGATAATATCATCATACTATTACCACTAACCATGGTCCATAGTGTACATTTGGTATATTTTTTCCGTACCCCCCTATTATTAACACAGTACATCTTTGGCGTTGATGCAAGAATATTACAGTATTGTAACTATAGTCCATAGGTTACTTTAATTGTATTTTTCCCATGCTTCTCCACATTCTTACTACTTTGCAATAGTGATGTAGATTTGTCCTAGTTCATAGAAGGACATTCTTGTATTTGTGCTATTGACCACAATTCTCATCCATCTCTGGCTTCACTGTGTTATTCAGTCCCTAGATTATTCTCTAGCTTTCTTTCAATTGAAATTTACATCCCTAGGCTACCATTTTCAGCCACAATTCTATTTATAAGCCAGCTGCATTAGTTCTACTCATTATAATGTGTTACCATCTATATATTTCTACACTTAGAAATATGGAACGTTTCATGAACTTGCAAGAAAATTCACAAATTTTTCCTTGCACAGGGCCCATGCTAATCTTCTCTATATCGTTCCAGTTTCAGGATATGTGCTGCCAAAGCGAGCACAGTTGTTCATAATTTCAATTTATATTTATTTATACTCTATTTGACCCTAAGGAGAATCTCAAGACTGCTGAATTTACTAAGATGGATAGTTAACTCTCTCAGTACTAACACTGTGCACCTCTTACTTTAAGTACACCTGCAGCTGTGAAGTCTCCTCTATTTAACCTGGAATTGCTATTTTTACGCAAAGGATGTGAGGCCTTTAACATGGATATAATGTAACATAACCAGAAATAGAACTAAAATTAGGTTCTCTTGCTAGACAATCCAATTATTTAAAAAAAAAAGGAAAAAGAAAAGGTGTATACCTCCTTCCAAAGGCATTATTAGCCAGAGGAAGGAGCACCTGACTTATCCTAAAGGACAAAACCTCTGAACTCTTGAGTTTAAAGTAACAAAGTACAAAGTATCGAGGTTAATAGTGTTAATATTGTTTTTCTTCTCATATCTTGGTTTGATTTAGTTTTGCTTTTACTCTTAACATCTTTAATGAAATATATATATATGCACATGACATATATATGAGAAGCACATTATTCCCTTGGCTGGTAAAAAAAAAAATACCAGGGGCTTAAATTACACAATGCAGTGGCTATATTTTCACTATCATTATCCCCTTTATTATCTGGTTATCTCTTGCTGGTCAGCCAGAGGAATAGGATATAGCCACAGCGGTGGTCCTTAAATTAGAGTCTATTTTGCCTTGGCTACTAATGTCCTCACCCTGCACTCCCTCCTGGAGGACTCTCCTATCCCCCCTTAGTTTCCCTTACCACCTATACATTGACGGCCCACGTACATCTCTCTCCATCCTCAGCCTTCATATCCCACGGCCACTTTTCAGCTGGACATCTTCTGGAAGCCCCATAGGCACCTGAAACATCACTCATCTGACACTGGACCTATCAAGGTCTGAAACTTGCTCTGTGTCTTGGTAACTTCCACCATCTATGCACACCTTCCCCTTCCCATCTCCAGTATAGCCTTCCTCAGAGATGCAAATAATGACTACCAAGTCCAGTCACCTTGGCTTCTGTATTAGTCAGCCAAAGGGGTGCTAATGTGAAATACCAACACTGGGTTGGTCTTTATAAAGGGTATTTATTTGGGGTAGAAGTCCACAGATACCAGGCCATAAAGTGTTGAGTTTCTTCTCTCACCAAAGTTCATTACCACATGTTGGAGCAAGACAGCTGCCGGCGTTTGCCAGGGTGCAGGCTTCTTGGGTTCCTCTCTTCCCGGGGCTATGTTTCTCTCTGGGCTTAGCTCTTCTGGTTCCTGCACAAGGTCAGCTGTAGACTATCAGGCGAATGGCTCACTTCTCTTCTCTTGGGGCCTTCTTTCCAACATCAAAACTCCATCATTAAAACTGCTTCTCATGGGAAGCAGCTGTAGCTCAATTGGTTGAGCTCCCGTTTACCATTTGGGAGGCCCCGGGTTCAACTCCCAGGGCCTCCTGGTGAAGGCAAGTCGGCCCGCGTGGTGTGGTGAGCTGATGACCCGCGTGGCACAGTGAGCTGGCGCAGCAAGATGAACCAACAAAATGGAGACAAACAAACACAGAAAAATGCAAAGCAAATGGGGGGCGGGGGTAAATAAATAAATAAATCTTAAAAAAAAAAAACCTGCTTCTCAAAAACTTCTTCAACTCTGTTCTTTTCCTTGCCCCTTATATTCGATTCCCCACCCACCAAGGGGTGGGGCTCAACGCCCTACTGATGTGGCCCAGTCAATGCCCTAATCATAACTGAATCATGCCCAGATTAACAGATCAGTTTACAAGCATGATCCAATTATATTTTTGGAATTCATAATTACATTAAATTGGCCAACGGCTACAGCTTCCTAAATATTTCTCAGCTCAGAGCCGTCCTCTCCATCCACATCGCCCATCCCCTGGGTCAGCCTTTCCACCTCTCCTGACTCACTGCCCCTAGGAGCTGGATAAATATTTTTTTTGTAGGATCTCTGTCTATATAAATAATTTGATGAAAGATATGTTACAAAATTCATGGCCCATGTAACTTGTTTTTTCTTCCCATGTAAATTTTATGATTTATCAACAAAGATTTAGAATCATTGGTAGAGAAGAGGTACTTATGTATTTATTGTCCAATCTGGATACATCAAGATTCTTTACAGGGTCCAGGCACCATTTCTTCCTGCTTAGGTCCAGAAGCTATCCTGTCTTTTCATGTTCTTTATTATCAAATGTACCATTCTTTCCTTGTTTCATATTCCCCCTCATAATAACAGACTCTCTAGAATCTCTTAGGACTAAAACACACACTACGTTCCCCGACCTTTATGTAATTCTTGTCACAAATTACATATTTATACATTGTAAGTCCCAAACCATTTGTTTATTACTATTATTTTTTACATTTGCACTTTAGGTCCTATAAGAAGTAAAAATGGAGTTACAACCAAAAATACAGTAGTACTGACATTTATATTTACCCATGTTGCTTTCCTGACCAGAGATCTTTGTTTCTTCATTCAGCTTCAACCTATTGCCCATTGCCTTTTACTTTCATCCCGAAAAACTTCCTTTAGCATTTCTGTAGGGCTGGTCTAGTAGTGACAGACTCCTTTAGCTTTTATTTATCTGGAAATGTATTAATCTCTCCCTCATGTTTGAAAGACAATTTCACCAGATATAGAATTCTTGGCTGGCAATTTTTTTATTTCATATCTTTAAATATGTCACCAGACTGCCCTCTGGCCTCTATGGCTTCTGATGAGAAATCACTACTTAATTTTATTGAGGCTCCCTTGTACAGGATATATTTTTTCTTGCTGTTTTCAGAATTCTCCCTTTATGTTTGAAATTCAACAGTTTGATTATAATATATCTCTATATGGGTCTATTTGAGTTTATCCTGTTTGAAGTTTGCTGAGTCGTTAGGATGTGTATATTTAAGTCGTTCGTTAAATTTGGGAAGTTTTCAGCCATTATTTCTTCAAATATTCTTTCTACCCCTTTTTCCCTCCTTCTTGGACACCCGCAATGTGATTATTGGTATCCTTGATGGTGTCCCACATGTCTTCAGACTCTGTTCACTTTTCTTCATTTTTTTTTCTTTTTGTTCCACAAAAAGGGTGGTTTCAATCGTCTTCTCTTCCAGTTAACTGATTCTCTCTTTCCCCAGCTCCAGTCTCTTGTTGAATCCCTCTAGAGATTTTTTTTTTTTTTGGTTACTGTGGTCTTCAACTCTATTTCCTCTTTCCATGATTTCTATTTATCGATATTTTCTTTGTGTTCAGCAGTAATTTTCTTGATTTCATTTAGTTCTTTGTGTTTTTCTTTAGCTCTTTAGGAGCATATTTAGGACCATTTTATTAAAAAAGTCTTAGTGTGGCATATCCAAGGCCTAATATTCCTCATTGATAATTTCTATTGCTTTATCCTGGTCCTTTGCATGGGCCATCATTTCTTTGTATGTTTTGCTATCTTTTTTTTTATACATGGACATTTAGATAGTTGTGACATTTTGAACCTGGGTAGATACCAGAAAATCCTGTTCTTACAGCCAATCCATTCCTGTGCATGTAAATCTATTGTAGGGGGGGACCTTTTGATTAAATTACTTCAGTTAAGGACCTTTGATTAGATTATGGGACCAGGGTGGGTCTTAATCCTCTTACTGAAGTCCTTTATAAATGGAGGAATAAAAAGTCACAGACAGAAAAAAAGTGGCAGAGACAGAGAGAAGCCTCCAGAAGTTGAAATCAACAAACCCAGGAGAAAGAAAAGAAACAGACAGAGCAACCCAAGGTTGAAGCAATGAGACCTAGAGGAGAGGGGAGACATGCACGGACACTGTCCTATGCTTGATTGCCTACAGCCGAGTGCGGGAAGAAGGTGAGCCTGGAGGAGAGCCACCATTGTGCCTTGTCATGTAACAGGAGTCCAGGATCACCAGTAGCCAAACTTCGGGGAGAGAGCTTCACCTGACACTTTTTTTTTTTTTTTTAATAAGATTTTATTTATTTATTCATTTATCCCCCCCCTGCTGCTTGTGCTCGCTGGGTCAGCCAACCACGCTGTGCGGACGGGCCCGCCCTCACCAGGAGGCCCCGGGAACCGAACCTGGGGCCTCCCACATGGCAAACGGGAGCCCCACTGATTGAGCCACAGCCGCTTTCCTTCACCTGACACTTTGATTTGGATATTTTCCCCAGCCTTGGAACTGTAAGCTTTTAATCTAATAAATTCCCATTATAGAAGCCAAACACATTTCTGGTCTATGCATTGGCAGCCTTTAGCAAACTAAAACAATAGTTTAATGTGTTATCTCTGAATTTAGACACTGAAATATCTCTTCTTTAAGGTTGTATACAGTTAGTGTTATAACAGAGATTTCCTTGACTGCCAGGAGCTAACAAAAAAAGAAGGAAGGAAGGGAGGGAGGATGGAGGGAGGGAGGGAGGAAGGAGGGAAGGAAGAAAGGAAAGGAAAGGAAATAGAAAATACCTTTCTGACTCTTTGTGGAATGGCTTGTACAAATGCTCTCCTGCAGAGTTTAGTCATCAGAACAATGCGTTCAGAGAACAGCCCAAGGAAAAACTGTAGAGTCCTCCATGGTCTTTTCTGGAGGATACATCTTGTCCTGGGCAAACACATCCCCCCATTTACACTGGTTTGAATGTCTCCTTTCCCTGTATTTCCCACAGTCAGCAATCCTTTGCCTCTAGCAGCTGTGATTTGACTCTTCTAAAGCATTTTGTAGGACTCTGTGAACCAGTTCTATGTGCAGAGCAAGTTCTGGAAAAGCAAGCCTGTGGCAAGTGTCCTGATTCAGTCCTAAATCCTGTCACCAGACAGACTGGCACAGACATGCATGTACTCTTGTATGTACACAAGGGTCACTCTGCTCCCTCCAGAACCAGGACCAAGCACCCTCATGGAAAAAGCCGCAGGCTCTGTTCCAAGCCAGTAAGTAGATGGGGGAAGAGCCAGCAAATGCACCACAAGATTTTCCTACTGTTTTTAAGTTGCATTAAGGCAACCCTTTAACTGTTTTCTGGAGCTCTGAGAAAGATGCTTCTGCCAGTTCTTGCTTTGCATTCTCAGGTTTTTAAAGTGCCCTCCAGATCTCCAGCTTTGGAGATCTGGCCATGTGTTCCAGGGGTAAATGACAGGCACAAACAATCCCAGCACATTCTTCAGTATTCATCATGTGACTGTTTGAATTAAAAAATCAAGTTCAGAAGCAGAGTGGGCATCACCATTCCAAAATCCCTAAGATAGAGGAACGAACAAACATCAGGAGGAATGCAACTATGGACTAAAGTAGACTTATTATTACTCTAGTAATGGAAGAACTTGTAACATTGATATAAAGGCACCAGAGGTTCTGAGGGGAGGGAGAGGGAAGAATAGGCATAACATGGGGCATTTTTGAGACATTGGAATTATTCTGCATGATATTACAATGATGGATACCAGCCATTATACATTTTGTCAAAACCTATAAAATTGTGCAGTGTTAAGTGCAAAACATAATGTAAACTATAGATCATGGTTAGCAGCAATGCTTCAACATGTGTTCATCAATTGTAACAAATGTACCACAATAATGAAAGATGTCGTTAATGGGGGAAATTGTGGGACGGGGAGGGGGTGGGGTATATGGGAATGCCCTATATTTTCAAGATGTAACATGTATGTAATCTAAAGCTCCTATAAAAATAAAGACATAAATTATTAAAAAAAAAAAAAAACACAAAAAAACGGTTTCCAGGCATTCCTTGTTTTAAACCATCTTTTAGGACTCCTGCTATTTGGAATATGAGAACTTAACCAGAATATGCTCAGATATGTATCTCTTTTCTGATTTGGGGAACTCTTTTAATCTGTGGACTTATCTTTCTTCAGATCAGGTACATTTTTTTTCTATTATTTGTGACATTTTCTTTATCTCTTTCTTCTTCAGTTTCTGGAATTCCTGTTTTTCACTACGTCTCCTGAATCTCTCCTCCAAGAGTTTTATCTTTTCTATTATTATTTCCAACTCTTTGTGTTTTCTCAGGAGGGAAGCATTTCATTCACCTGATTCACCCCAAGCCATGATTCCATGCCACAGAGAACATTCTCCTTTTCAATTTGCCTATGGAATTTTTAAATTTGAAAATTATTTCATTTTAATTGACAAATGTCCTTCTTATGATCTCACTAAATCTCCATAAATGCTTTTTGTTATTATTTGATTCTTCCAAGAATTCAATTTCAGGGGGAGATTTCTGCTTTAACTGGCCTCAATATCCCTCCACTTACTGAATTTTTCTTGGAATTGCTTCCATCTCATCATTTCCTTTTCTATAGCTCTCTTCTGAACTCTATTTTCATATTTACGTTTAGTATACCCTGTCTTCATTCTTAGGAAGCTAAATCTTTATCTTTTGCTTTTCTTAGGGGGGAGAGGGGAAAGAGGTAAAGTCCCAGTAATATTTTACCAGTAATCCAGAAATATATAAGCATAATCCGTATTTATGTATTTCTTAAAAACAATGATCTATTCAAGCACCCAAATAAGTCTGTCTCAGGGCATGAGTCTTTATGAAGACTGTCTATTTCATCTTCTACTTCTTTATGTTCTAATTAATAATTATTGAATTATCTGGGATGCTTATACATCATTCCTAGCTCATCAGTGCACATATCCTCTCAAAATGGCCATTTATTTAGACTTTTTAATGTTTCACAAGTTATAATTTCACCTTCAAGGTTTACAGCATTTAGAGTCTACCTGGTAGACTGTTAGAGTCTGATATGGTTTCAAAGGAAAGGAATAACTTTTAAATTACTCTCATGACTTTGAAGGCTCATGCATGGGGAAAGCAGTTTCAGAAGCATTTTCTGAACACTGTGGTAAAAATGAATTGGATGCTATTTTCTATGAATCAAGATAACTGGGGTCACAGTGCCAATAGTAAAAGTTCTATCAGCTTTGGGAGAGACTTATAAGCCTTTTTTCCACAGATAAAATATAAGTCTTTCAATGCTATAAGAGCAATTTTATCCAATTCACAGGAAATTGCATTGGCATAAGACCCAAGCTATCTATGGAACAATTTTCAGTGTTACCCATGATAATTTTTAACATGTCAAGGTGGAAATTGGACTCACAACCTTTGGAAAACCTCCAAGCGGAGAGACAATTTTTGAAAACTGTGCTGGTATGGGGTAACTATAATAAGACATTTACTTTGAGATCCTTTCAACCATCTTCTGAACTTGCAGATCACATGAACTAGCTATTCTGTGAATCTCATTTTGTGGTGCCATCATAGATTTAGGGTTGGTGGAGCCAGCTGGCTTGTTCAGTAAAAATCTGTCTTTCCTAAAGGAAAAGAGTGACGGGGTCAATTCCTTGTTTGTTTGTCATAACCTTAAGTTTCTAATGGGCTACCTACAGTCAATCATCTACCGCATTGTGGTTTAACAGGAATGAAAGGAGTTCTCCTGCAAGGAGCCCTAGCCTCAGATCCAATAGTCTGAAACAGTTAAATCTTTTCCAAACTGTGATCTGAAACTCACCACATGGTTATCACAGAGGGGCAGTGCTACGATTGATGGAAAGATACACAGTTAGAAGAGGTTATAAAGTTCATTTAAAGGCAAAGGATTAAAAAATATATATATATATATATGGAGATTGTGAAATAAGGCAGAAGACCGCACAGACATAAACATATGTTTCCCAGAACCCCAAGCTGATTGTGCCATTATTCACAGTGAGGACTCCACGGGGGGAAAGGGTCTTGAGTTTTCCATTCTCACAGGGAATGGGGTGGTTTAAATTCTCATCCCTCTTGCACCACCTGTTTCTGACTTTAGAGACTCTGGCTACTTGCCTACTTCCTCACCATATGCAAAATATCCATGCAAAACCACCTTGGCACATTGCAGAATGTTTACTATATGATTCTGGATTAATTGAAAGTCGATTTCCTAGACATCATGTTGCTAAACAGACCCCTGCTCCAAGCCTGCCTCAGGTCCATTCCTGCACTTAAATAGAAATTATATTCCTATAAAATCCCTTTTGGACAGCAGAATGACTGTGGCCCTGAGTTGAGGGATGAGGGGCAAAATGTCTTTGTTTTGTCACCTTAAAGTATAGTTAAAGAAAGCTTGAATGTTTGAGCCTCATATTTCTGTTCTCAAGAATACACTTTTCCAAGCTCCTTTGTTTTTGCTAAGTCCACTTCTTAGCCTCCTTTGATAAGAGCTCAGGACAAGGAAAGCCATCAAGATATCAAATAATGTAGCTAGAGGGAGTTTGGAAAAGATGTGGCTCAAGCAGTTGAATGCCTGCTTCCCACATGCGAGGTCCGGTTCCCAGTGCCTCCTAAAAACGAAAAAGCAAACAAACGAAAAAAAACCTACTCTGGGAGCTGGTGTGGCTCAGTGGTTGAGCACCGGCTTCCTACATATGAGGTCTTGGGTTCAATCCCCAGCCCGGTACTTCAAAAAATATATAGCTATAACTGTTATACCTGTCATCCAGTAGATAGATCTAAATATGAAGATGAGATATACTGATTTCAAGTTCTTAAGAATAGAAAAGTATCTCCTTTAGACAGAGGAGATGTAACTAAAATAATCTCTCTGTCTTTACAGCTGTGATGGCCAAACTCAATTTTCTAAGCACCTAGAGCTGAACCAGGTCTCTATGGATAACTATGGAACACTTGGTGTGGTAGTTTAAGGCTTTAATGGACCCCAGGAAAAAATGTGCTTAGAGCTAATCCATACCTGTGGGTGTGAATCTAATGTAGGTGGGAATTTTGATTAGATTACTTCAGTTTGGAGCCTTTGATTAGATTACTTCAGTACGGCATGACCCAGGGTGGGTCTTAATCATCCCCCTGGAGTCCTTTATAAATGGGATGAATACGGAGATAGGGAGCTGTAGAAGCACAGAGAGAAACCCCTGGAAGCTCAGAAAGAAAGCCCTGGAAATCAGGAAGCTGAAAGCGATGAGATCCAGAGAAGAAGGGAGATGCTACCATGTGCCTTCTCATGTGAGAGAGGAGTCAAGGGTCAGCCACAGCCAGTCTTGAGGGAGAAAACCTTGATTTGGACATCTTCATGGCCTCAAAATTGTAAGCCTGCAACCTAATAAATCCCAAGTGTAAAAGCCAACCCTTTTTTGGTCTATTGCTTTTGGCATCTTTTAGCAAACTAAAACACCAGGCTAGCTGAGAAACGACTCATCTGGAAATGGAATTTTCACTTATGGAGTAGGGGTGATTCCATTCCTATCCTCAAAGGGTACTGTGAATTTTCCATCTGGTGGAGTGATCCAGATGGCTGATAAGCAATTCTTGAGTATGTGGACACAAGTTTCAGTAGTTGACTCAAATATGGTGGAAAACTGAGATCTGTTTTCCTTATCAACAATCATTCAGAGGTATAAAGGGTGGTATTGATTGATGGTGGCAGTTTGGAAGCCAACAGTCGGCAAGAAGAAAAGCTGTATCACAATTCCTTTGTCTGCATGAGTAGAGAGTGTTTAGGCACATGGGAAAGTGACTTTTTAAAGTAGAATGTCTGAATTCAGGATTGAAGAACTTGATGTTTCTTCCAATAAGATTTAAGTGGTGACTTTCTCTGATGATCCTTAATGTGACTTGGGATTCATGACTATTAATTTGGCCCAGTTATCAAGGTGTTAGCATGTTTCGTTAGTACTTCATAATGTTTAGCAGAACATCATTTGATGCGTGAATGTCCTATAAGTGGATAGCCACTGGGACTATAGCAAGAATTCCCTTGGGTCTTTCTATTACTGTTTCATAGGGGGAAAGGCCCATTTTCCTGATGGCCATTGATTTTATATGTAAAAGCCAAGACTATAGTATCAAGCTATTTGAGCTCAGTCTGTGCAAATTTTGACCAATTTAAAATTTCAAATCCATTTTGATATTTTTCCGCCTTTGTGGATTCTGAGTAATGTGGAGAGCAACAATATTAATGAATCTATAAAGCTTTTCAGATTTCCTAACTAATGGTTAAGGTGTCCAAAATCTCTGAGTATGAAATCTTTTAACCCCTTCTTGTGAATGAGGTTATATCAAGTTTTGTCCTTGGTATGATTCCACTCATCCTGGTAACATACATACAATTTCCAAAATATATTTATATGAACCACAACTCATCATTTGAACAAAACAGCCTGAATATTTTCCAATGACCCCCATGGAGAAGAGCAAGCTGTCCCTTTATCTTCCTACCCCCCACCCCGAGATGGCTGCTTCGTCTGTTTGCTCATTGTTTTTGCTCGTTGTCTGTACGTTGTCTGTTTGTTTTTTCTTTAGGAGGCGCCAGGAACTGAACCTGGGACATCCCATGTGGGAGGCGGGTGCTCAAGTACTTGAGCCACAACCCAGCTCCCCTGTCCCTTCATTTATGTAGGCTGGAATCAAATAAGTTAACCCGTCAGGATACCAGGCAACATTAGAATATATGAGGGCATATTAATTGCTTCTAATCATTTCTATTATTTCTTCTTTGCTTATATGTGCCATTTTATGGATCACATACCAAGGTTAGGGAGAAGGCGGTTCTTTGGGAACCATCAAGCAACCCTCTAAGGAATGTCAAGGGCAATCTGGGTGCAAGCCTCTGAGTCCTTTTCTGAATTTGGAGCCTAATCTTTGGAGTTATATGGTGTAGCAGTTTGATATTGTTTACGAATTCCAAAAAGAGCTATTGGATTATGTTTATAAACTGGTCTGTTCCTCTGGGCATATTAGATTGTATTAACTTCAGAGGTTTCGCTTTTACTTGATTAAATTATGATTAGGGCTTTGATTGGGCCACATCAGTAGGATGTTGAGTTCCCTCCCCCTTAGTGGGCCAGGACTCAGAAAAACTGACATGGTAGAGGACTTAGTTGGAGTTTTTTGCTGCTGGAACTCCAGGAAGTAAACACACAGAAGAAGAACACAGAGAAACAGAGATGACTACATAGAGACGGCCCTATAGATATGGCAGAGGCCCCGGGAAGAGAGAGAGCCTGATAGTCTACAGCTGACCTTGTGGAGAGAAAGAGTAGCTGAGCCTGGAGAGAAATGAGCCCTGGGAGAGACACGAGAATTATCCCAGCCTACAGCTGATTTTGGAAGAAGCTGGGACCACGGAGCCTTAAGAGGCAGAGGCCACGGAGCCTTAAGAGGCAGAGGAAGCCTGAACCCTCACAGGGATGTCGGCAGCCATCATACCCCAACATGTGGCAATAGACTTTGGTGAGGGAATTAATTTATACTTTATGGCCTCATAACTGTAAGCTTCTACCCCAAATAAATACCCTTTATAAAAGCCAACAGATTTCTGGTATTTTGCATCAGCACCCCTTTAGCTGACTACAGATGACATCAGAGAGAGTTGCCAGAGGAGGCCAAATAGACAGTAAGGATAAAATCCATGGTGTGGCCAGCAAAGGGGAAGGACTGACTTACTGCTTTGTCAGTGGCATTGGCCAGAGCAACTCCAGGCACAGTCATCTCATAGTACTATGGGAAATCAACACATTTTAAGCAGAAGAAGGAAGCTGTAGCATGTAAAAAGAGCATCGGTATAAAGACATTAGAGACTTTTACTCTTCCAGAAATGAGAAACTTTGCTTCTACAAGTGTTCATTATCACGAACCACTCCAAAGCACAGCAGAAATCAGACTTGTGAGAAGCAAGGCTTATGAGCTGGTAAAGGCAGCACGTTTAGCCATCTTAGCAGAATATTCAGAAGACAAAAGGGAACTTTCTGTTACCCCATGATGGGACCAAACTCAGCTTTCCTGACAGTTTCAGTGAAAGGACCTGAAACATAAAAGATGAGGCCAGGACTTTGAATGAAGATGTCTTTGGGATCTACTTAGGGTTTAGTCATGAGAGTGGTAACTACCTGCAAGATAATTTTGGTTTCCTTATTCATTAGAATTAAAAGTAAAACCAGTTCTGTACTAGACAGTAAGAAAGGATAATATGACCAGAAGAGAGGCAGGGAGTTTCCTGTTTGGCTAGCCTGGCATTAGAATTGTGTTGTGTCTGGATTACTGGGAGGAGTTCTGAAACTGTGTCTGGAACAACTGTGTGAGCAGAGAACCCAAGACCAAAGTGGAGGAAGCCTCAACGATGCCAGCTGCCATGGCCTAGAATGCAGGCAAGGGAGTAAAGCAGCATTTCACAAGCCCAGGAGAGAAGGTCACAAGCAACCAGGGGCTCTTGTCTCCATGGATGACTGTTAGTACATCTAACATAATTCTTTTACTCCTCCCATATCAACAGACAGTAAATGATTTCCCATAGTCAGACACCTAGTGCCAGGGCCCTGTAAAGTGCTTGTTCACAAGAAGATAATATCAGCTTGGTTTTATATAACCAAGGTAGTATTCTGGGTATCAGCTCAGGTTGTTTGGAATAACAAATCAAGCATAGACTAATATCCACCATCAGCAATAGTCAGCAATGAACCCAAAAGATACATTTGTGAAGCTGTGATGGCCCTTCGGGATGACTCTAACTTGGAAGAGGATAGATTCTTCTCTCCTGCAGATAGATCATGACAAATAAGAGTCCTGGGGTCAGCATAACTGTCTCTATAGACTTGAGGGCCTTTATGGGCCAGATAAGATAGTAAAATAAGTCATTTTGTTTACAGCCTCTAGGGGTGGTGGGTAGTAGAAAGTCACTACTATACAGGATAAGGACAGATTTTCATGGAAACATGATGCTATCAAGAAACTCTTTAGACTTTGATAGAATAAAGCAGAGCTTTCAGATTGGCCTAAAGGAATTCTGATCTTTAGAATCAGTGTATTAATGGCCTTTGTAGAAAAAAGCAAATAGAAATTACTATCAGGATGAATTGAGATAGAAAAGAAGGGAGAAAAAAGATCTACTCCATAAGAGTAGGGCGGGTGGTACCAAAAAATGTGTTTGGTGTGCAGCAGCCCTTGTGGTCAAGAATGTGAACTCATGACTGGAGGGGAAGAGTGTTTCTTTAAAAGATTCTGGTGAAAGGCTTTGAGTGTCTCACCTTGGGTACCTTGCCCATTCCTGGACAACTCACTAGGGTCCAAGGACGGAGTACAACATTTGACCCAATATGGTCATTGTTCCATCCCTGCAGTCAGGAAGATGGGGGTCTGTTACCATAAGATGGTAAGAGAAGCGGGCAAGACAGAGAAGAGCTACCGCAGATGGGTGGGATGAAAACCCATTTTTCCTGCCCACATAGATGGCAGGTGTTCATTTTCCACATACGCCATGACTAGGACAGCATACCAACCAGTGTAAGGTATCCTCATTGCCTGACCAATCATTATCCAAGTCTCCATGGGTTTGTAAGGACTGCATGGGAAAGACTATTTTGTTATATTAGGAAATATTCATTAAAGAACTGACCGCTCATAAAATCACCCTCCAACCAATGATCAGTCCCACTTCATATTAACGTCTATCCTTGATACTCTAGCTACCTCATAATATCTCACAAATAGCAATTATATGTCAATATAATGCAAAGGAGACAAACTGCTTGTGTAAGATAAAAATTTTTCAAAAGATGTAGGATTTTCATGATTTGATGAAGTGAGTTTGGAGAACTGCTGGTATCAAATGAAGATCAGTTAACAACTAAAGGAGAGAACAAGAATGCTACTTGAAAAGAAAAAGATTTGAATTATAAAGGATTAAGATAAGCCCCAGGAGAAATTCTTGGAGCTCTTGAATGTTTTGGCAGAGGGCCTCTCTTTAAGATCAATTTTTGAAAGTCAAATGGAAAGTAAAGGATGTGGGTGGTTATGGACAAATAATGCCAATGAAAGCAATCAACTTTTCGTTCCTTCTTTGCTCATCATAGCAATTACAAACTTTATTAAATATAATATACATTTTCATTTTTTGAGATAGGATCCCAACCAACCTTTTTCACTATTTTCTATAAAACTTTTGGCCCTGTTTTATTCTCTTTTAGTGACTCTTCCCAATATCAGTGATCATCAGACTATATTATAATGATACATTATTTGAATATGATACATATAATAATGACTCTTATAATGATAAATATTTAGAAACTTTTATTTATTTATTTATTTTTTTATTTTTTATTTTTTTTTACCGGGAGGTACCGGGGATCGAACCCTGGTCTCTCCATATGGTAGACGGACGCCGAACCTTTGAGCCACGTCCGTTTCCCTAGAAACTTTTAAACACGTGTTGAAATATAATTTTTTTCCAATTACCCTTAGTCAACTTGCATATTCCTTTAATCAGCACATCCAAACCCTGAGCGAATTCAGATGAACACAAGTCAAACGTTTCTAGATTTGCTCCATGTTTTCTAAAACTGTTACGTGAACATATGTGCCAACTGAGGATACCAAGTGAAACTAAGTAAACATCTTAAAACCTGCAATATGTGCAGATAGTGCTATATGACGCCAGTTTTATTTCCGACTTTGCCACTAATTAGCTGTGTGACTTTTCACAAGCCACTCCCTCTGGTTCTCTGGCCTCAGTTTCCTCATAGATAAAGTGAGGAGGTTGAAATAGAGCAATGGTTCTTATTGCTGTTTGGACATTCAAGTCAACTGGGGGGATTTTTGAGTGCAGATTGCCTGCCCCCCCCTGCCCCCCCGATAAATTGTGTATAGTTTAAAGCTATTCCCCAGGTGATTCTAATCCAGCTGGGATTGGCAATCACTGAACCAGGTAGTTTTTCATGTTCATTCCACCTTTGTGATTATTTAATTTTCTTACAGCTTAGTCCTAGAGATATGTACAGGTGCAAAGGAAGTGATTATATAATCCCATCCCATTCAGACTGGGTTTTAAGCAGTTATCAAAAATAGCCTTCTGATAAACAGTGAAGTTTGGAAGGGGGAAAACACAACACCACTGTTTTTGCCACATTTTTCATGAACACGGCATTCTCACTCTCACACAAATCCATGCAGCAATTAAACAGGATGCTGCTACTTTACTATAGAAATGTCCTACTGCTGCTGTGAATAAAAATGAGGTGGTAGACAGAAAATTGGAGCGGATATGGTGACACTTTGGATTGAAATAGTCTTTGGACTTTTCCTGGGACATCCATCTCATCTAACACCTCTGGGCCTTCGTGAGCTTTCTTACCAGGGATATAAAGTGAATGCCCAGAAGCTTCAGGAATGAAACAGGTGCTGCTAGGTCAGTACACTCAGGTTTATTCTCTGCAATAGCCAACTTCATCCGTGCTTTCATGCTTTTCACAGTAGACGTGTACTTTAATCAGGTTGAAGCGAACACAATTGAAGAGCTTGTTGGAGTCCCATCTTTTTCTCTCTCTGAAAATGAAAATATTTTGAGGTTATTTATGGGTAAATTAAAAAGAGGACTTCTTGTTATGATTAATTATCATAGACAAACTCGGAAAGTGACAGCCCAGACCAGCATTGTGCAAGCAAGTTCTGTGGAATATTAGCCCCTTGGGATGTTTATAAACATTATAACCTGGGAAAAAGGACCCTGGGCTCCAATAAATTTAGGAGATGGTGGTTAAACTTGGGAAATGCTTGGTTAAACCAACAGCTTTCTTTCCTGTAGGACTTTTTAGAGCCTTTAAAATGTTAATGGGCCTTAGGTGTTTCCCAAGGTGGGATATAGAATACAGAGCTTCCCAAATTTATATGACCACTTTTTGTGGAAATGCCATTATATTTACGTTTCAGTGATGCACAAAGCACTCTGTTAAAGCTGGAATAGAGCTACTCAATTGGATGTTTTTAAACAATATTATCAGGCATGGAATCAGGAATTGAGACTTAAAGATGATCTAGTCAAACTCTTTCATTATATAAATAAGGAATCCAAGGTTTAGAAAAGTTACATGGAAGGCACTAGGTAGATAGTGAATGCCAGATCTGAAATTAAAATTCAGGATTCAGCCTTGCAGTCCTTACTCTTTATGCAAAATCTCACCGCTGTTCATCTATAATTACAAATCAGCGAGTATTTACAAAGCTCCTGCAGCAGGACCTGCGTTATGTGCAGTAATCATGTGTAGCACAGAGATTTATTCATAATTTAAAGTAGGCTGAAGATCTATTGCTATTTGTCCTACAGTTTGTTTTTGTTGCTGTAGACCCATCTGGAAGAAATTAAAGTAAAACATTCTCCCATCCTCTGGAAACCTGAGCACTCCTTTCCCTCTGAGGTAGAGCCACTTGTTTGTTTTTAATGTTTGAAACATAGGAAAGAATATTCCAGGCCTGACTAGGACACTCCGGAGACAATCCATCCCAGATGTTTGTGTTTGGAAGTTCTAGGCCCCAAAGAAAATGAGTTACATTGTGCAAGAAAAAGAAGGACTCAAAGTTTTGTGATTTAAGGATTTACGGAGTACGTGGTCTTTTCCCTGCAAGTAAGGTTGGATTCTTTTAGACTGGGAAGGCAGACAAGATGCAGGGACATGTGGAAGGGAACGTGGGTGGGGTCTGTTGCACATATGCCTGAAAGAACTGAATACTATGGGCTTTGATCTTGGGAGTCTCTGCTACAGAGATTGATCCTAGATCCCTTGACAACCCCAGCGTAGCAGAGAATGGTAATTTTTCCCCAGCACCCCTTCTCCCCAGCTTCCTTTTAAGGATGGAACCTCCTGAAAGAGTTAGCAGAGCCCACAGCCACCCAACTGGATAGGCAATTCCCAGCCTCCTGGCAGCAAGGTGTGGCCATGTGACTAAGTCTGAAGCAGTGAGATATGAATTTTTTTGTTAACAGATGAGTTTTATTCCATCTTTAAAATATCACATTTTCCCCTATTCTGGGTTATGAAAATATTTTATATTTTCTATATTCTTTATTTCTATATTTTCCTCTATTTACCTTCTATTCTAAAAGCTTTATTATTTTGTCTTTCATATTTATATCTACAATGTGTCTGGGGTTGATTTTTCCTCTGCATGGACATCCCATAGGATACTGTCCCAGCACCATTTATTGACATAATCATCCTTTTTCTACTGTTCTGCAATGACACATTTTTCAATTAAATGTCCACATATTTGTAGCTCTAAAAAATAAATAAATAAAATAAAATATCACAAATAGGTTTGGCATCTTGGTTCTATTGCAGCACAACTCTTAGATCTTATTCATCAGCTTGCTGAACTGTTCCTTTCTCAGAGACAAAGATACCATCCAAAAAGTTTTCTTACATCTTTGTCGTTGGTTTGTTTTTGGAGGTTCCAGGAGCGGGGATTGAACCCCTGGACCTCGTATGTGGGAAACACCGGCTCCCCTATATCTTTGTGTTTAACTGTTGTGGCTTGCTGAATCAAAGCAGCTGAATTCTATGTCATTTCTTTCAAGAATTAATTTCTCTTTCTGGGCTTGAGATACTGAACAAGCAACACCTGGCCTCATCTGAACCCTGCAGATGTATTTTTCACCCAAGAAACTTCAGATTTCGACCAGAGACCCACTCTTCTGAATAGCAACACGGATGGGGAAGTGAGCAGACACAGACCCCAGGGTGACCCTCTTGATCACGTTCTGATCCTGACTACGGAGAGTGCTAACTGTAGCCAGCTCCTTCCTATTTCCCCACCATTGGTCAACCTGAAGCCCCTTCTTTTTCTTCCCAATTAGACTGGATTCTACATTGATGTGACTGAAGTCCCCCTGCAGGTTCCTCCCGGGCAGGCCGTCACAATAACTTGTCGTTCCTTCACGTGATGTCGAGGTTTTCTGGAATGCTGACAGCCTGATAGTTGAGAATGGTCTTCATTCTCGCAGTAGATGCCGCCATCTGCTAAACTTTCGAGTCATCGCTTAAAGACAAAGCAGCTGGATCTGGGGTTTATCTTTCCTCCTTCCTGTGGAATAGAGCATGGACATGGATGAATCAGCAACCATGGGGAGCCGCAGAGAAACAGAATGAATGAAATCGGGGTCACTGAATGACCTCATAGTGCACAGCCACGTGGCTAGCCTAGGACTGCTCATCTCTGTAATGTTACTTAAGAAAGAAAGAACTCAACTTTTTAATTCACTGCATTTGGGAATCTTTTGGTTACAGCAGCTCATCTTATACTTAAACGATGACAGCCAGCAAGTGAGGTTCTTAAGTCAAACTTAAGGTTATGGAGAAATTCAAACCAATTATATATGCTGACAAGGCATGTCAAAACTGCTTTCTCCTTTAAAGAAATCTGTTATAAGAGGTTTTATTTTTAGCCCTATGAGAATCTTAAAGTAGATTATATTTCGATGAGGGGTGGCACTTTCCTTTGGACTATTGTATGAAAATGTTTTTGGCAGAGGGAGGAGGGCATTTTTTGCTGATTATTAAAGAAAAATTTAATATGTTACAGAAAAGTTGGAAATTAAAAATGATTCAGAAGAAAGTAAAATCCACGCAGAAAAAAACACTGCCAAGATTTTGTTATTTTCTTCCAGGCTTTATTCTACTTATATGTATGATTTTATTTTTGAAATGAGGATTTTAAGTAAAATAAAGTGGCTGCCTACATTGGGTCCCGGGAGAGGATCCCTTTTTGAGAAGGACTTTTCCAGATGGCAAAAACAATTGACCTGCAGGGATTTTCCAAGAAAATGGACTACATCCTATAGAACTGCAAATAAGCAACACTTGGTGATAAAACTAGTCCAGTAGAGATAGCCTATCAGCATGGACAGGCATACAATACTAATCAGTGTATATCTGCTCCCCACTTTGTAACACCCCTTGTGTAAAAAGGAAACTTTCTGTCAGCCAACCAGAATATTTCTTCACTTACTTCTGCATTCACGTTCTATCAGCTTCCCCCTTTCTACTTCCTGAATGGGATGCTGCCCAATTCATGAATCGCCCAATAAAGCTGTGAGATCCAAAATTTCATGAAAAGATTTTTATTTATCAGTTTTGGTGACAAGAATGGGAGCTGAAGGCAACTGCTGATGGCTTTGGAGATGAGAAAAACAGGTGGAAGCACTCTTGAACCCTTGAAGTTCTCTGTCCTTCTCACTGTTTCCAAGGGTGATGGGTGAGTCTCTCTCAGATCTGAGCTTCACTCTCTGAGATTGAGCTTCCAATCTTACTAGCTTTTAGTCTGAAGGTTAATAAGTCAAACTTGTTGATGAGAAGGCTTCAATTTTTGCACCCAAGTTCCTAGCCTTTTGGTGTAGTCCAGTTTCATTTTTGCTACTGCTGGTTTCTTTGTCCTATGCACAGGGTAAGAAAGGTTAAAGATGGGAATCTCAAACTCTACAAACATGTTCAAAAAGAAACTCTTCCTGTCTAGCAAAATAGCAAAATCTCACCAAAGACCTCCTAGATTTGCAATGAACATCACTGGGAACATTCTGATTAGATACCTTAAGTCTTCTCAGAGGTGAACTTGAGAAAAAAAAAGGTTTCCAAATTAAATTCCAAATGGGATGCCTATTTTAGTTGGTACTCAGATTCTACTAAGACTCTAAAATAGCTTGTATAAACTAATGAGTTTTGTCTGACTTATGGCTGAAAGTGTTAAAATTGAAGTTATAAGCTCTCTGTGTCTGTATGTTTGATCTATAATATTTTCCTCCCTCCAGATAGTATTACCAAATTAACTTATAAGGCTCTTTAAAAGAGCTCTATTCATATTGGCTAAAAGATAAATACATGCTTATATATAAATTAATATTCTTTGTTAGAGAAAAATGGCACTCACGGGGACACAGAGACTGACGATTGCAGGCAGAAAGTTTATTGGGAAGCTCTCCCAACAGAGGGGGTCTGAAGAATAGACTTCAATCCACACCCCCAACCCCCACCCCCGCCGGCATGGCTGGGGTCTGCAGAGAGACCCGTGGAAGGTGGTGGATATGACTTTATACAGGTGGGAAAACCGAGTTCAGACTAGGGCCAAATGGCCAGGGGGGAAGTGAGCTAGAAGGTCTTGGAATGTGGGAGGGGTTGGGGGTGCTGGGGCCCAGAGGGAGTGATGGCCCTTGTCTGCTCCATTTTGTTTATTCTTGGGAAGGGATGAGCTGCCCGCAGGCTATGGCTTGCTCAATCTGTTAGGTGGGTTATGGCTGGAGGCTGCCTTTCCTCAACCTATGCCACAGGGGCATTGAGTCACAGTCCTATGACCTGTCAATCATTGCAAACCTCATGGGGGGCGGGGAGGACTCTAACATTCTTAAAGTTCTAGAAATTAAGGAAACCAAACTTCTAAGATTTCCAGTGAAAAATAGTATTCTTGGGACTAAACCCAAATGCTGAAAAAAAAAAAAAAATCAAGTTCATATAATTCAGATAAACCTTTGACAAACTAGACTGGTTTAATATTATCAGTTAAATAAAAACAGCTCTGTCTTCTGAATTATCAATGTCAAGTACAATACAAGTATACAATTTTATTCTATTTGGGTATGTACTTAAATTTATACAGTTTACTGATCAAATAGGCTAACATTATATCTATCAGATCTTTAAGATGATAAAAATGTAAATTCATGTTTAACCAAATTGAGTTACTATTCTGACAAATTTTATTTTAAGACCAATAGGATGTTGGCTTGAAGACAGATAGTTTCCAAGATCTTTTTGATAACTTAAATATGGAAGGTATGCAGGATGTGTTTTTGTTAAGGAAAAAAGAATGATTTTATCTTAAAGTAAAATGACTGGTTGTTGCAGAATGAGAAACAGGAAAGTGTAAGACAAAACTGAAAGGAATAGAAAGTTGTGGAAGGTTTGCAGAAAAGGAGTTTTATTTGTTGTGGTCAAGATTGGCTAAGATTTTATAGGTTTATGAAGATTTTTAAGATTTTTCTTAGACAGTATCTTCATGCAAAACTAGAATTTGATCTTCTCTTTGTTAAAATGACAAAGTTTTTGTGGATTATTGGTCTGTTCTTAGGAAGAGATTGTAAAATATTTTAACTATCTGAGTAAATGACTAGAAGGCAAATATTCTGTATCTTATCAGAATAATCTTCTTTATATTGACCTTAACATCCTTTATTGTTTTCCAGAAAAATTTTCTCACTTTTGAAAGAACTAAGTTTTTTATAATCATGAATAACTCCTATTTATTTTTAAGTCTTTTATTGTCACTTTGGTTAAAAAAGGGACACATTTGGTTTCACAGTGACCCATTATCCTTTTTAACAAAATGTTCAAACCTGACAACTTTTGACATTTGCCTTCCCAAAATCAAATCCTAAATGATGTCTTATTCATCTCAAACTGTCTTTGGGGTTTTCCAGAGAGCCCCTGGAAAATCACAAAGGATTAGTTCTTTCACCTTGTAAAAAGAGAGGTGCTTGATATAGGTTTATTTGATATATTCTGAGTTGCATGGGAAGTGTTGTAAAATTAGAAAGGGTTTTCTAATCATCTGTTGGTTTAATTTGTATGGGTAAAATGTTATTACCATCAGCATTTCAGAAATTGTATAGATTTGTCAATGTTCTCACTATCCATGAGATGTGCTAATGCCAATTTTACTGATATTAGACAACAGTAGTACTATTGGTCATAATTTCAGTTATGCTTAAAAAATGTTTCAAGTCACAGAAACAAATTCCCTTCTCCATTGCATTATTTTTGTAATGAACTTTCAGTTTCGTAAAGAGAAATAAGTTAACCATGCCATTTAAAGCATTTTGTTATCTACAGACCATTTTTATTCCGATGTGTCCCTCAAAACGCTTGCAATCAGCTATAGGTCAGAGGGCTTCGTCTTCACCAGAAAGCACTGTCTCAGAGACCCATGGAAAGGACTATGCCAGGTTCTCTGGCACATAGGCTTCTAATGATATTGCTTTAAAAACTTTAACACCAATGGACTGGATCAAAACTCCAGAATTCTAGTGAAGAAGCCAATGGGCTCATGAGATTGCTAACACAGATCGAGCAGATCAAGGAGTAGTTACTTAGGACTGAATGAACTGAGAGAAAGATTATAGTTGTGTTTGGATTATTGCTTATATTTTAATGTTCTATTTTCTAGATACAAGGAATCCCTTACTGTTTTCCCTTAAGCTAACTATAATTCATAAAGCAGTAATCGTTTTCTCCCTACCTGGACCTCCAGAATTTGGAAACTCTTATTGAATATTCTTATTTTTATGGGAAAATGATTATTTGCACAGGTTCAATCAGAATCTGCCCTCCTTGTTAACAAGACATAATTGGAGGGGGCGGATGTGGCTCAAATGTTTGGGTGTCCGTCTGCCATATGGAGGGACCCTGGGCTCAATCCCCGGGACCTCCCAATAAAATAAAATATATATATATAGAAGGCGCATGGGCTGCCAGGCTCTGTGTGCCGGTGAGCTGCCAGGCCCCGGGAGCCATGTAGCAAGATGATGACGTAACAGGGGAGAGACAAGACGAGATGCTCCGAAAGCTCCGGAAACCAGGAACCGAGGTGGCGCAGGTGGCAGGACGCCTCTCTCCTACATTGGAGGTCTCCAGGATCGAATCCTGGTGAAGACTGGAGGAGGAGGATGAGAAGAGATGGCAGGAAACAGACACAGAGAGTTGCCCAGCGAATGGACACAAAACAGCAAATGGGGAAGTTTAAAATGGATAAAGTAAATAAATAAATCTTTAAAAAAAAAAAAAAAGAAAAAGAAAAAAATTAATGGTGCCAGGGAATTGCCATCTATTAAAAAAAAAAAAAAAAAAAAGACATAATTGGAGACAGGGGTTATATAACCACAGCTTTGACTGGAATGTCATGTTTGAGAACAATGCTCATTTAATCAGATATGACTGGGCACTTTTAAGGAACTAAGGTTGACTTTATGGAGCCAATGCTTACAAAACCCTTTTGGAAAAACCGGTCTGGTAACTGGCTCCAGTGTTCCCAGCCTCACAGGTCAATAAAGAAGGTCACTTTCCGGCAAGTGTAGGAACCGTGTGTACTTTGGGGATCTCAGTAAAGAGGGATTCACCCAAATCCAAAGGTACTGCAGGTGAAATGTGGTGTGGAATTCTTGGCTTAGCCTCCTAGCATTGGGAGGCTTTTAAAAGTCCATTTGGGGGGGGGCAGATGTGGCTCAAATGGTTGGGCATCCGTCTGCCATATGGAGGGACCTGGGTTCGATCCCTGGGACCTCCCGGTAAAATAAAAAATAGAGAGAGAGAGGGTGCATGGGCTGCCAGGCTCTGTGTGCTGGTGAGCCGCCAAGCCCCGGGAGCCTTGTAGCAGGATGATGATGCAACAAGAGAGAGACGCAGGGGAGAGACAAGACGAGATGCTCCGAAAGCTCCAGAAGCCAGGAGCCGAGGTGGCGCAGGTGGCAGAATACCTGTCTCCTACATCGGAAGTCTCCAGGATCGAATCCTGGTGAAGACTGGAGGAGGAGGATGAGAAGAGATGGCAGGAAACAGACACAGAGAATTGCCCAGCGAATGGAAACAAAACAGCAAATGGGGAAGGGGAAAGTTTAAAATGGATAAAGTAAATAAATAAATCTTAAAAAAAAAAAAAAAAGTCCAGTTGGGGGTTCCTTAGGAAAAGTGCCAGCAAAGCCAACTTATAAAAGGCCTATATGGTACATCACCATTCTTTTTCTTTTTTTATAATTAATTTTTTTTCTCATTTTTAAAGAAGCTTTAGATTTCACAAATGTTACATAAAAAATATAAGGGATTCCCATATGCTCCACTCCCTCTCCATCCCACATTTTCCTACATTAACAACATCCTTTATTAGTACGGTACATTTGTTACAATTGATGAACCCATATTGAAGCATTGCTACTAACCATGGACCTACAGTTTACAGTATAGTTTATACTTTGTCCCACACAATTTTGTAGGTTTTGACAAAATATACAATGGTCTGTATCCGTCACTGCAGTGTCACGCAGGACAAATCCAATGTTCCGAAAATGTCCCCATATTACACCTATTCTTCCCTCTCCCATCCCTCAGAACCTCTGGTGGCCACTGCCTTTACATCAATGACAAGACTTCTTCCATTGCTAGAATAACAGTAAGTCTATAGTAGAGTAATAACAAGTCTACTTTAGTCCATTGTTCATTCCCCAATCTTGCTGCACATATGTAAATAACCAAGCCAAATTTATTATTTTATGATCAAGAATAATCTTTGGGTTTATCTTTTGATCAAAAGGAGGGTGACTATAGAGAAAGTTTATGTTTCAGTGGAAAACTATAGCACACTTCTGTGGGTTATTGGATTCTGCTCCTGTTCATTGTCTGAGCTATTTTGCATCACTTTTGTAACCTGCAGGGAACTGCATGGGTTTTGTTAACCTTTCTGTTAATTGGACTGGAGCCTGTGATCTTGCATATTTGTCTACCTTAAATACCAGTTAGAAAGCTAACAATATCTTTTGTATATTGGGCCTCAAAATGACAAGAGGGTTAACCCCCTCCTCAATCCCTTGACCTACCATAATTCAGTGCTCCCCTCTTTCATGAGCTCCATCGTACCTTGCCTAGGAACACATGGCCTGTAGTGAGCAGTTACATATACAGCTAAGGTTAGGAAGCAGAGTTTTTTTTTTTTTTTTTTTTTTTTTTTTTT